>BMAW01104874.1:0-10131 GCA_019974015.1 Nephila pilipes
TTTTTCATTGGAAGAAATATCCTGAAAACTTCTGGGTATTCTAAGTCTTTTCTTTTATCAGACAATAGAATCAACATTCTTGAAAAGCGACTTGTTGGCTGCTCCTTTTTCCTGAAATGTAGTATTAGGTAAACAAGATTAATATTCACATAATCTTCATCTAACATTGGTACATACCCTCTGTTATATTCTTTGGAATACTTTGAACAGAAACTAGCTCATTTTCAACACATAATTCACAATTAAAATTATATAATGTTTTTATGGTAGCCTGTTTCTCTTAACACTGTCAATATTTTATTTCTTTGCATTATCACGAAGATATTTTGATCTCCCACTTTCATTTTGACCGGAAAAGTCCTCTGGCAGGAGAATTTTTTCCGGTCAAAATGAAAAGGTTTAGTTTATTAATATGTAATGTGGATAGGTAGAGGTTTCAAGAATTCAAGAATACTTTACCGTGTCTTAGAATGTATGTTTAAATCTCTCGTATTATATTACGGTTTGCAATGTTTCCATAAACTCATCCAAAGAAGATGTCCTGACTACAATTTGATAACAATGTGAATTCAGTAAGTGGATTCTACCTTTGAAGTCTAAACGTAATGCTCACTTATCTAGCGACAGGATGTAATTCTATCGGTGACACTTAGAGTGTTTTCTTTGGATGGGAATATAGCTTTTCGAAGATGATCTCGAAGAATTTCCCGCACACTCGGTATGGTTCGGAAATGACAGTGTAAGTTACCTTGGAATCCAGTAGCACATGGAATAGATGGTTGTCGAAAATAACATCGAAATTATTTCCCAACATCTTGGCAGTGTTTGGGAAATTTATCGACAACCTCATCTCTTAGGAAAGTTCGTGGTCCGTGGATAATATCTCGTCGCATCGACTGAGTGAAGAGCTTGATTGTCGATATAGTGACAGCGATCTGAAATATTATATCAGAGGATCGTCCTCCAGGCGGGTAAGATGAGTTGACTCTATTGGACTTTTGGCTGTAGTCGGATGAGTCCTTTCAATTGGTTCTTGGTTCATCGTCATCTTAAATGTCTGATCTCTTCCTGTATAACGAACCCAGGACACTTTCGACCACATTCGAAATAGGTTTGATGTCTACGGTTGACCGAGATCCGTTGCTCTAAACTCAGGCTCCAAACTATTCTTTACTTTTTCACAAATGGGGAGTAAAGTGGTAGGCGCGTGTATTGAGAATGAACTGTAACAGAAGCTGAATAGCAGTGGATTGGAGTGCGTAGAGATTCTAACATCACTTCTAGCAAAATAGCTTCGACTGATTGTGATTTTACTATCGGAATGTTTCAGTGTTCGGTCTAAGTGGTCGTAGGATTTTCTAGTACTACTTGCCGAATTATAAAGATCAGATACATTTCCATTGATGAAATCGGGATGACGTTCGGTAACGATTGAATGTCTTAAGGGTAATTCTTCCTCATTTTATTTTCTAGGTGAGTGAATGAGTGAGTTTTAATGAGTGTTAATGGTGCAAAGAGCCAGAAGTGGCAGTAGTGCTAGAAAATAAAATAAAACTATGAAATAGATGCTTAAAATATTTTTAAAAAAAGATAAAAATTCGTTGACAAGAAGGGGGATTGAAAAAATAGAAAGATCGCAAGGATATCCCTGGAGCACGTAGCTCGTGTTCACCATAGGCAGTAAATACTATAGGATAGAAAAAATAATTAGGGGGCTTACCTATAGAAGGCATTTCTTCTAAGTCCTAACACCATTCCACCAATTCTTTCGTAGTCATGAGTCCTTTAGTCAGGATAGTTTGATAAGAATCTTCCGCAATACTCTGTATTAGATGGAACACCTATTTGTCCTCTGACATTTTAGGATTTATTTACTGGCAAAGTCTAAGAACGATTCGCATGTACGAGTGGCTGGGCTATAGTGCCATGAGGACTCAAGTCCATGACTCGACGAATGCAATTCTAGGCTACCATAGCCACACGAAAATACACTCAAGGCGATGTCAAAAGTTTTATTTCAGACGAATATGCCAAAGATGAAGTTATTCAAGTATTTCGCATAACAAATAACCATTTATAGAATTAAAACAGAGATAAAAGTGTAGTATATTAGAGCTCAATTTAAAATACGAAAGTTATTTGTATAATAAACACAAAATTGAAAAATTAAGAAAAAGCATCATCATATAAAAAGAAAAGCCAACAACTGAAGCATATACCTCGACAAGAGGGAAAGGCAATACTTTGGAAGAGAAGAACATACAAAAAATAATATAAATACTATACCATCTCCTAAAAAACATAATCTCTTTAAGTAGTTAGTTCCTATTCTATATTCAATAATGTCATTTAAATTGAAAGAAGTATGGTCAGATTTTAAAGAAAGGTAATAAGACTTTGAGTGGAGTATTCTGTCAATCATTTTTTCACTTAAAGGTGTAAGAAAGAATTTGAGGGGCAACATGTACCTTTTTTATGAACCACCAATCAACAGGATTCTCAGACATTTCAATCGAATTAAGTAGAACACTGTACACACTGCTTCCAATTAAGTGCAAAACCTCCGACAAACACAAAATAATTTAAAGCTCAATATATATTTACAAACCAAAGAAAAGGGATTTTAACTGAAATAAGTTGTATTGAGAAACAGAACACGTCATTCAAACTGAAATTAAATTGATATTTTACAGCTGTTTTCATTTTGAGTGAGTGAGCGAGTGAATGAATGTAAAGTTTATTGATGCAAGAGCCAAATATGGCAACGCTGCGCCAAACAAGATTTAACTGTGGTCTAGAGGTTAAGTTGAAAAAAAGATATAAAGTGGTTGACTAGAAGGAGGGTCGAAAATAGAGAAGGATCTCTATGTTATATTTTTTGATATATTTTAGAAATAGTATCAAACTTGAAGACATTCAACATTCGATATACTAATTGTTAATTAAAAAAGATTCGTCTTTGTTATTTATTTACTCGACAGTTTTAGTAAAGTTCATTTAATGCATTTTTAACTCAGCGACAACATGATAAATTGATCGTTTTTTGGGCGTTTATAATAATTTTGGTTCCAGTGGAAATGTGAAAGCTATTGTCGACGGTCCTTGCCATTTGGAGCTTTGGCGAAGGATGGCAAAGACACCAGAGCTGCCGAACACTCCCCTAAAATTCCTCAAATTATCAGTGGAAGGACTGTGTAGACAGGTTTATGTGTATTACCACCGTCAGACGACGTGACTTTTGTGTCACCGGGGCTCGAAACCATAGTTCAACATGAGCCCGTAATCATGTCCAATTGGCTTTTGTGGACTTCATAAAATTGAAATTGGACAATGGGAAAAATTGTTATAAAAGTAGCACTGTGATATTGTTACTTCGGTATCCTTTAATTCCTACAGTCATGTTCGATAGTCTGTCAGTTTTGAATTTTCGAATATGTTTGAGGTTCTACAAATAAGGGAAAATAATCCATGCAATTATTAAAGGAACTTTAGTTTTCCTGTTCATTAATTGAACACTTTAATCGGTTTTAAACCTTGCTATTTTAGTTTCATATCAAAGGTGAGGGCATTCTTGAAAACGTGATCACAATTTTTATTCTTTATTTGATTTTCGACTTATTTAAATACATTATTCGCACATTTTTAGCAGATATTTTATTCAGTTTTATATAATTGAAGTATAATTTAATCTACTAGGCTATAAGGCACATATGAAGTTCAAGATAAAATATAGTGACTGTTCCTTTAACTGCAGTTTTTATTTTGTTACAAACACGTAAGTGGTAGATGAAAGTTTACCTATACTTTCTCAATTTCTTTTATGTTGTGATTCATAATTCGTAACAGGAGCTTTATTTTCCTTTAATGTTTCAAACTTAGTTTTGTTGAAGTAAGTTGATTAGGTCTGTTATTTTGTCTGTTACTTAATTATTCCAAAAGAGTATTTTATTAGTTTAGTTTTTATTAACGTCGCACTAGAAGCAACACGAAGGCTATTGGTGACGGACCTCTTAATTCTGAACCTTGGTCAAGTGAAGAGGACGACACCTGAGTTGGCACCCCCTCTCCTAACCTCTACCTACACCACGCCAATGGGAGGACTTTGGACCCCTACAGATTTAACGTGCATAAGCCCCACACGGCGGGTATTTAGCGACCAAGAATCTAATCCGCGACTCAACGAAAACCACCGGTCACAAATCCGAAACCATGTCCACTTGGCTTCCGCAGCCACATAGAGTACTTTATAGGATAGGTTATTTGTACATTACCTTTCCTAGAAAATGCTCTATTGGGATATTCACTACCTAAAGTCGTTGACATTTTAAATGCTGAACATGGAGTCTTAGAAACCGCTTTAAAATTCTTCCGATTTACTTCTTATATAGAGATTATATTTTAATATATCGAACTTGAAAACAATTTTACATATTCATGCATTTAATGCATGATTTTTAGATTTAAACACATATACAAGTAGTGTAACTTACCTAAAAAGTACAAAGTAATAATTTTTTTAGGGTAAAATAGTTTCAATAAGCCGTCGAGTAGAGGCGAGGCGAGACTAAACTGTCAGCTCGTGTCCAAGTGAAAAGTGTGGATGAGTTTTCCTTCTTCAAACTCTTACGGTCACTTTAACTACACTGTTCTGCAGTTCAACAAACAAAGCTTGGATAATTTCAAGTGCGTATGATCAGTATTTCTTCATTTCCATTTTCTTAAAAATATGTTGAAATTTTACCTTTGTTGTTTCTATTACTGCATGACTTACTAGAACATATGGGTTAATTTATAAAATATCACTTGTGAAAATAAACAAATGCAACCAAATGTTCGGGCTCGAAAGCAATCCAAATTATGTAGTTGAATAGACGTAGACGTGGTGTGGGTTAATTTAGAGTATGGGTGCCAGTTCAGATGTTATCCTCGTCATTCTATCGACGAAGCTCAAAGTTTTGACAAACGTTGCCAATAGGTACCTTGTTTCATCCAAGTCAATAAATAATGAATCAGTTATTCATTGTCATGATATTGGAAATACGAAACTTACAGTTTTTAATCCCTTTCTAATTTCATAGCAGTAAATAATTAAAGGTAGAATAAAGATTCTGAAAGTGGTACTTAAAACTGATCTATAGCATCTCCACAAGGAACCTGCTAGATGCTTTAAAGCAATTACCCTATTTAAGAAACGGATCGAGACTGCATCTATATGGGACTTCCAATTGAGCTTGTCAAAAGGTGTTTCAGGTAAGAGGTTGGGAACGAGTTGGGGTGTTTCTTGCGTCTCGCCTCTAGATATAATGTCGGAGGTAAATCCTCGATGTGTGAGCGAAAAGGATTAGACATACAGCAGACTTTTCCAAATTTGCAATCATATGATTTTCAGTATACCAATTTGAAAGTATATCAAGTGCACTATTTAGTCTAATTTCAATAATAAATTCAGGATTTTTTGGGGGGGCCTGAGTCCGAATGATAAGATCATAGATTAATAGCAGTCAGTAGACATCAACAAGGCTTTAAGGTAGGCAATATATCGATAATACACACAATAAAAAATCAGTAACGTCTGACTGCCCTCAATGGTAAACCAGTTTGTAGATTAAAGAATCTATAATAGTCATTTTCATATAAGACTCTGCAAATGCGTTGGTTAGTAAATGACTTTATCCACTTAAGCAATTTACCACAAATTCCGAATCCATGTATTTTTTGATACAATTTTTTTTCCATACTAAATCGTATGCATCTATGAAATCAATGGGAACTGCAGTTTGGATATTATGCTGGTTTAAAGCATCTTTAACAATTTAGCAAGAAGAAAGTTAATTGGTCCATAGTTAATCGATTTCAACGAAAACCTGCCTGTTCCCTATTATATTTTGTCCTCTAAATATCAATTCAATCTATTTATTATTAATCTTTCGATAGTCTTTCCAAGTTTATTAATGATATTGGGCAGTCGCTATGCAGCTGTTTTGGGTCTTCATCTTTCTTCAGGCCAGGGATGATCACTGCTCTCTTACACTGCGAAAGCACAAGACCTGGCTCCCAAATTATGTTGTATGCACACAAAATGATTTTCATAGCTGTTTCACTTATATACTTTAAGAATTCCCCATGCATTTTATCGTTTCCTGGAGACATTTTTACGTCCTGACGTTCAAAATCTAATTTTAATTCTTCCATCGAAAATTGTGCAGTAAAAACAGCAGGAACACATTCCGAATTGTTTAATTTAGACTCAGTATCTTTAAATTCTTTTATAATTATTCTTGTCATTTTTCGTGTAAAGGGTCCCTTTCTTTGAGTTATTGAGAGTACCTTTGGCCAAACGCATAAGATACAGCTTTGTCTGAGGTCAGGCTCCATCCATTTAATTAGATAGGTTCTTTTTTAGGGATAGACCTTTTATTTTGTAGAATTGCCAAAAATTTATACGTTCTTAAGCTATCTTAATTATAATTGATATTATATATAAAATCAGAAAAAGTTTGACGTTTAACTACCAAGAGAGGTTTCCTAAGCACTGCCACTTGTTTTCTCCAAAGTAATATATCTTGTGGTTTTTTAGACAAACCCTCTTTACTTTTTAAGCGATTGCTCTTTGCTTTAACCTCTTTAAGTTCAATCGACGAAAAACATTTATAACTCTTTTCTTTACCTCTTGGATCAGTGAGTTTTGCACATTAAGTAACACTTTCTTATATCAGAAAAAAATTGGCTAGGATTGGAACAAAAGTAAACATTCTTCATCTGAATTTTTTCTTCGGTTATCCTTCTGAAGATAGTTTTTTTTTTTAAAATTACACAACAACTTTTGATAGATCTTTGGTGTTTTTACGTTCGCTTTCTGGTAAAAAAAATTGAATCGATAATTTGTCTATGTTCAGAGACTGGGTCTTCAATAATCTTTCTTTTTGAATAGTCGCTCAGATCAGAAGAAATACAGAATAAATCGGGATTTCTACCTCTACCATTGTAGTGTAAGTAAGTAGGTGAATCAGATGCATCAAAAATAATCTCAAAAGAGCTTCAATTTAGTAAGTCCTCAGATTCCCTACCCGAAGCATTCGCATCATCATGATACCCCCACAGCAAAGATTGAGCATTCATATCCTTAATGACAATTGTCTTTTGTTCTATAGTTAGCACAGACAGATTGGGCTTACTTGCTGGAGGAATATAGAGTACATAGATTTTAAAATGATGCTCTTTCCACATACCTATTTTAACGATTTCGCTTATTGTCTTCAGACTCTCCCGTTTATTTACATATCTCAAAATTTGTATTAAGCTGTTCTTAAAAACAGAGCTACCAGAATGCCACTTGCAACCTTCCGAAATTTAGGAAGTAGGTAGAGCGAATAATCTGGAAAGAAAAACTATTAGAGAGCCATATTTGTAATGTTTGCCTCCATAAGGGCAAAGATTTCGATATTGTTCTCAGAGAGTATATTAATTACATCCATTTTCTCTGATTGGGACAAGCCACCAGCCTTCCATTGCAATACACTCAGACTAACCAAGTGGCGAACTGCTTCAAAAATCCTTGATAACCTTTTGCAGTATAAACGTTGCCTAGGTTGCTCCATTTGGCGAGTGAGATCTACTTTGCACCCCAATATATATATATTTATGCCAAGTTTTCAATATGGATCCTTCAGGTTGGTGAACCAACACAAATAGTGGTTGTATATTACTACTGTAAATGGTTTTCCAAATACTTAAGGTCCAGATTTATTGAATACCAGATGGCAGCAAAGAACTCCTTTACGGTCTTTTTCTACAATCCTGGACCTAAAATAGTACTGAACCTAATCCATGTCCACTAGCATACAGGGTATCCAGTGACTAATTTCTTCAGGATTGAAAAAGACTTTCTGTGAACCATTCCATGAAAAATGATTATTCTTCAAAAAGGCATTCATGGTTTCATGATATTAGCTAAGCTTTTGAAAAAATCATCGATATTGTGAATATAAACATATAGATATCTGAGAAATATTCTGGAACCGGAAACCTTTTTACTGAAGCTAACTTTTCGGGAACAAGATTGATTCCATGTTCATAGACTAAAATGCCCCAGTATCGTCGTAAGTTACTTTCTTCCAAATAAATGAGCATTAATTTTAATTTAAGGATTGTCCTGCCTATTAGATAAATAAAAAAAAATCCTCAAGCTTATTTGTTTGTGCTGAAAATTCAGCACATATATAATGATGTGATCTAGGTAGCACAAACAAATGTTCAACTTCTCTCCTCGAAGTAATGTGTCCATCTGTGTAAATGCAGCTGGAGCATTACATAATCCAAATGGCATAACCCCCAAATCATAAAGACCAGCAGGAATAAAAAAAAACCGCCTTTTCTTTGCCTCTTTCATCAATTTCTATCTGCCAATAGAATAATTTTAGATCCATCTTGGAAAAAATTACTTTCACCAGCTAGGCAGCCCAAAGCATCATTAATGCATGGTAGCGGATAAACGTCATTTTTTAGTAATTTTATTCAGCCTTTTATAATCAACTCAAAACGCCATTCGCTAATTTTGTTCTTCACAACAGGAGATGACCATGGACTATCAGAGGGGTGCATGACGTCTTCCTTTATCATTCGTTATACTTCGTCTTCTATCATTTGTCTCCCAATGGCCGAAAGCAATGATTCATTTGCTTGATGGGAGCACTTTTACTTGTATTGATTCTGTTTCACTGCTATGCACCTGGATTTCCCGTTGAAGTCAAATACATTGCTGAATTCTTCAAGCAAATTCATCGTTTTGGGCAGTTGTAAGCTCAGTATCTTGCATTTTTATTAATTTTTCCCTATTTACTTGTTTTCTAGGCTGATGTCCCTAATAATCTTCTCGGATCTTATTTAACGAACAAATGGAATTACTGGATTCTTTATTGGTTTTATGGTATTTCCGGTCGTTCTTTCTTAACAATGCTAAGTACAAGGATCACCCAAATTTGTATCGGAAGATACTGTATAAACATTGGGTAGCCTCTGAAACTTAGGCCGAACGATACGTGTCCGATTAAGTTTCTCAGTCTGTCGGCAACGTTTTACTAATTCATCAATTATTTCATTGTCCAGAAGCAAGAGGGTATGGTACAAATCTGTTGCCTTCCCCTTCATCAGACGAGCCATTATCTCGCCTTTGTGCATAGCCAGATTTACTTTTCGACATAAGGCAAGTTTATGCTGGATGTATGATTTGGACCGTAGATATTCTTTTCTTTCTACCATTGTCAATAATTAGCTTTCATCTTGGCTCTCAGATTATCTGTACAGCAAAAACGTGTTGTTTAGGTAGTTTCGCAACGTCATCCAATTTGTGAAAGTTCCATTATTATTGTCAAACTAAAGTCTAGATGTTTCAGTGAGATAGAAAACGACATTCGCCAGACACATTTGTTCATCTTAGTGGTTATAGCATGTGATCAGTTCATAGTCCTTGAGCCATTTACTAACCTCTGGTTGGTCGTCACCCAAAATATGCATGTATTTCTATATAGCTAGTAATTCTGTAAAGGCGCTGGGGAGGAGTTAGGCAATGCGATAAACTTTGATTCGATGCTATCAGACCTTTCAATGTTAGTCATTCTTTCAGCACTTCTACTCGAATTAGTCAATTTTCCAAATTCCGGTGGGAGACCTTCAAGGCGTAGACTTCTACGTAGCTGTTCCGTCGTCACTTCGGTTTCCCCGCGCCTCCATCAAAATGTCACGTATAATGAAAGTCCTATAAAGACTGCGAAATTAAGTTTCAACTCAAAGAGATGGACGAACTTTATCATCTTAGAACGTAAATTAGTATTAAGAGATTTAACTGGCACAATAAAATATTATAATTAAAGATTAACATAAATTGTCTGTAAATGAAGATAATAGGATGCAAATCGGGATAACAGGAAGATGAAAATATATCCCCAATTCACTGCTTGGTGAAAGTTATACCATATACACGAAGAATAAGAATCACAACTTCGCTTCACTTCTTGAATAAGAGGATAGGATGTGGAAAGTGAATGAATACAGATTTATGGTGCAAGAGTCAATACTTGCTTTTGCGCCATTGCAAGAAATCGAGTTTCGCTACAATATCGGATAGGTGTAACT
>BMAW01104878.1:0-10510 GCA_019974015.1 Nephila pilipes
TCTTTTTTACGAACGAAATCTTTGAGGTATGACGAAGTTAATGTAATGTCTACGATAAGGTTCCACCTATTCATCGAAAATCAATATGGAGGTTCCCATGCATTCTTTTTCCTTGTGCTTTCGATATGAGATTGTAGATAAAGAAATATGTTTTTCGATTTTTGTATCTATCAAATCACTGGGAGAGACTGGAAAATATAGTCTGGTGTTTCATGATGTTCTCGTCATTATTATTGGAGAAATTCCACTTCGGATTATCAGTACTTTTTAGATGAAATGAGGTACAAAAATAAAAAAATTATTCTATTATCAACTATTCAATTAAATTCTTAAAGAAGTATAGGGAAAAAAAGTATTTGCACTATACATTAAAAACACATGACATTAAAAACATTATTATTATTTTTTGATAAATTTCATTTTAAATTTTAAGTATGTTTTTTTTCCCGATTAGTTGAGGTTTGGAAATGATAGCCAAATATTCAATACAGTGCTCGAAAAGCACAGATCGAAAATAGTACTAACATGATATATTAAGTACAGTATGGCATTACGAGACAATTTATTATTAGAGAAATTTCAAACTTTCTTTAAAAATGTTAAGTATTTCGATTGGGAAGAGGACAAGAAATAAAATCTTTGTTATCAAGAATTCAGTAAAATATTTAATGAAATAATGGATGAAAATTATTTACATATAATACATTAATTTTAAAATGAATGCTAGCAGTGTTTTTTTAAACAATAGCACTCAATGACTGAATTTATTGAAATTAATGCATCGTTGGTGCAATTTTTAAAGTAAACATTTCCAGACTTACATATATTAAATCCATTCAATTTTATCTATTTTTATAATAAGACTTCATGTTTTCCATTCTTGCAAGACATAAAGTGATGTATTTTATATCACTTTAGGATATATAACGAATATATATTATGATGTGTAACAAAATCAATATCAAATAGCATATTTTCTTTCCTATCTGTATTTTTCATTCTTATATGTATAATGTTTCATAAAATTTTTGTAAAAAATCCAAATTTCTGTATATTTTGTCTGTTTTCATCTGATTTTAAGTATCGAGTTTTTGTTAATGTTTTGTATATTATTCTATTAAAAATTCCTGAACCAATAAAAATTGTTTACTACATAATGTTACACAATAATAATGTGTATTATAGAGTTTTGTTTCTTCATGAACTTTGTCAATACAAATTTAAAAAAACAAAAATTATTTTCATGTTTTCATTTTTCAGTTTTTATGGTCTTTTTCTGTCATACTTCTTATAATCTAATTAGAATTAAGAATTTAGTTGTTTCAGTACTTATTTATAATTATTTTGATGTTTTTAGATAATAGTTTATAGATTTATATTGTATTATATATATATATATATATATTAAATTGTGCGTATATATATACATATTACTATTATATTTATATTATATTGTATATGTATGTAAATCCCGCTGTGCTCCAGCAGCGCCACCTTCAAAACAGATTAGTAGGTTAGATCTCGAGGTGTGAACACGCAGAAATGCGTGTCCATCTTTTTCTTTAATTTTTCATCATTTAATGAACTATTTTTCCTTCTAAAATGAGCGTGGTTCATTACAACATATCAATGCCAACCTCCATATATATATATGTCATCTCATCCAACAGAATTAAAAACTTAAGATGGATAGAATAAACATTAAGCGTCTCGGAATCATATAGCATTACTGAGTCGAAAACAACAAGTACTTGTTGCAGTGTATACACCCGTCCCTCGATTTACACGGTGCTCGATATACACGTTTTCGATTTACACGGTTTTTTAAATTCAAATAAAAAAAAATTGTCAAACTGTCAAATTCCGCATAATTTTAATTCATTGATTTGGTAACATTTGGTTTTTCATACAAAAATTTTAATTTTCGCTTTACACGGTTTTCTCAGGAACCAATTTACCGTGTAAATCGAGGGACAGTTGTACAGAAAACGCAACAAAGGAGAGAGCACCATATGAAAGAGTATTATATTTTTTTGTTCATTGAGAATGAAAAAAGTAACATGGGCAACTTCATACAGTTAATTCTGAGTTTAGCGGGTGCTAAGCGATTCTCGCTTTATCCCGCCACGTCGGTGTCAGATCGACGTTAACTTTGGGCTAGTGACGCCAGTGTTTGGTAGCTCCTTATGTGATCTGTATTGAAAGTAAAAAGTATTACATTTACTTGCCGCATGAAAGTATGGTTGTGATTATCGCTCTGAATGAATTTACTGTGTTTGTTATAATCATGTGCCATAGTGCACCATTTTGCATGAGCATTAATGTCCATTGTTACTGAAGTAAAAAGTTTTTTTTATTATTTTATTAAAACTCACAACCAACTAATTTCTTATATCTTATTGTATTTTAACTATCATGAGAAACGGAAGTGTTCCAATTACTATCCTCGAGCTGTGATGCAGAACTCAGATCTTCGATTCATGGAGCTCTCGATATTCTTTAAAATGTAGGGCGCATCCCGAGCATCGGCAAAAGTTATTGTGATTTGCGCATTTTGGTTCTCGTGCTGTCAACGGAGTATCAAACATCAGTGACCTGATTTGTCCCCAACAGGAATAGTCAAGGTATGATTAGTTGGATTGTCGAGAAGACTAATGTATGTGTCCGAATCGCCACACCGATTTCAGTTGCTTCTAAATCGTAATGGTCGTGGATCAGTATTGTCACCAAATCGTTATGAATCCAAATACCCACGAATTCACCTAGCATAAGAAGATGGCGCCGCATCATACTACAACCACGTTCCATGTCAAACATGTTCTTGGACATCGATGCACATTTCCCTCAAATATGCTTGAAGAAAGAAGATTTACTCACGAGCATTCAGTGAAGATGGTTAGATGTATGTCCAGATTAAACTTTCCGCCACGATATCCACCCTCAAATTAAATGTTGTTCTGCGGCACGAGGTTGAGTTCTGTGAGGGTTGTCTGATATGTATATGAGAGAGCTCGTCGTGTGTATGGAGCAACTTTTCACTTGAAAAAGTGGTTTCATAACAGCACATAATACAAAGGGGAAACTGCAAGTCAGCCGTATTTTTGTCACTAATCCGCGACTGCTTTAAATGAATCGTCTGAATATGAAAGGGATATAAAGCTTTGCCTTCCAGAACAAGCCAGAAAGAAATCGAGACATTCCAGGGGCAGCAGCAAGCGTCCGTTTATAGTTCTAGTATTTTGGACCGCAGCATACAAAGGACCCTTTTAGAGAATAGAAGTTCAACCGTCCAGTGTACCGGGTGGTCGCTGCCTACTTTGAGTGCTCACGATAAACACCACCCATTGATTCTTTCCCTTACAGTTATGTTCTAATGATATTCTCTACCTACCCTCTAATTTTGTACACAAAGTTCTGGGACCCACCGTACACCCGAAATCAAAGTATTTTCACATTAAATATGCTTTAATAAAAAATGTTATTAAATGTGTAACTGTGTATGGAATATATTAAATATTCACGATTATTTTGCTACTTTTTTAAAAATATACTTATGCAAATTTCTTGTAATTGTAATTTAGATTATTAACGCAACATGTATAGAAGACATCATAGTGTTTTTATTAAATTCTTTGGAATAAAAGGAAGTGTTTTTGATTTCAAGCGTTTCTAATGTGACTCCAAATTCAATAAAAAGCTATGCCACCAATATCCTCTCCTTTTTAAGATAACAAAGAATGTTTAAAGAACAAAAATAACTCCAGTTTTATCATCTGTTTCTTTTCAAATAAAGTGATCTGAACAAAGGAGATGTTAAAGCAAAATTTATAGGAACTTCCTGTGTTCTTTATCCTGTTTGTATCTTCACCAGAGCAAAATAGCTGAAGGGACGAAAATTGGGTTTATTTCGCTTTTTTTTTTCTTTCTTCTTTTTTCTTAGATCCCGACTTGCCATTATTTTTTTTTATTTACTGTTTTTCAGAAATATAACCATCTTACAGCTAGTAAAGATTTCTTTTCAAAGTTTTATAAACAAGTTGAAATGAAAAAGAAAGCTCTTCCTAATTGAAAAGCACAAGTACTTTAAAGTTAAATTAAGGAATAAAATATTGTTAGGCAATAGCAATATGATTTTCAGGTATTGAAAAAGTTGCAACCATTTCAGATTCTTTTCCAATGTTATCTATGAAACGGATTCTACTGTTATACAATTGAAAATTTTAAACCTATTTATTGATGAAAAATGTCTCTTATGCCTTATCTAACAAAAAAAACATCTTCTAAGTTAAAAATCGATATTTTAAGCAAAAAGAACAGAAAAACTTCTGCGTACTTCAATACTAACATCTTATTCTAGTAATATTTTTCTCAAAGTACCTTTACTTGAATAAAACATCATACTTTTCACTTCTGTATCAATAAGGGAGTTATAAGGGAATATAAATTGTATTTAAATAAGTTTCAATAGTTTTAAGGTATATTCGTAATGAATAAACGATGTTTGTCAACCACAATTTCATATTATCTACTTCAAGCAAATTTTATTTATATTTTCCATTAGATCGTCGATTAGAAATAATTGTATATTGTACAAAATCATAATAACTTACAAATTCAAATTATAACTTCTAAAATTCAAATTTAAAAAAAAATTATTAAAACTAATTAAGTACAAATACTACAGAATTAATTAATAAAAATCAGTAATATATCAAATAAATCAAGTTATAAATATTATCCTGATTTAATACGTACAAATTATTATTATAAAATGCCATAAATTTACTAAAATGCAAATATATATAATCATTTCAATTGCGAAAAATATACACCACACATTTAGTAAAATTTACATCCAAGATGAAAACATATCTACCCAAAATATACAAAGAAAATTTCAATTGAAAAGAATTAAGAAAATACAAAAATAAAAGTAATATAATATTTAACTTCCGTGGCATAATTTGGACTGATAAAAGTATGTTTAAGTTTAACGAATCTAACTATCACAACTAGAATAAGTAATAATTACATTATCATTAATGATAAAAATCAAGAATAATCAAAATTCCGTATGCAAAAAAAAATTCCACATACACAAAGTAAATGAAAATAAAATTAAAAATTATTCAATATCCAATAATATATACTTGAAAATAATTTTTAAATTGAAAAATCTCATCAAACACGCAGTGTACATTTGTAACAAAAAGAGTTCATGCCAAGTTAAATGATTTATTTGAAGAACATTCTGGGCAATTTAAACAAATAATGCTACCTGAATCGACAGACATGAGTTTGTGTGCCTCTAATATGACGAGAATTTTATTTTGTGCAAAATTTCTTGCACCAATAACATTTTTGTAATTATGAGCGACTATACAAGCAATATGGATGAATATCGGTTAAGGAGATTATTATTATTATTTTCATTATTATTTTTCAATGTCAAGTCAAAATATGACACATTACCAGGCATAAAGAATGATATTAGGTAGTATTTCATGACTTATGATATTTCAGTGCACAATTCAATTCTGATTTTCTCTCTTCAGTACAACCAAGAAGAGTCTACTAAATTTCCTCAAAGTATAATTTGTCTGCTTCATTCTTAAAATCTTGGCTTTTCCTTAAAAAAGCTTAGAAATAAAGGAGAAAATATTTCGTATGATTTGTTTCTTCGTTATTATTGTATTTTTACTTGATCCATTCGAAATAGAGTCGTTAATAAGTAGTTTGGAGAAGATATAAATCGGATACTAGTTATTAATAAATTAATGTTTGTAATCATTTAGTTGAATTTAACTTACGTCATTTAATCTGAAAAATAATTTATACTCATGTTTTGAATGAGAATTGGACTTTTGAAATGTCTTTCTATACTTTAATAATTTTTTTGAAGAATTTCAATAGGAAACAAGGAAAATGTGCAAATATTTTCCTCAAAAAAATACTTTAATTGAATAATGTCTTAGATATTTATATAAACATTAGCGAAAAATAGTTTCATAATAAATGAAATATTTCCTTTAACTTTATGTAAGGGGATTGTAGCGTAACCCTAATACCCGTCTCGTCTATCATCATAAATGCTTGTCTAATCGCAAATCTAAAGTCAACTTAATTCCGAGAACTTATAAAGTAATTAAAATTAGCACACAATTACAATACAAGAAAGTATGTAATTATCGAAGTCTAATGTATTCGCTGTTTCTGTATGAAAGACTGCTATTTACAAGTTTTATCTCGATCACCGTGGGTACTAATAACTTTTGTAAAATATGAAAGATTTCTCTTACCGGGATACAATGCGAGTATATCCACAGCGGCAAAAACTTCAACTAGACAGCGTCGACCTTAAGTCCCTATAGATCACATAGATACGTTATTAACTCCCGTACACTTTTAAAGGTATTCACACTATCGATATTGCTGTTAACGTAACATTTCTTTATATCTCACATTTAATTCTCTGTGACTTTTATATATACGACTAGATTATATGTATTATCTCAACTCCTAAAATTTATCTAATTTCTTTAACCACGTTTCATTTAGTTGGAAAGGAGCTGAAAACTTAAATATTTAGTCTGAAAATAAGCCCAAGTATTAGTTAAGAGAAGGTTCACGAATAGTCTGCTACAGAATGTCTCAATAGTTCTTTCTGTTGATATTGTATTAAATTTTCAAGAAAATGAATTCTTTTCGCATAATCAAGCATTCGAAAAGCGCTTGAGTTCAAATGTTGCTTGAAATCTAATAATTTTAAAATAGCATTCTTTATTGTATAGGAAACCTTTCTGCATATGAGTTTTGTTCTAAAATAACATTTAAAAATTTCGCAATTTGAAAATATGAGTATTTTCAAAAGAAAAAAAAAGAAAAAAGAAATCCTCTATAATTTATTTCTATTTCCTTTCTTCCCTGTCAACATTTTATTCAAAAACCTATGTGACAAATTGTTTTTCTTATATTTGGATATGAATAGATGTTTCATGAAATAGCGTGATTTTAAGTTTTATACAACAAAGATCTAAATTGCTTCTTCGAATTCAAAACTTAAAATCCTGATTTCTCGAAACATCTATGCAAATATTATGTAACAAACATCTATGAAAAAATAAGTATGAAGAAACAATGATAGAAAAAAAATTAATAATTCGAAAGGTCATAAATTTCTTAAAACCATTTTTGTGTGTTATAAATGCTTATAAAAGATTGTGTCTATTGCTCGTATTCCATGAAGATCTAACAAAATTAGGACAATTAAAATTTTTGAGTCCCTTGTCATTTAAAACAATTTATTTGAATTTCAAATCGTGAATTCATTCGTTTTGCTTCTACATCGTAATTATACCGTCACAAATTAATAAAGTTCAAACACTAATTAAAATGAAACGAAATAAAATAACAGAATCAAGTCTAACTTTTAATATTTATTATAAAACAACCAAATATATGCTTAACATGACTATGAATAAACACTCTTCACACGTCCACTTCTAACGATTAAAATTATATAATTCCAATCATCTTACTACTTATAACCGGATCCGAGTCAGTACTAGAGTTGTTATCAATATTCGACTAAATATCCATTTTCCGATGATATTTTCACACTAATCATTACGTCGTTGAATCATTTTTCAACATAAGCCCCGGACTAATATGGTTGTTCATTTCTCTCAAACTCTCTCCCTTTCTTACTACTAATTCTAATATTAAACTCCTCGCAGTTTATAAATGATGTCTCAGTCTAATTCCTCCCAATTCAACATATTTTATTCTAATATATCTAAGTCATAGCTCATTCGCAAAATGATCTCAAATCAAATAACATCATATGAAAGCCCCAACAGGTATTTAGCAGGCGAGTTTCACGTAGGTTATGTTAAATGTCTAGATACTCAGAGAATACTTTCTACTCTAATTTATTGTAAATAATTTAAAAATTAAAGATAATTACAGTGAAGCATAGTGTGCTTGTCGTTCTTACAATTCCTATGCAATTATGACATTTTTGGTGTTCGTAGTACGCTATAAAAAGTATATAATGAATTTCGACACGACGTTCTACTCGAAAGTTTAGTAGACTTCTGATGTCAGTTATTTCATATAGAATGAATTTGGTGACACCTCTTCCGAGAAACCACCTGACATAATCCTTTTTTTATTTTGGTTAGATAGGTGAATTAATTAACCTAGCTATTGGTCACTGAATACCCCAACGAAGGCACAAAATAACATCAGCATCTTGTATGGAAGACATGTTGGTTCACATGAGGTTGGACTTCAAATAGTCAAAAGTACAAGAGAAGCGAAATGTTGCTTGACTTTTAACACGAATCTAGATCTCTTTAATAAGGATCTTGTACGGATGTAAGAAAAACCGCCTATGAGCTTATTAGGTGAGGTCACCGCAGGTTATTAGAAAGAAAATATGCGAGAGAGCCTGTATAATATTCATAAAATTAGAGACTTAGAATTTGTCTAAATGATGTTCTTTAAGTTTAACATGACAGATTATTCGCCATTCACTAAATTCCCTGAGATTTTATAAATTAAAATGAGAATGAATTCTAAAAGCAATTTAATTCCATCCAAACTCATTAAATACGACAGGGAAATGGTAACGGTAATGCTGTTGCCCGTTCCATGAATCTATCCAGACGAAATCTCTAACCTAATGATGAAATGTGCTCTCCAATCTGATAAAACGCAGCTTCCAAAGTAGTCAACCGAATATTATTACCTTATTCGCAAATTTAACACCACGAGCTGAATGGTAATTGATATAAATACTCCCTTTGAGTCACAATGGTTGCAAATAAAGCTATGGGATAAGCGATTGTAGTATCTGCATTACCAATATATTTATAAATTCAATGGATACTAACTAAATTACGGTAAATTTATTAATCTTTGGAAATTAATGGATTTATGATATGAAGATGAAATTGAATTTACTGTAATTTAATAATGTCCAGTGAAGAGAAAAACACAGACATCTTAAAATTCATATATTCACGGGTAAAATTAGGAATGACAAATAGCTTATTCCGTTAGAATAGCTAAATTTTTATTTCTTTGTTTATTCAGTATTTAAAAGTATTTAAACTTAGAAGTATTATTTCGAATGTCCTTTATACAAACAGTTTGAATGAAATTTTTTAGTCACATGTATTATTTATTGTTAGATGAATATTAAATTTTGCCCATTCCGTTCTTCTGCATATATATATATATATATAAGACATATTTCAGTGACCCATTAACGAGAACGATGGAATTCCAAGGCTTTATTGAATGCACGGGGTTCCTACATAGGGAGAACAATGGGACAACATATTACAATGCTTGGTAACAGTCAAATGAACCCTGACTTAAGGGAGATGACGATATTTAAATAGGGCAATTTAGAAGAGATAGTGAATATGCAAATTTCCCAAATGTCATGATTTATGAGGTTTTCCAGGACTCTAACCGGTTCTGTGCTTCTAGATAGAGGTGATACTAAGTCTACAGGGAAGGTTTAGTGTCAGAAAGGTAAAAGATAACGAAATATTGCAATGTCTTGAATCAGGTAGGTTTTACGTTAAAGGTTACTAATATAAATATCTTTTTTATATTATATATATATGTGTGTGTGTGTGTTCGTGTAATGAAATTTATATTAAAATGAAGAATAGGCCTAGAGCAAAATAAGTTACAACAATAGAGTAACTCAAAAAGGGTTTTTTACAGTATGTTTGAGATCATAGAGGGCACTACCCAACACATAAATGATTATAAAAATATTCAATCATTCAAAATGGCGAATTCCGTGAGGAAAGCTGAATTTTTTTATTGGGTTTTCGAAACAAACCCATTCGGACCTAAAGAAACTATCGAACAATGTATGGGAAAATACAATAGTCTCGTTCAAGCATTCGTGAATGATATAAATTTGTGAAAATGAGAAATGGAAATCATGAAAAAGGATATGGTCAACTAGGACTAGAGAATAATTAGTGGAATAAGTGCATGAAACAGTTTCTAAGAGCTTTCAAAAAGCAATTCAAAAAGCATCACTGGAATTGAATATAACAAGATCCACCATTTGAAAAGTCCTTCATAATCGATAACGAATTTCAGCCTATAAAGCTCAGATTCTGTATGGATTAAATTTGGATGATTAATCGAACTATTTCGAATTTACAGTTCATATACTGCATCATGTCGAGACCGATGAGCTTTAAATATATCAAATATTGATTTCTGACGAGTAGTCGTTCAATGTTTTTCGTGAGTCACTGAATAATTTCATCTCAAGTCGGAACATTATATAGAACCTTATCAAATATTTTAACAAAGTTGTCTTCTACATATTCGTACGTAATTCATGAGATAATGTCACTTATCTTCGGTCACCTGCACCGAATCACTAATTCACTGATGGTTGTTCGCTCTGTTATGTCTAGCGATTTTCTGTGTTATATTAAGGATGACAACTTTGATGGCTACTACATCA
>BMAW01104887.1:0-13681 GCA_019974015.1 Nephila pilipes
TTTGAACGAGAGATATTTTTATACACAGTGCTATATTGAATCTTAAATAAATGTTAATATTTTAAGTATTTAATTGTCCTGGATCATTTGCAATTACTGCTCGAGTCATTTGAAATGTTGTATCTTATTACCCCTTCAGATCATTACTTATATAAAAAAGTATACATTACATTTTCACTTGTTAAATACAGTATATAATCAAAAGAAATGAAAAGCAACAGAACGGAGTGGGACATCAAACCATGGAAAAAATGGGTCTATATTTCATGAGCTGTTCACTAAAGGCATATAGTATTTGTTCCTTGAGTCCAGCCTTCTGAAACGATATAACTTTTGTAAGCCTTCCCGTGCAAACCATTCCCTAGTGCATCCATATGACTTCCGTCTATCCGCCATTTTAATTTCGTAGACATAATTTTAATCTTATGGAATTTTTACTTTTGCCCTCAAATCTTTACTATTTGATCAATTCGAATGCAATAAAGTGCATTTGAAACAGCAAACGATAGTGAATGCTACTGAGGAATTACTTTTTCTCTTCGATTTTTAAAAACATTTAAAAATATTTTTAAAGAATGGAAAACTCGCAAACGAATCATTATAATAGGGGCGAAAATATTTTTAAGAATCGGGGGAGAAAAGTAAATTGGCAGAAGCCCTCGTTAGCGAGATTTAAAATGTTAAAGACGAACGCGACTAATTTAAAATGTTAAAGACGAACAGAATTAAAAGCGGAACATTCGGTTAAAGGACAAACGCAATGAAACTATAGGAGAACTCCCCCCCCCCCCAAAAGAAAGGTGTTTAAATGTAAGTGTTAAAATGAAGTCTTGTCTTCTACATGATAATATATTCTAATGAGAAATAGTAGTCTTTACAGGATTAATATACAGGGATGTTCAAAGAGATTAATTCGATTTAAAAATTCCATATTATCAGAAATAAACTACACTCGTGACATTGGGCTATTCGCGGTTTCTCTTCACTAACCTTGGGAACTTTTAATTGAGATTGATTGCTTTCGCTAAACAACTTTTGCCCAACCAAAAATGAAACGTGATACGTAAAGTTATTATGTAAAGCAGTTAGGAATGAAGTGAAGCGGTTGAGTCGAGAAATATATAAACTCCGACTGGAAGTAGCAAGAGTATCTGAAAGAGAGGCTGAAGGAGGGGTGAAGCTGCAGAGATAGATAAGTGGAAGGAAGAAATAGAGGCTTCGAGGAAAGACTGCTGTTGAAAGGATATTTCCTAGTGTTTTCAACAGTTGCTCCAGAGTCTGAGTTGCAGTCGAGGAAAGATTAGTGGTAAGAGTCTGTTAGATTACTATTGGTGGGTTGAACTAAGGTATTAGAAAGCTTACCCGGGAGAGCATTGGTATTTGTGTCATAGTAAATATATGCTAATAAATTGTTGAAAGTTGTTTTGGTGATTCTGTAATTATTTGTGTCGTAGTGTTTAATAATTGAATCTAGGGATGGCACAAGAGGTCGGGCGGGCGTCACACACTGAATGATAAATAATACAAAGGGGAAATATGGAAGGGTTTTTTATACAAGTGATCTTCCTTTAATTACACGTATAATGTCAATTCGATGCGTAAATTCCTGCAAAGCGCGTTTTTTAAGTGTTTGCGGTACTTGAACGTAAAGCAGTAGAAATTCGTTGTTCACATAAATGTGTGACTTTATCTTTCACAAATCCCCAAAAGAAGAAATGTGTCCATATCAGGTGACGTAAATGAGCAGTTTCAATGTAACATATTATGGAATGACGTTAGAGATCACACCAGTTGCAGAATCAATAGCACTGTCTACTGCATACCCGCGGACAGTGGGCAAGAGTACCGGACCGTGCATTCACGAGAAAGGAGTGCAGAGCGAAAAAATATCAAAGCACACTACAAGAACTTATTACTGGTTAACACTAATGCAAGAGTTCGGGTGCCAAAATAGACTCTTTTGAATCAAGTCTCTCCCCCTTTTTTAAAATATCAGTATCTGAACATCATACAAAATCTTATACCAAGCAGTAGCCCACGATATTGCATTGAGCTATCTATAATAAGTATAGTGTTATTAATTATCATCATCCTTTATTATGTTGTCTAGATATTTTTATCATATATACACTATAAGTACAGAAATATATTAATCCTGAGAATATGAATCTCTTATAATAAGAAAGTGGTTCAAAAAGTACTTGCATTCGAAGACAGATGACATGATGAAGTTGATTTTTTGTTATCACTGGGTGCTGCCATCTGTTAAACGGAGACGAAACAAATTTGAAATTGATTCAAGAGTTAGTTTTGATTTGGTATTCATTAGCTGCTAAATAAAAATTTGATTACCACTGCGTCGAGTTGCCGATTTATTTTGCGTCATTCTTATATTTATCGAGTTGTTGGCGTCATTTTACTTTGTCACCGTTAGTGATAAATAGATTCATCGTTATACTTCGGAAAACAATAAAAACAGTAGGTTGCTTCCTATGAATCTACTCCAAAGAAGGCGAGGATGATCTCATCGACCGAAAAAAATTATAACGCTGAGTTTTTGAGGTACTAAAGGCGTTGTGATCAGGAATACGAGTAGCTGAGACAGTACAGTTGTCTAGTGATTCACGATGCTTTCTTAAAACTAGCCATTTTTGTTGCTGCGAGCGCCATCTCTTGGAATTTATGAAGACTTATTGAACGACGCTCGTAATCTAAGTGATTAATTTTCAGACAGATAATTTCTGAATATGTTTATTCATATCTTATAAAAAGTATTTCATAAATATTCTAATCATTCCTTATTTATTAATACTCTTGTGCCTAACGTAAAAAATCGTCATTTCTGTTAAGAGAAATTACCGTGTTCGATTATTTTTAATTGTACTATGGAGGTACATCAGAGTAATGCATGTGAAGTATGCTTTTATTTAGAATTGGTTATGGGTTGCAGCGTAATCGGTATATTGCATACATTTTTGTATGCGTTGCCTCTCAATTCATTAACTGTTATTTTCTTGAGATTCCTCTTTAAAAAATGTTTTCTATTAATCATTTTAAAATCGAAAGGATTTTGAATTTGATACTCTTATCCTTTTACTTAGAGAACTGCCTACCAAATATTGAACTAGATGGATGCACTAACTGTGAGAAAAATTGCTCCAACTGGGCAATCAATAAGCCTTGTGAGAACTGTATCGAGGGTTGTGTATGTAAACCAGGTCGAATAAGAGGACCAGAGGGAAACTGCATTTACTGGTATGAGTGTCCAAATAAGAAGCCTCCTTCAGTTGGTAAGATGGATTTCTTTTGTACACATTTAAGTCATTTCATTATGCTTGAATAACAATTATCTGACGGCAAGTCCCTATCCTCTATCTCCCTTCATTTTCCATTAATTGCATGTCATTTATATATCATTACATCTAAATCACTTCCTTTCACTTCTATCTTCGTCTAATTTATCTATTTTCGTTTCATTTTAGTTGGGAAGTAAATGTAATTTTATGCGATTCGAATTGAAAAATGTCCCCGAGGTTAGGAGAGGAAATCGCGAATTTCAAAAAAATGTCAAAACTATAAATTAAATTCCTATTTAAAGATCTCTCTTCTTCACCCATTTGTGTTTTGAAAATATAAGTTGCTTCTTATAATTCGTAGCGTTCTTTTTTATAATGCAATTATAATAAAGAACGCTATTATTAGGAAATAAAATAAATTTCTACAAACCACGTAAAACATTAGTTGCTCTTTAATTAGAAATAGCAGACATTATCAAAACGATTTTACTGCACGGAATCGAATCCTAAATTTGTAATTCTTATGTTATGTACACACAGTTTCAGTCAATCAAGCTATTACAGTATCAGTTTTTTCTCCATTTATTAATAAAGAGACCACGAGCTCCTCTGAACATAAATTGATTAAAAAATTTGATTTGAAATTTCGATAAGCTATAGATTGGACAGATGAGGAAATAAACGAAATTTATGAATCTTTTTGTGTCCATGGTAATGTTCCCAAACGCGTTATTTGTAATCTGAGGTAATTTACATCTTTTTAACTTATGAATAATTATGTATATCTTATATATCTCTAAATCAAAAAGTTACGTAGAGATCATGTTCTGCTTTGTGCAAAATTTAATCCTTTTTGTGGTAGATGATTTCCGAAGGTTTCATTTTCGACTGTTCCTTTTTAATATTACTTTCGTATCTTAGGTAATTTATTTATTCCAATGTAAATATTTATAAGAATAATTTGCTTAGAATTAAGTAATAAAAATTAAGTTTACCAATTCAGTAGCAACGAGTGAGGTACTTCTCCAATACTTACTCTAATCAGTATTTACGAATGATAATCTATAGCATTTCACTCCAATTAACTTACAAAGATCTATCGATTTCTCGTTATTCTTTGTCCCTCTTTATTCATTTCAATTCTATTTCGCTAGTATATCGTTATCTTTAATTCAATTCCTTACACTTTTTATCTTCGTTTAATTTGCCTCATCACGTTTCATTTGTTAGGATAGGAGTTGGAATTTTAAGCAATTCAAGTTGCAAAATATCCCCGAGGTTAGGAAAGTAAAAACCACGAATTGCTTTGCGTCAGAATGAATGTTAATTAGTTTAACTATCCAATTTAATGATTTCAGCGAGTATTTTAAAGAATAGCTATTAATTTTTGCTTTTCTTTTTCGAATCATATTTTAACTTGTAATGAAACATGATATTTTTTTGTTTGATTTCAGACTCATCGATATAGCTTTCTTTCCCTGATACTTGTGATGAGCAGGCTTGCAAAGAGCATTGCGCTGAAGAAGGAAGAAGGATTGCAATATGCTTTGAAAAAAAGTGTTATTGTAAATGAATTTTTTTAAAAATGATATCTCCAAATGAAAAAATTCGGAAAATGTAGTGACTCTAATTCGTACCTTAACAGTTTTGGATAATCTTGATACATAGATAGTGCAATTTTATGTAAATTTTACTCATAACTTAATTGTAATAAAGAATTTGGAAAAATGTTGCATGATATAATGACGTAATATTAAAATAATCTTCCATCGTTTGCTTCGGATGTTTGACTCATTTTGAAGAGAAAGAGAAAATTTTAGGCTCCGGTATTCGGAGAAGTTGACTGTTGACACAAAAATTTAAGGAATATTAAAATATGAAAATATTTATTTCAATACTAAACTGAAAATCGAGGTGAAATCTATCTAATTTAAACACTTTGCTTTAAAAAAATCAGTTACTGTGCATGTAATATGTTAAATAAGAAAAATACCAAATTTCTTTCTCAGACTTATAAATAACATCAAATAAAATCAATTAATCGATATTTGTTTCACGACAGATAAACGATTTTTAAGTTTAACATTCAAAATTAGCCTTAAATAAACTTTCTTCACAGATAATGATCTGTCTACTTATATGAAGGAATGTTAAAATATCTGAGAAAAATGTCAAATTTAAATCAACATCTTATTTATCGAATTTAACGCTTGACATTATGGTTACATATTTCAATTAAATAATCGTGACGACATTTTTATCAAATTAGATATTTTATAAATCTTAGTGGAGACATGATGCAGCAATGGCTTCCTTTCGCAAATTGTGTGAAAATTATTAAGAAGAGACGAAAGTGTAAAGAAGAGTAGAGAAAATAGAAGAGGTCCTTTAAAATTGGCGTGCATGACCTTATAAGGCACAAAGGAACCTGCCCGCCAAACATAAGAAAAGCTTCCCATGAAGAGTAATAACTCGCACCTATTGGCTGAAATTCCTAAGATAATAACCTGTGCACGTGAGCACAGGATAAATTACGGCTTGCCTATAGGGACTGTATTTAAACTACATCATCACTGTATCAATAGGAGGACTCTGTCAAAGTCCATTGCTTTTATCAAGACAATTCAGAACAGCGAAGTTGTAAATAAATGAAATACATGCTGGAATGCAAAATATTTTAAATTGGAAAAAATAATGCAAAATTTATTCTATTTCAGAAAAATGTCAGGTGAGTTATATTGTAAACTAACTTCTTAGCAATGTTAAGTTCGATAATTTGATGCTTTGTCTGATATTTCCATTCACGAATACATTGGAAGCAAAAAATTTAGTAAGAAATACATCAGTAACAAACTTGATAATGACAGATAATACTTACAGTCAAAAGTGAAACCTATCTCATTTCATTTACATTTCTTAGTTGTTATTTTTAATTTGTGAAATAAACACTTGTGTGCTTGTGAAATAAATAATTATGTGCTGAAAACGTTTAACTAAGTATAACTCCTTTTGATTTCTAACTTAAATTTTAAAAAATCGTATCTCCTTTCAAATGTATCTACGAGGATTGTTTTTTCCCAACCACCGATCAAACTGCTAAATAACCAGACAAATGGTAGGGGGTCGGTGACTTCGTATCTAACTATACACACTGTTATTACCGACGCCATCTCACGATTTTAAGTTGAGTTGTAAGCCCGACGCAACCACGAATGCTACAATTGATGCTCCCCCAAGTGCGAGTTGTTGAGTGTTATTCGCTTTTTCTTCAAACAGAAGGGAATAATGTATCCGAATTCACCGAAAAACAAGTCGAATATACGGTGGAAACATTAGGAGGGATGATGTCGTGATTAAATGCGGTGTAGACAATTTAAAGACAGGTGAAACAACATTCACGATGAATGGGTAAACGAATATAAGTCTGTTCAAACAAACTTTCAACCGTAGGAAGGTATGGCTACGGGAGTTTGGGACCGAAAAGGTGTCTTGCTTGTTGAGTTTGTGGAACCGGGGATTATATACGATAAATACGACTGTTTATTGTAAGATTTTACGACCGCTACGAAGAGCCATTTAAAATAAAAGAAGATGAATGGAGTTTCGAAACAATATGCAAGTCCATTACACGTTACTGGCGTCCATCTATATGATCTCTGGGAAGCTCGTCCATCAATATGATAAATGTCTGAAACTCCACGATGATTAGGTTGAAAACTAACCATTTTTCTGCATAACGTGTTTGGTTGTAAATTCATCTTGTTTCGAACTCTTGACATTTTTTATGCTCCCTTGGTGGTAGGGGAAAAAAAGGCTCTTGTATAACAACTGCTTGATAATGGTAGCAAATACAAGAACATCTATATAGAATTGTACGAATCTAAAAATGTTACTGCTCTCAAGTTTTGAGTAATCTTAAATTAAAACTTAGAATTATGATGATCAAATACATAGGATAAGCTAACATTCAATGACCTTAGTAAATGGATAAATCAACATCAAAGGGATTATACTCACACACATAATTAAAGCTAATAAATTAATAGTTATCATTATTATCATTGTTAAGACAAACTTTGTGAAACATGAAAAGCAAAACAAAGAAAAGCAAGACAGCGAAATTTAAATAAGGAGATAAAACTGTTAATAATTTAAATTCCAGTTTATGGCCTTGGACAGATAACCGTAGATATGCCAGTATTATGGATCCAACTAATCCTGCAATATAATTATATTATAACAAAGCGGTAAGAAATTAAATTCAAACATAAGCATAAGATCAATAATAAAAAAAGAACGTAGCAAAAAAGAAGAAGAAAAAAGAAAGAAAACAGCTCAAAAGAATTAAAATCATTTTATTCATATTGAAATAATTCATTAAATATCAAGTATATATCATTAATAGAGGTTCTGAAACAGTGAAATGTAAACAAATTTTTAAGCACCTGCTTACCACAAAAAACCCTTGTTCTTTACAAAGTTCCCAAATGGCGTTTGTTTCGTCCTTTCGCTGTCTTTTCTTCCTGATTGATTGTTTTGTTTTATGAAACAAAGATCCCAAATCCTGAAATTTTGTTAACTCAGCAAATAAAATGGAATTTGGAAACAAACATTACATGCGCGATTCTGCGAAATAGAGATTTTAAGGCTTAAAAGAAATTTGCAGTAAATACTTACATGAAAGTTTGTTGATAGAATTGGTTGGGTATTAAAAAGAGAAAATATGTTCAAGAAGAGAAAAAAAATTCAAAAAAGAAGATGGCGATAACATGGGTTTATTAGAATTTCCCTTTTCCACAAACCTGAACTTCTGGAGGTGCTTTTTTTTTCTTTTGGACTATTCAGAGATTTAATGCAAATTGTAAAAATTAAAAATTGATTACTATATTTTAAAATATATCAAATTCTTAAATCGAGAGACAGATGCTAGGATAACCAATATTTCTATAATTTTTGATTTAAGTTTAATGAAATAAAAGAATCAATTTACCAGTTGACCTCAGAATATAAAACATAGATTATTTGAGTAAAGGTTTCAGTAAAATCATACTTTCAGTAATAAGGCATTACACTACAATTTAAAACATAATGTTTACAATATTTCTCCACGTTTCTACTCTCTGTGACAATAGATTTTAAAATAGAGTGTTAGAAATTCGATGTTACAAAAATTCAGTTAAGTTTTGAAGAACGTGGCACATTGGTGGGTAAAATACATTTAATAAAACAAGAGAACTAATGTTGCATTTTCAAACGTAATGTTATGTATGCTTATAATACTTAGCATTTCTTGCTGTAGCTATGTGACATTATGTCTTAATAATTTAAAATTGATTCTTGTATAACGCAATAATTTTGCAACTTGGCATCATAATTTCGTGAACTGCAAAACTTTTAACATATTCTGTGTGGTATTTTCTTAATAAGAGCTTTAAATAATATAAGAACATTCAATAATTACGTACATGAAATTTAGAACCTTTTTGTTTAGAAATATTGCATCTCAAATAAGGTGTTCAGAGGAAAACATAAAGCAATAACTCTATATATCACAAGAAAATGAAAAACTAATTGTAAATTAAATTCAAAACCATTTATTAAAATATGTTTTCTTTCTGTTCATTCACTGTTCAAATTCGCAATAATTTCTTGGACCAAACCTTTATCTTCTATAACAGGAGAAGCAGGATTAATTTCTCAACAAACCCAGCCATATTTGTCCACTTACCCAAACTTGACACAATTTTCCTTATATTACTATTATTATTTATTTATCATTTATGTATTTTTGTATTCACTTATCTTTTCCTTCAAAACAGTTCTTCAGAGAAATCACCCAAACCATACATTCTTTCCTTTCAAAACAAAATATTTTTCTTAAAAAAATAGAATTCTTATTAACAAGTAAGCAATAGTAAATAAATACTTTCACACACATTTCACCAAAACATACATTTCGATTCTCATTGAAAATAAAACATTACATTTATAATTTCATATTTGATTATTTCAAATTAAGGACAACACATGTTTCATTTGTCTAAAAAATTATTATAAATGTCAAAAATACTTATAATAATGTTTCATATCCCTTTTATATTTTTATCACACATATGAAAATAGAACATTATTTTTCGCAGAATTTTTCAAGTTTTAAATATCAAATCACAATCAATTTTAATGAAATATCACACAATATCATCATATATTTTGTACTTAAAAGTTTTGAAAACCACACATTAATTTTTAGTGTTGAATTAATTCGAAATTTGGGAATAACCCAGGCTACAGCAGAGATAATGCGATATTTTTCAGAACTCTTACAATCACTGAATTAAATTTTCAAGCAAACCTATATTAACTTTTCATAAAAATATATAAATTCCGGAACAAAACCAATTTACAGGAATTTCAATAGAATGTCGAGGAATAATATAGCACAATTTTTTTTAAACTGAATAAATTTAAATTTTAATGCATAACACAATATCCAACGTAATACATGTCATTTCAAAAGAATTTCTCACATTCATAAAATTAATTTTTAAATTAGAAATATATTCACTTTGTTCACATAAAAATAGCTATGATATCTTATGTTTCCTTTATTATAGAATTTCGTATAATCATGCCTTACTTGTACCATAACCTCAATTCAGTAGAGAAGAAAAATATGAACAAAGTTGGAAATTAAATATCGTTTTAAAGGAATACCAATCTGGCATCATTTTGGTTAACTATCACAGATATAAAGAGTTATGAAGAAGGTATTAATAAAATCAAAACTTAAATGTTCATGTATTATTTACCCGTGTATTTAAAAAAATTTCAATAACCATTAGTATTTTAAAGAGGTTAAATTTAGCTATTTTACGTGCATTTATCACAACTTTACTTTTGTAGATATATGGAATATCCAAGAGTAGTCAATTTCTTAAGCTTTAAGCCATTTGTCTTTCACAGGAACTGAAATATACTTTCCTGTTTTCTAATATCAAGTTCCTTTTCATAAATAGATTTCAAGTCAGATATCAAATATTTAGCAAATAATTTATAAGAGAACGAAACCAAGTGAAAGAAAAGTAAAATTCAGAATAATGTAATTAATACTGTTCCATACTTTGGAATGAAAAAAAGCGTGTCTATACCGGTTATTATTGATCAAACCATCACACTTTAATGAATTACATTATAAAAAAATATGGTAACAAACCAAAAATCAGCAAATTCGGAACATTAACTGCAGAAAATAAGAGTATATATATATATATATTTCTTACAATACTACTGAATTTAGGTTTCATCATATTATCGTTTATTTAAGATATTTTATTTAAGAATTTTGCTTTATTACTTTTAGAAAACGCATTCATAAAAATAAAATATCGACATGTTTGCGTAGTTAATGAATGTGTTCAATAAAAAAGATTTTCTTAAAAATTAATTTAAACGTATCAAATTAATTTTTCTTTCTTCAAACTACTTGAAAAGGTCACCTATAAGTGTGGTGATTATAGAGCAAATCCAATTAAACGGAATTACAATACAAATAAACCTTGTTTGGAGAAAGTATTTATTGATTAAAGATATTGAAAATAAAAAAATTAAGAGAGATACAGTAGGAGATAATTTTATAAATTTTCTAAATTAAAAGGAGTAAAATAATGTTGTATGGTGATGAAAGGGGGGTTGAATTGATTAGACTTTGAGTTATTTGAAACTTATCTATTCAAACAAAGAGCTGTGGACTGTATACTAAAATATGAATGTTTATTTGAGCGACGGTTGGTACGTCGTGCTCCTAGGCTGATGTCGAATGATACAAATTGTAAAAAACAAGAATATGACTACTAGCGCCATCTGCACTCGCGGGTCGTAACAAATGTATTGTATGAACGTAACGCTGCATTCAAGGCTTTATAATACTGTTCTGTAAAATTCCTGTGATTATAAAATCTGAAAGAATGAAATTCTCTGGTTTGGCACATTTAAGTTTAATACATTTAATTAAATATTTCACTTGAAAAATTAAAAATTTGCTAACAATCTAATCCATAAAATTGATATAATTTTAAATTATTGTACTTACTTTCTTTTGCAACTGTGTTATATACAACTATTTTGTAAATTGCTGCTTTGGTTTCATAAAATTATTTTAAAAGACATTAAATTTAATATAAAAATAATTAAAGATTTGTATTACGAAGTTATGGTTTTAAGATAAATTTTAATTCTTAATTTAAACTTTCTCTAAACCATCTTATATGATGAAACATTATCAATATATAAAAACATAACATATATCATTCATGGAAAGAAAAAATTACAATAAATTATTTAAAGAAACTTTCATGCATTTGTCTTTACAAACGGAGAATTGCGTTTCTGTTGACAAAACGCTTACCGTATGAAATTACGAGCTGCTATGTCATGAACAGAACAATAATTAAGCTTCCGAATTATTCCAATTGCTATTAATCGAAGATTTAAGCTAAAGTATTCAGAATCAAATGTTGATTCCCACGTTTGTTTACACAAAAGAGCTACCGTTCATTTTTCTAATTCAGATTTATTCTAAATAAATATTTCAGTGACTTTTATGTTTTAGCCCACGCAATAAAAAGAGAAGCATAAATATTCTTTTTTTTTTTTTTTTTTTTTTTTTATCCCATTGAATCTTATAACAGTTGAACGCGGAAAAATAACGCAAAACAAAGTCTCCGTTTAGCCTGTATTTTTTGAAGTATTTCGCTCATTGGTAAATGCACGCTAATTGTCATGGTAATTAAATGAAAAGTAAACAAAGAATAAGAGGGACAAGTGTCGGCTACACTCGTATCCATTTTGTTCTATTACTGTTATGTTGGAAAATAGATTCTACTACTTTCGAGTCCGTGAGCTACAATGGAAATATTTTCTTAATAAGTTTTTGCTTATAGTTTTCTTCGCGCCATTAAAACAATAAAGAAGGAAGGAAATAATAAGAATTTAATATTTTTCCTATCTGAAAATAATTTTCTTAATAGCATGAGTAGTAATTTAATCGTCTTGCAATGCTTATTATTTTAATTATTTTATACATTTCTTTGCGCCTCAAGGACATATTCATTATCTTTACAATTTAAGCATTTATCTAGTAGTAGACCGATAGCTGAAAATTCAGACACAATCGCTCCGATTGTTATGGCGAAATCATCAAGACATGCATACTGTTACATCATTTCTTTCATTATATGTGCTTTGGTTAATAAAGCTGCACCTCTGGAAGTATCAATGACGCGTTTTCATTTTTGGTTCGAGGATAAAATACACGATAACTGTATTTTGGAAACTTTGGAAAATTCTCAATTGGTGACATGCCTTCAGAAATGTAGAAGTGATGTCAAATGTTCCGGAATGGCACTGGGTCCCTTAAAAGAAGAAAGAGACGAGTTTGTTAGAACATGCCACATTCTCTCAAACATAACAGAATCTGATTGTTATAATAACAACGACTGCAGGGTGGAAGGATTTCAATTATTTCATGTATGTGTAAGCTTCACAAGTATTAAGTTTATTTATATTGGTTCTGTCAAAAGTGAGAAATTCGCTTTGAGCAGATTATTACAAAGTTCATTTAGATTTTAACTAATTAACCACTCAAGGGGTTATTGTTTTAAATAACGAACAAATTGGTTCCCCGATCACTTTCCAAAATGAATAGTGAAATGCGTGTGACTTGTTTACATTTTAGGGCAGCAATAATTGCATTTACCTTAAGAATATTCAATTAAATAAAGTATATCTTGCTTTAACTTTAATATCTGAAAATAATATTATTGCCCACTTTATACTTCTTTACTTCTAATATTTAATTGTATAATAAAATAATTAGTTTTTAAAAATGTTGGCACTTTCTGCAGCTAAATCTGTTATTTTGAAAACTTTGCAAATTAATTTGTTGTATATATATTTGATGCCATTTTCTCTACTATTTTTATTTTACGTTTAGAAGTTATGTGTTTGAATAAATTAGAGGTTGAAGCACATGTTTCATTGTAAACATTTATCTACATTTTAGAAAACTAATCACACAAATATTCAGATTGTATCAATGGAAAAGTACCATATATGTTATATATTTTAAGGATGTTATTCTTTATGTATAAACGACAAAGGTATAATGATGTATCTCAGTCATTTCAATTATAATCTTCTTAAATTTTTATTAATTTTTAATCCTGTAGCGCTTTTTTTATATTTAAACAGCTCTCTAAGTCCTTAGAAAAAACGACAGCAAATCCAGTTACAACAACAGAAGCTCCAACTACGGCAACAGAGGCCACTATTTCGACAACTGAAGTTCCTCACACAAATACGACAACTGAAGTTATAAATACAACAAC
>BMAW01104887.1:13691-25379 GCA_019974015.1 Nephila pilipes
ATACGACAACTGAAGTTATAAATACAACAACAGAAGCTCCAACTACGATAAAAGAGGTTTCCTTTTTAACGAATGGACCTTCAACTACAATAAACGATCTTTCTATCATATCAACAGATTCTTCAACTGCAAATCCTCAGGCCGAAATCACTACCACTGAATCGACTACAACATTGAATTCTCCATCAACCACTGCAAAACTTTTAACAAGTACAGAATCATCAATTGCTCCTTTCACAAAATCTCTAACAATTACAGAATCTCATTCAACTCCATCAACCGAAACTCCCTTTACTACTACAAATGAAGCCGAAACTACGACCCCATTGAAAACTACGACGACTACCGAAGCAACGGCTTGTTCTGATGAAGATAAAATCTCTCAATCGTCAGAATGTAAAGGTAAGAAGATACAATACTAGAAATAATTGCATAAGGATATTTTAACATTAAATAAAAATGTATTGAAATACCTGCAGTTTGGAGGGAGGGGGAATTAAAATTACTTAAGACTAAAAAAAAGTATTTTAAAAGTAATCATATTATATATATATATATATATATATATACTTTTACTAATCAATCAGTAGTGTGGTTTCATTTAAATGAATGTCACTTTACTTAAATCAATAGCACAAACACTTGTTTTGACAGTACAGAAGTAACATAAGTTTTAAGTAGCATCTAGAAGCTATGAGTTTTTATAATGCATATGCTGCCGTAAAAGATGACATGAAAATATACATAATTTAATTTCGAGCTTAAGAATATATTGTAAAAAAAAAAGATTTCACATAAAGGAACATCGAATGTATGGAAATTTTTTTCCCGTGAAAATTAATACAATATTCATTGTTTGTGCTATCACAATTTTCTGTCTTATCTTTTCCTAATGTACCTGGAAAGCTCTAAAGATTTGAAATAAGTCTTCAAGTTCAGCAATTCTGAAAGAATTGTAAAGTAAATCTGTAATTTACCTGCAAAATACAAAGTTCTCTCTGTCAGTATTATTTAAATCAAATTTGACCAACCCATCAATGTCGTAACTAAAACTATTCCTCTAGAATTTCATTTTATTTTAAAATAGTTAACAACTAAGTAATTCTGAAGACTTCATGTTACATTATTTAAGTTTTAAAACTTTATTTATATTCGATTTTATATGTATATATGTATATAATAATAATAATAATAATAATAATATATATATATATATATATCTTCTGTGCTTGTGTATGCGAGGCTGGACCGATTTTCATGAAATTTTTTGTATGTATTCAAGTGGATTCTAGAATGGTTTAGATTGGCAATTCGGTCCGATATTTCAATTAGTTAAAAAGATATTAATTAAAAACCTTAAATTGCGTAAATGTTTTACCCCCTGTGTGTTGTTTTTACCGCGCCTAACGTCACGAAGGACCCGGGGGGGCGAAATTTCCCGACGTTATTTAAACAGTAGTCTAAATCAGACAAAAAAATAATGACAGAATCGGAAAGATCATTTAATTCGCTACGATACTGTATTATGATTGCCCGTAATCCAAACAAAAATGGAAAAAATTGCTTAAAAATTACTGATTTTTAAAAAAAGTTTTTGTGTTGTTCGTTTAATACACTTTTTACGTGAATAAATTCATACGGTTTTTCGTTTTACATTTTTTTTATTTAAAAATTACCCTTTTTTCAATCGATGTGTGAAGTTTGAAAGCATTAACTTAAAAGCGAAGCCCTAAAAAATAAAAAACTTTAAGAAAAAATATGTGATTTTACAGTTAGCCAAGCCTTGCGTCGAAAACAGGTTTTGCGCCAAAAAACTTTTAAAGCAATATGGTACCCTAAAAATAACCGAAAAAATCATCGTCGGGTTCGCTAGTGTATATATATATATATAGCTATTCACTAAAATTATTATGTACTTGCAAATTTATATATTTGTATGCACTTGTGTCTAGCACTTTGAACTAAAAAGTGAACCTTACGTATTTATTACTATGCAACTTTATGAACTTGTATAAAAATATAAATAAATAAATATTTAATTTAAATAATACATCATTCAATAAGTTTCCGTTATGACACATATATGGCAACATTGTTGACAGACCCATATGAATTATGGATAGTACTAACCTTCAAACAATACGTGTCACCATTTCATGACATTCTAACAATTAGTTTTCAGGTTACAGTGGCTTTAGTGACCCCAGTTTTGTAATTTTCAAAACAATTTTGGAAGAAAAAAAAAGAAATTCGATTAAATATTGCTTTTTTTATATGGGTGAGTAAGTGAATGTAAAGTTTATTGGCACAAGAGCCAGATATGGCCATGATGCGCCAAACGAAATTTAACTGTGGTCTAGACGTGAAGAAATTGAAGAAAAGATAAAAATTAGTTAATAATAAGGATCGAAAATAGAGAAAGATCGCTAGGATAATCCGCTGGCGCTAACCCATGTTTACTAAAGACAGTAAACCCCAAAAGTAAGAAAAAGATTACTAGGGTGCCTTGGGGTCATGATGCCCATACTTACCTAAAGAAGGCTAATCCCTGATGTCCTCTGATACAATCCCCAGGGGTTGGGTGCCCGGCTATACCCCCAAACGCTGGGTACCTATTTTAATCTCCTCTTACGACATGCATGAGCTACAGTGGAACTTTTCTTTCACAGCTGGTACCACACGGGGCGCTTTTTTTTTTTATGGGAAAAAAATAATGATGAAGCGAACCATTGGCTTGATACGAGTTATGGAGACTGCACTACGGAAATAAACTATTGTTGACCAGTACGCTGAATTGAAACGCAGTCGTACAAACAATAATTATAGTGAACGCTCTGGTTGCACAAATTCTGCAGTTGTTCGGGAAAACATAAAATTCCACAAAATAGTTTTGGAAGACCGTAAATTGAAGTTGCGTGGGATATCAGAAGGTATTTTACTTAGAATTTTATACGAAAATTTGAGCATGCATAATTTGCTTTCGAAGTGGATGTCGCGTTTGCTCACACCGGACTAAAAATAGTAACTCTTCGACAATTCAAAGCGCTGTTTGGATCTATTTCGAGAGATACAAAAAGGATTTCTTGAGTCAATATGCGACAATAGATGAAATGCGGGTCCACTACTGCACGTCTGAATCAGAAAGATCGTCAACTGAGTGGTCAGCAGTGGATGAGAGTCGTCCAAAGCGACCAAAAACTCAAAATTCACCTATCAAGTTTATAGCATCCGTATTTTGGGGACGCGCAAAGGTATTTTGTTCATCGACTATCTTGAGAAAGGCAAAACTATCAACAGCGAATATTCCCGGGCATTATTGGATATATTGTGCGTCGAAATCAAGAGAAAAGGTCTCATATGCAAAAGAAAAAGTTCTGTTCTACCAAGACAATGCCACGAGTCGATGAAAACTATGGTTAAATTGAAGGAATTATGCTTCCAATTACTTCCCAATCCACCGTACTTTCCAGATCTGGCCCTCAGCGACTACTAGTTCTTTTCAGACATAAAAAAGGCGGTCCAGGGAAAGAAATTTGGTTCAAAGGAAGAAGTTATTGCCGCAACTGAGGCCAATATTGTGAGCAATGAAATCGGTCTGCAAAATGGCATCGAAAAGTTAGAGGATTATTAGAATGAAAGAAAACTCCTGAAGGAGATATGTTGATGAATAAAGTCGAATTTCTGAAAAAAAAGTTTTTTGTTTTTGTTTGACCAGAAACTTATTGAGTGATGTGTTTCAGGACGTTTGGAGCAATTTCAAGACTTAGTAGACAATTCACACTAGCATTAGTATCTTATTCAATCCACAGTAAATAAACTTTGCCTTTTTTTCTGTTCTTGTTAATAATTTACATTGAAATTTAAGAACAGAAACATTTGACCAACGTACTATAAGTTTATGTAAATCTTTGGATGTGACAATAAAGCTTGCAAACTAAAATAAGAATTTGAAATTCAAAAAGACATTCCTCACTAAAAGCACATCCTGCATACAAAGGAAAAGGGAACTCAGTTATTCAAATGAGCGATAAATATTTAAAATATATCCTTAATACATCTTCATCAGTGTTTAATCTTCCTTTCTAACTCAGTAGCATAATTGTAATTTATGCATTACTTTAAGATGCGATTTACTTTTCTCAAAAATAAAATATATAAATGATAGTAAAAGTTTAACCTTTTTGATTTCTTAACAGCCAAATCCTTAGAGGCACACTGCAATGGAAGAGAATCGAGTATTTTTTGCAGAGATGAGCCTAGAGAACAACTTACTGTATTCGGATTAGTAGCGTAAGTTTAGATTCTCATCTATTGTTTTTAAATAATGAATTATCTTAATTGGTAATGATAATTCATAAATTTAAATTTTATTGTAAAAAGATATTGTTATTCTGTACAATCACTTAAGGGTTCAATTCTTTAAGAGTTACGATTGTATTGTAATAAAAATATTGACATTTAATATCAAAAAGGGTCCTATTTCAAAGACAATTCTTCTACCGATAAATTGTACATTTACTTTAAAACAGGGTTTAAAACTTATGAATACTAAAGGTTTGAATCAGAATAAAAAGGAAGGATATTTTGTTTCCCTCATTTGTTTCTAGATTCTTCCTTTGGGATAGATTCCCAGTTGTCTCCAAAAGTATTTCTTACAAATTATTCATGCGACTCATAATGAATAAACGAAAGTTAAGAATCTCTTAAAAATAAATTATATTCTATCTATATCTTTCACGTTTATATTTTCACAATAAGTACTAAAAATATGTTTCTCTACAATAAGACACTGCATTAGTAGCCGTTGAAAACGATTGTTTAGTTTTTATTAACGTCGCACTAGAAGCAACACGAGGGCTATTGGCGACGGACCTCGTAATTTTGAACCACGGTCAAGTGACGAGGACGTTACCTGAGTTGGCACCCCCTCTCCTAACACCCACATCACACCAACGGGAGGACTTTGGGCCCCAAAAGATTTAACGTGCATCAGCCCCAGATGCACGGCGGGTCTTTGGCGGCCAAGGATTGAACAAGCGACAGAACGAAAACCGCCGGCCATGAATCAGGAACCTTGACAACTAAGTTACCGCGGCCACCCCTTGAAAACGATACCTTGGAGTACGAAAATAAAGACTCGTCTAGCAGGGCATTGGTGAGTTAGAACCGAACTTATTTTTTGGGAACATTTAAAAAAATCACATAGTCTTTAATACATTAATATATTTATAATACTTCATTTTCCGGTGGATGTCAAACCTTTTGCATACACCAAATAAAGAACTATAGCCTGTGAAAGAATGACTCTTAAAATAAAGAAGTGCATAATCAAAAAGTGAAAAAATTGTTGCTCACGGCCATACATATCTGCTTTGTTCAGAACGATTTTAGATTTAATCATTACTAGAGATGTATTTAAAGTAAGTACCGTTTTAAAATATGGCAGCTGCAACGCTACTGTTGCTATTCCTTGCAGATGCAATGGGTAGCTATCTGCATTTGTTGGTTAATCGCAGACATTCACACTAAAAAATTCGTCCATGTTTACCTTTGCTCATGCGTATTTACAATGCCTCACACAATAGAAAATGCTGCCGATTTTGAAATACGTGTTGTGATTCGTTTCCTGCATCCAAAAGACGTGAAATCTGTCGAAATTCATTAACGGATTAATGAATCACGTAGACATCGGAAACAAAACCATGGAAAGAGAGCACTGAACAGCAGCCAACAACGCGAAGCTCGAGCAAACAATTTCAGCGCACAAGTTCTTGTGCACTGTGTTTTGGCATAAGCAAGGGGCGTTGCTTGTGGAGTTTTTGCCTCGGGGGAACGCAATATATATTCCAAAATATATTGTGACTCCTTGACTGAATTACAAAATAAAAGGTGTGACATGACTGAAGGGATTGTTTTGCTACATGACAATACACGTCTATACATAACTCATCGCACCGGAGATCTCGCATCATAAGGCTGGGGAATAACATGATGTCCCTCAGTAAAGCGCTGGTATCGTTTCCAGTGCTACTATTTGTTCATTCACTTGAAAAGGATGTCGGCGGTTAGCGCAATGACGACAATGATGTCAAAACCACCGTGCTGCAGCACTCAGCCCTTCAGGACTTCTGTGAGGATGGAATCCAGATTCTAACTGTACGGTATGATACGTGCCTTAATAAGAAAGGTAATTATGTTGAAAAGTAGATTAAGGGATAGGCATTTTTATAAAAATAATAACTCGCCTTTCTTAAATATCAAAACCGTGTTACTTATAAACCACTCTGCTATATTCCACGTCAAGGAGTAAAAACTCATAGTATGAACATTCCTATTAAACGAAACTTATCGCATTCGAAAAAAAGTGAGTGTGAGTGAAATGCTTAAAATCTTAATCGGCACAGAAATTACACATTAAAATGGCCTTTTGTCAATTCAAAGGGGAAAGAAATAATCCGTTTCGTTTGAAAAATGAAATTCTGTATTGCTATCTTTGACTAGCTTTCTATACTTTTATATGAGTGTATTTATGTCTATTATTTTTGTGTACATTTCATCGTTAACAAAATAATGTACCTATTAAAAAAAAGTGCAAAAAAAAATTATTTTGAAAAATTTTAATATGATATAGTCGTCATTGTTTACTGTACATAAGAATGAATAGGAAGTTAACTACGGTTATGTACTGCAAGTAGTACAGTTCCGAATAAAGCAGATCAGTTAAGTAATATTATTTTAAAATATCATGCTTAATGATTCGCAAAAAGACATGAGTATTGATGTTTGACTAGTAAGAGGTCCAGAGTCTAAAACTGCTAAAATCGCATCTGCGTCTAAAGTTATGACGGACTCTCAAAAAAGAGCAATGTGTAATATATGAATTCTAAACATGGAACATGTAGACGGAAAAGGGACATATTAGAGAGAGATCAACGAGCAATGGCTCGAATTATTCATTAAAAACGTAAATCTACAGCTGAGCAAATAATAGAAGTTTTAAACGTAGGCAGAAAATATTCCATTCTAAGCAGAATGGTAATTTGGTAGCTTTTTTGTGGATCAAAACCCAAATTTTTGTGGTTTTGTCTCAAACTGCAAACCACTTATTGCTGACATTAGTGTCAAAAAATACATAAGTGGTGTATAGAGAGCATAAAATCTGGAACCGTAATGATTAAAACGATGCCATTTTGTCTGACGAATGAACTCTCACTTTGTTTCTGACCAAAAAAAGAATTAGTGTTTGGAGACGTCCTTTCCATCAAGACTGCTTGTTTTGAACGTAAAGCACCAAGAAGAATATGTTATGGCGTGGTGTGTTATTTTTTGATATTTTTAGAATTAACGGTGATTCTGGAGAATTGGATAATATTTCGAAATTATTTGAGCTTACTACAGGATGACGTTAATCTAATGAAGCAGACATTCCGTTTTTATGATTGCCGCTGGTATTAAGCCGATAAGGTAATCGTCTCTTTAATAAAGCGATTCAAAATTTGATTTAATGAACTAGAGCATTAAAATAAAACAATTTCTCCATGTCTTCATTTGTCAGACTTTAACGAGATTGAACATCAATAGATAGGTCTTTTAGAACATTGTTAGAATGTCTTGTCTCTGTCCGTCATGCTCTTGACGGATCAACACCGCATTAATAAATTAATATTTAAGAATCCAAATTATTCTATTATTTTGCTTACCACCTATCAGTATTTCTCAATAATGTAACAAAATTGAATATATATATATATATATATATATATATATATATATAATTATTAGTGATCATTAAACATAATTTCTAATTATAAAAGTATTCACTTAAATTACAATTTATATAACAACTAAAAACAAATTTATTAAATGTAAAATGTACTACAAATACTACTATATTAATTGAAGAAAATTACGAAAATATTAAAGTATCCAAGACAATCAACTTGAAAATATTATCCTAAGTTAAAACCCCAAATATTATAAAGAAAAGAGCCGTAAATTTACTGAAATACAACATGAAAGATTTCAAGAACATATATTCGTAATAACTTTCATTCAAATAAAAATAAACCATTCATTGCAAATTGTGATCGATTTAAATAAACACAACATAATCCATAAAATATAATTTCAAGAGAAAAGGATTAAGAAAAAACACACAGTGGGGATAGTGTAATTTAAAAATTGACCCAGATTTCGCACTGAGAAAAGTGTGTTTAAGACCATTTTAACTGATCCAAACAGAGCTCAGCTTCAGTAATTACATAACGATTAATGGTAGAGATAAAAGAAAAAACAAAATTACGCAAGCGAACAGTAATTTAAAATTAGGAAAAAGAAAACAAAGAAATAAATGCATTTAAATCTAAGTAAAAATAAAAGATTAAAAATAATCTAACACCCAGTAATAAACATTAAATTTTTTTAGCCAAAAACGCTATAACTTTTATCTTAGGAAGAGATTTTATGAACCCAACTACATTCCAATATGGCACGGTAACACAATGTTTTTAACCACCAAACAATATTGATTAATTATCTAAAATTAGAGATATTTACTAAAAAGATACTTATCCAGCGAAATTTAAATATATTATTTAAGAACTGGTACCAAATAATCAATTTAAAGTCAATAATTTTTGTTGTAAATAAATCTACTAAAGTTAGTAAATCTAAAATTTAATTATAAAATTCATGAAAGAAGCTATTCTAAAAAATCATACACATATTATTATTTAACAGAACAGCTCCTTTGTTTTCTGACGCAAATATGCAAGTTAGATGCAAAAATGAATTTTCTGAAAGCATCTTCAAAATGGATTCGAGAAAAGATACGTATATTCCGTTCGGAGTTACAATGGGATGTAATGCAGATCAAGCAATTACTGGTAAGTATACGTAATTATTAATATCTTTTGAAATTAGCATGAGCTTGAATGAAGGATATTTTTAGAACTTGGTTCACACACAGTTGCTTTTCCTTTCGTGTATTTCGAATCGGTGTATTTGCATGAAATCAACGAGAAAATATTTCTGGAGTTTATACATTAATTAACAAAAGAAAAAAATTCAAAAGGAAATCCATAAATTATGATTAAAACGGAATATATAATTATAGAATAGTTTTAAATACCAATTATTTATTTACTTTTTCAAATTATTAAAAAATATTATTGAAAGGGTTTTCACGCTTTGCACACTTGGATGAAACTGCTTTTTAGGAAAAAGATTACTATTCGTTTATTCTTGTGTATTGCTTAATAGTGATTCCTCTTCAGTTATTTTTTTACATGTTATTGATTAATTCTAAATCAGTTGCTTACATGACATGATTTTTTTTCATTTAAATAAAACTCTTAATTGATTACAAACCAGAAAACAAATAGTTGAAGGTTTTATCTATTTATTACATAATTGCTAATATGTTTTAAAAATTACACTTTATAACGGGAAACGCATCTAATATTTACATAGTGAAAGATGAAAATAATTTAATTCAAAAAATCAAAGAATAATGAATAGTAATAAAGAAACTAATAGGAAGCTAGGGAGCGTTTAGAATCCTTTTCAGAGTTATTTCATGAATTCAATTAAATAATATATTGCATAACAATTTCTTCTAATAATTTCTAGGTATTGATGTTTGTTTCCAAGGGGATTTGAAATACGTCTCTGTGGAATGTAACACCGTACAGCCCGATTACGTCATCGAGAATGCAACAGAGGAAGCTGGAAACAGCAAAAGTGATCCTGCACGAGCTGTGTGTCCCAGTAACAAGTCAATGATAAGTTTAAGATTAAACAAAGATTCAAGTGGAGAAATTAATGTTAAAATTGGTTGTTCTAAAATAATCAAAAAATGACAGATATATATTTTTTAACACTAGGTAGCTTTTTCAGGAAAAGCACTTCGACAGATTCATTCATATAAACACAAATAACTTTATAGATGTTATGAGGTGTGTCTATCCTTATTCGGCTCTTGTGCCATACGTTAATCAAATCTACTCCAATTGAAGAAACGCAAGAACAAAACAGATCCTTTATTTATTTTTACTTCAGCATATCCAAAGTCGTTCTCTCTAAAATCTCCTTCTGACTCCCAATCTTAATTTGTGATTTAAATAAGAAATCGATCTTTCCAGTCCACTCGCTCCAAACATCCTAACTGGCTTCGAAAGTCACTATGTAACTTAATACTTTTAATGGAACTCTCATCAATCCACAAAACTAAAAATAGAATTTCAATCTCAAAAACACTTCTATAACCGCATTCTCTATATCTCCTCAGTTCCCTTTTTAATTGAATATCATTGCTTCTGTCCTCATCAAATTTACCTAATCACGCTTCATTTGGGTTAAGAAGAAGTTGTCTAATCAGTAGGTTGTTCAAATCAATAAATGCCCCCTTGGTTAATGAATTTAAAATCACGGATAGATTAATGTCACCGTGTTATATATATGTGTATATATATATATATAAACCAAATATTTCATTTTACCCTAATTACCTCAAATTATTAAAAACTAATCTTAATTCAAATACAGTAGAATTTTTAGATCTCGATTTGCAAATAGTTGACAATAGACTTATTAGTAATATTTTTGATAAAAGAGAGAGATTCAAATTCCATGTAATTAAAATACCTTTTTGGAACAGTAATCTACACAGATCCATTTATAGGAATATTTTATTGGGCTTTTTATTACGTAATAACAAATTAACCACACATAAAATAGACAAATTTAATAACATTAAAAAATTCTTCAACAACTGTTTGAATCATGATTATCCAATAAATTTCTTAAATACTTATATACATCACAAATATATTAAACATCTTTGCGAATCGTGATCCAATTTCAAATCCACCACACAACAATAGGTCCACAAAGTCGGCTTGTTAGTGGTCTAGCCGTGAAGAATCTATTTATTTACATTTACACAGCTTACATTTTTACTCACTCTCTGGACCGTTATACTCCTTTACCATACAACTTATTACCAACCAATTGTTTGCATCCTTTTACATTTTATTACCAATCAAACAATGATTTAAATCTTTTTTCAATTTATATGGTGATGATGTGTTATATTTTTTCATTTTGAGTATGTGATATACATCTTGAAGCTTAAAGAAAATTCCGTCTTACTACTCACATATTTGAATCTTCATTTCTTTGAATTTTGTAAGTAATTTTTATATTTTGATCTGTTGATAATTTTTAGAATGATAGTTTTTATTTTGTAAATTTTATCGTTAAAACTTTTTTGCATTTTTTAATCATTGAACTCTTTTGTAATTTGGATTTCCCAATTCAGCCTACCAGGAATTATAGATTTTATTTTTGTAGATTTTATCGTTGAATTTGTTTGCATCTTTTAATCATGAACTCTTTTGCAATTTGGATTTCCTAATTCAGCCTACCAAGTCGCAAAGGGGGAAGGTTGGTACCATTGAACTAGTTTAACCCCGCTTAATCGGTCCTCAGCCCGATATTGCTTTTTGACTTGCTGGGTTCCATATTTTCATTTATTTTTCTTTAATTATTACATTTCTTTCTCGTTTTTTGTCTTTTTAAATATTTTAATTTATTCTTTCATAAATTTTCAGTATATATATATATATAACACATAATAATTTATATATATATATATATATATATATATATATATATATATATATATAT
>BMAW01104887.1:26577-56795 GCA_019974015.1 Nephila pilipes
ATATGAATTAAATTGTACATGAAAGTTTTTTAAATAAGTACTTTTACTTTTAAATTAATACAACCTCTCTTTCTTATCATTAAAGTCTGAAAATATTTTTTTTTTTCTGATTCAAGCTCCATCATCAATATTGTAAATGATTTAAATATTTTTTAAATCTTCAAATGTCTCTATCAATACTTTTTACTCTTTCATTATTTTCGAAATAAATTTATGTCTGATAAAAGTAATGAACGAGGTAATATAATTTACTGATCCAAAATTTGAAACATATACTCATAACCAAACGCATTAAGATTGTTTTGCAAAGTGCAACAATATTAATAACAGGTACTTGATAAAAGTCCAAAAATGTAAAAGTTTAAGAATGTAGTCTATAAAATAAATACAGATTTTCATAAATTGCATATAAATTAAAACTGAGAGTTGTTATTAAATTAGAATGTTGGGGGAAAAAAACAGAGTTACAGAAAACATGAATAACAAAGGAAAAAATTATGTAAATTATCTTTTACGCTTTGTAATTAAGTGCAAATCTGTAAAAAATTGATTTGAATTCATAATTATTTGTCTTGTATTAAAAAATAGAAAATTAAGATATTAATAAAAAAATCACTTTATAATTTAAATGTAGAATTAAAATTCTACGATAAGCACAATCTTACTTTTTCAACCTTGATTTCTGAAAAATATAAATCACGACTATTATTTTTAGTTCCTCTTAAGAAATTATAATTGTTATTTTTTCTGAAATTTGTTTTCCAAATTTAATTCATAGAAAAATACTTGGTGATTGAAATTAAAATAAATTAGGAAAAACTGACTGCATTTTTTATAGATAATTATTCAGAATTATATACTGCCGTTTTTTCTTTTATCTTAAAAAATTTGAGGTAAGTCTGAATCTTATTAAAAATAGTATAAATTCAGGGAAGAAAAAATGCTTTTAAAATGTAAAACATTACAAATGCTTCCAATTTTTTGCAAGTTTGTACACAAAATATTAAAGAATTAGTGAAGAATCATAACTAAACACTTTTCCAATGAGCCACTTGATCGTGAAATCTATGATTGTACCTAGTTGCAAATATGTAGAAACGTAATAAAAAATTTTAAGTAATTGTGGTGAAGCAGTAATGCATACTCGTAAACGGGATCAACTAAAAACCAATATTTTCAATTCGAAAATTATGAAATTTTATTATCGATTATACTTCATCCAACGATCCTGAATTCTATTTAAAGGTTATTCAAATATCTAACAACTGAAGTGAACTGCATTTTCTGTTCGTTCTTGTTTTTGTTCTTTTAATATAAGATTCCGCTCTAAGAAATTGAGCAGAGAAATGACAAAATAAACCAGAAGGAGAGATCATGGAGGTGTGGGAGGAACTAAGTTAAAACTGAGTGTTTTATATAGGAGGTTTTGATGTGGTCCCTCACTCAAGAAAGTCGAGTCAGAATTTAGATGCGATTATAGTAGATAATTGCAGGGTTAGAACCTCCCACAAGGAAGCCGAGTCTGAATTTTGGTTCAATTACAGTAGCAAAGCATTTGTTTCTTCCAATTACTTTCTGTTTCTTTCAAGCAGATGATTTTGTTATTCTTCGCAAACTGAGAATTGTACATATTGTAGCGAGATTCGTTTTCTGGTAATGGCTCAAGAGCCGGATTCATCTCTTGCGCCACGAACATGCATTCATTCAATCGTCGCAAACTATTAAAGTTCGATCCTCCGGCTGCAATTGACTATGGCTGACAGATGAAATCCTTTTACGAGTGCACATTTATTCTCGAAAACTTATGCAAAGAAGCATGAACTGAAGCGAAGGACAACCTCGAATCTTCTCTATATACCACACTCGCAAAGCAGTAAAGCAGATATTAATTTTTGATTTCTTCTGTAGGCTCGTCTTGCATCTTAATACACCCATTTATAATTGTTTATACATTAAAATAAAAGAAAATTATACTTTTATTTTTTATAAAACTGATAGTCCTGAAGAATTAGTCTTCTGAATAAGAGTTTCGAGTTGATATTACTCCGTACTCTTTATTTGACTTGCCTATACTTTCCATGTGACAATATTGTTCTCGTAACAGTACGTTTGATGAAATGACAAAGAAAAAAAAATCGTTTTCTTAGTCTAATTTCTTTGCGAGTCTTTATTGGGATCTTGTGTTGAAAGATATTGTTGATTGTGTTGTCAAAGGGAATCCACAAAGAGAGAGAAAAAGACTTCATCAGAAAAAAAAAAAATACTAACTTATTTTATAACGTTTTGAAAGAAAAGTAAAGTAAATTACAGCTTCCTTTTTGAAGTATGTATAAGCTATTTCTTGAATTATTCTTTATATTTTTTTTTCTTTTCGTATTTAAATTCGTCCATTCTAAGCGACAAGTTACACTAGTCATTCCTAGGACTGACTTTCAGTCTTCTACTCAAAGTGTAACTCTAACGTGACAGTACTTCTTATTTTGGACAAAATGTCGGCTTTAGATGCTTTCGAGCCCTTGAGAGGGGAGAGGAGGACAGTTGACCTTGGATTACCGACGGCATTTTGATCCCCTCACCACTGGTTCCGATGAAAATTTGACCGGTCACTTTTGCTGCGCTCTTAACAACTCGACTAAAATAGACGTTTAAGTCGGGCTAGTTATTAAGGCGTATTAGCTTCTGACGCTGTTTTTGGTAAATGCCGCCACATACACCCCTCCATGATCATCGTGTTGATACGAAGAGAAGCACTCTGAACAGTATTTGTAGAGAAAGTCACTTTTCCCGCAATTGATATATATCATCTCTCTGTTGTATTGAGTTTCGTTCATGGAGGCAGTTCCATTTGACGTCATTAATTGTTTCTAGTTGAATTATAGGTCTTATTGACACGTGCGCCGTAGACTGCTTTTTCACCAGTTGTGATTTATATGCGGTTGTGTTAGATAGACACATAAGCAAAAATTTGCGTCTAGGGCATATGCAATCATTAGTTCCAGACTGTGTTGCCATTTAGTGTTCATGTCTTGGGTGACTACATCGGCGTTAAATGTTTTCGACCACGTGGCGGGGATGAAGATCTGTTGACCTTGGAGTGCCGGTGGCGTTCCGCGCCCCCCCCCCCCCCCAACACCACCACTGGATCCGAAGAAAAGTTGAGCGGTCGCCTTTGGCTGCGCTGTTAACAACTGGACTGAAAAATAAGTCTGGCATGTTATAAAGGCGTTTTAACTTCTGTTGGTGCAGTTGAGTAAACGCGCCTTAGATTTTACACAAGAGAAAATAACAAATTTTGTCTCTCTTCAGTAAAGCATAATCACACCTTAAGTGTACAATTTTACAATATAAAACAATTACAGTTTTACGAATAAAATGGTTTTAATTTCATATCATAATACGAGGCAAAACGTTTTATTTTATAAATTCAGTACAAATTTGCTCAAATGTCATGAATTTAAACGATTTTGACATATTACGTGTAATAATTATTATATCTTTCATGAGAAAAATTTGCATAAATTTTATTCGTTTAGAGCCCAAAATGTTGTGACATTTTATCTCATCTGAAACGAAAATGTTTGTTTTCTGCCAGTAGGTCATCCCTAGCTATGAATCTCTACTTTTGTGCAATATTTTTATCTTTCTTCATAATAAATATGTAATTAATCAGTTAATAAATAGAAACTTTTGAAAGTAATTTTTGTGTTTTTATTTATATTTTCATTATATATATATTAAAAACAAACTATTGACCATAAGATACACTGTTTTAGTTTTAAATCGATCTTTTCAAAAAACCCACTTAAGTAAGATTTTCCCAACATACATTTTTTGTCTCGAACGGGCAGCTAAAAGTTGATGCTGTTAGGTGAAAGCTATGCAAGTCACTATATTCCTTCCTGTTCAAACAATGTAGTACAATTGTCGTTTTTAGCCTAAACAACGTCACTGATTTAAGTGGTTCCTGCATGCATCAGTTCAAGATATTTGCAAGAAAATACATGACGACGCATCCATAACATTTTATTTTATGCAAGATCTACCAATATATGTCGTTGCAAAACATTTGTTTTATTTATGATAATTGAAGGCTAATTGTTTCAGTATACAAGATCTGAAAACAGGCACATAGATATTTTACATGTATCGTTAGGGCACTACAAACAAGGGAGCAAATGAGGTTTTTTTTCTATGTTGTTGCCTTATATCGAAAATAATATTGGCTTTTATATTAAACTTTAAAATCTGTTTTCCGATGATTGATCTGGAAAGAACCAGAAAAAAAAACTACATTGTTGAGATTTATGTTAGTTTTGACTGATTCCAAATGACTTGAAAATATTTATCAGTGTTTCACCATACGTGGTCAATTACTTTCATCAAATGATCATGATTTTTGAGTTATAAATTTTTTTTTAAAAGCACCATGCAAAACAAGAATGTATCTGCGCACTAAATGAATGCGTAGATTTGATTTCAAGCTCACCTCAACATTTTCAGTCTCAGAACTAAAAGCTGATGATATTCTGGTATTTAAGAAATGGTTGTCGACCTTATATAAAAATATTTTTGCCAACAGAATCGTATAAAAGTGTTCCAAAAGAACGAAAAAGAACATTTGTTTCTTATAGACATACAGAAGGTTTCGTTATGATTCTAGTAAAGAGGATATCATTCTGGCCGAGGATTTGTTGATCATTTATGTTACAGAAAATCTTGCAACTTATTCTGGAAGGGCATATTCCATTCTATTGAAACATGTTCGACCAGACACTTTGGAAGTTAAAGATAATCCAGAAGAGATTGATAAAGAATGTGCTTATGTATCCTAATGGAAGAAAAAAAGGGAAATGTTAAGTGATATCTTCGTTAATTTTGATTAAAAACATGATTTATATGACTGTTTTGTTTAATTTAAATACCACTTAAATCTTTTCAGCCAGGAATTCATCACTCAAAGAGGTGTTAATTTTTTAGAAATGTATTGTTCTGAAATAATAAACATTTCCAACTGTTTTTAAACTTTAAAGTCTAAAGACTATATTCAGTCCCAAACAGTCCTCAAAATTCGCCTATTTGTGTGTTCTACGGTTTTTATTGATTCCTTAAATGTTACAATTCTTTGATTTCTGAGATGTTTGAAATAACCGATACAATTTTACGAAACTCTCAAGCAATTCAATAAATAAATTTTTAATACCCTTGAATGCAGAATGATTCTGTGCTTTTTTTTTAAAAAAAAAAAATCTCGGTTAATAACTTATAAATGAATACAGCAGAATATTTTCAAAGCTTTTTGTTGAGATTTAGCACTCAACAATTTTATATTAGGAAATTTTATATGACACATTTTATATTAGGCTTCCAAGGTCTCTTTCTTCAAAGCCGATATTTGTGTTTCCTTTGCACAAAATAAAGCAAAATCTCTATCCTGAAGATATCGGGAAATACAATAAGATCAGATATTCCTCGCTCTAATCAGAATGAGGAGAGGAAATTTTTTGAAGCAAAAATGAAGTCTTAGTTTGCCGTTGGATAAAGGCTATTTTAAGTAGGATGGCCTTGAAGAACTCTGCACTCATAATCGATCCTGACCAGCACAGCGCATGCATCAAGCTGTTTGGCGAATTTTCTTTAATGTGATTAAACGCGGCGCATTTCTTTGAACTTCCTTTCAGTGTGAATGTCCGATTTCCCCTGTGCTTCTCGTATTGATTTTCGTTCGCTTCGTTTCTATTTCTCCCTCCAGTTTCAATTTATTTTCATTATTTATTTCGTCATTCGGCAAAGAAAAATGCGCTTATTAGTTCTTTATCGTGAGATATCAATTTTTAGAAACAGTTCTCCATCTGTTATCGTATTTGTTTAGGATGGCAGAAATGAAAGATTTTATTGCATCAAAGTGAGCTCGTCGCCTTGAAGCTGTAAATGAATTCTATTAAATATTACGAATAAATCAGACGTGTAAGCCACCTCGACCTTAATCTGTATCTATTTGTCTGGAACTTATTGAGGCAGCCGTCTATAGAGACCTCATTGTATACAAGCAAGCGATTGAATTCGTCATCGTTGTATTTGAACAGCTGCTCGGATAATCGATCGTTGAGAGCTTTACTGTGAATTTCTTTTACAGCAGAGATGACATATTGTAATGCCTGATGCAAATGGTCTCGGAGATTTTCAGCAACTAAAATGCTCTCTGCGAATCACGCAGTGAAAGATAAAGTATCTGATAATTTCCTCATCAAAAAGGCAATGAGTCTACGAAGACGACCTTCCATTGCAGAGGCTCTATCAAAATGGCAACACACATAATGTTCGCAAGAGGAATATTTTTCGCTTCAAAATAATCTTTTGACAGTATTAAAAATAGATTCACATTTAATATTTGCAATGAATTTTCTTTCAAAAAACTGTTGAATAGCTGTTCCTTCCTTTCTTCACAAACCGGACGTATGCCAGCAGTAAAGTCTTCGAATTTGGCAAGATTAGTTTATGAACTTGAAGAGAAAATTCGTTTGGATTAAAAGTATTCATTAGGAAACTTCAACTTCTTTAGACATCTCATCAATTCATCTTCTCACTTTAATATTACATTTTAGGAAATTGGGTACTTTTCCATTTCGCCGGCGCAAGCGATAAAATCGCAAAAAATGATACAATCGACGCCAAACAGAATATGTGTATACTATGTGTTACCGCCAATAAAGTCTGCTTGGCGAGATTTGCACCAGTGAAATGGAAAAGTGCCCGAAATTGAGATTATTGAATCTATCGTAATCACGAGTAGTCAGCGAGTTATTAGGATGCAAGAAGATTAATATAGTGTTTATGCATATATGAATAATGCTATTCCAATATAGCATTTTAATTTTGCAATAAAACCAAAATCAAATAGTTTGAATAAAAATCAATGTTCGTCTTATAATCTTTAAATTCAATAAACATTATTAGGTCGTCTATGTATCGGTATGGAATATAAAAAGAGTTGTTTATGGGTTCAATTCATATAAATGCAGGAATAGATTAACCAAAATGTGGCTTGAAGATATGTGCCAGGAAGGGTTTAGTTTTTCTTAACGTCGCAATAGAATCAATACGAGGGCTATTCGCGACGGACCTCGTAATTTTGAACCTCGGTCAAGTGAAGAGGACAACACCTGAGCCGGCCAACCCCTTTCCTAACTTCCACACCACGCCAACGAGAGGACTTTGGCTCCCCGAAAGATTTAACCTGCATCAGCCCCGGCTACATGGCGGGTCTTTACAGGCCAAAGATCGAACCCGTGACTGATTTTGTTTGTTTTAGTTTTCATAAACGTCTCACTAGAAGAAACACGAGGGCTATTGGTGACGGCTGTCGTAATTTTGAACCTTGGTCAAATAACGAGGACGACACTTGAGTCGGTACCCCCACTCCTACCTTCCACACCACGCCAATGGGAGGACTTTGGGCCCCGATGGATTTAACGTACATCAGCCCGTGCTACACGGGGGCTCTTTAGCGGCCCAGGCTCGCACCAGCGACTGAACAAAAGCCGACAGAATCCGAAACCTTGACCACTAGGCTACCGCAGCCGCTGCTGTTTCTGAATCATTTCATTTTACAAAATATACTACTTTTTAATTAAATGAGAAATTATCAAAAAACTTTGTTTTATATATTTTTATTCAAAAGAAAAAAAAAGGCAAAAATCGATATGTTGGATTGCTGTACTATAAAGGTACTAAATCATTCTTCTATCAACAATCTGAAATAATGGCTGCAAATTTATTTGGTTTACATGCAAATATTTTTTTTATTATTATAAAAACATCCTAATTTAACTGTGATTTTCTAATATTTGAAAAATTGGTTCAAATGAGGAATAGGGTGTCTCCTAGGAGATTGGCGACTTCCTAGATAGGTTGTCAAACATGCATGACTTAAGCATTGAGTATGCTTAGGGTTACCATGACCTAAATCGCCAATTATCGCTCTCAAAAGTTGCCAATCGCCTAGTGGACACCCTATTCCCGATTTGAAACGAAAAATGTTTCTTTACTGCACTTTAAGTTTAATTTAATAATATTATTTGAAAAAAAATTTGTAGATTTTAATATGTTAGTATTTGTTTTTAACATTTGTTTAAATTTAAAGTATTGGGAAGCACACACTTCTGTAAAATTCAGTTTTATGATGTATTTTTTTTAATGAAATATTGAAGTATTTAAAATAAAACTTGATGCTTGCATATCCTTCCTCTTAGTGAAAACGCTATCTTGTTTTAAAATTTGTCTTCACACTGATGACGCTTTCTTTTTTCCCGCTTCCTGAAGCGTCCGATTTGAAATATCCTCTTTTGGTGCAATTTTGTCGCGATTTGAAAAATTTCGCCAAGTGGCCCCGGTAAAATAGGACTTGACCCAAATTTTAAGAAATTATAATTCAAGGTACAAAATTACACCTGTTTAAATCGTAAACCATTATATAACCTTTAAAAAGCTTAATTATATATCTGGATTAAAAGAGAAAATAGTTTAAATAAAATTTAAATCCTACAGGTATAATTCAAAAGAGATTAATTACAGTTTAACAATTCACATTTATTTTTCAGGCCGTTTAGAATAATTACAATGCTAGAATAAATATTGGGGCCTTTATTTTTAACATGTTAGAATCGACCAATGATCTGTTGATACATTTCAATAGTTATAAATGAAATAATTTGAAATACAATATAAGCTTAATCAAAACAAAAAGGGGAAATAACTCAATGGTCACTATCAGTTCAAAAATAAATCTTTCTTAAGCAGAAAATAATTTAAAGCGTATATCATAAGTATACAAACAAACGCCGGAAGGAAGTATAAATAGGCTTAGCTTACCGAACGACATTTTAATGACCCTATTAACGAGAATAAGACAGTAGATACATGAAAATATGCTCATATTATTTCCTGCCGAAAAAAAAAATTGAATAATGTAAGAAATATTGTATTATTCAACATATTAATCGAAATAAAGTGGATATACAATTATGTATACAACTAGTATATAGGGAAATGTTACGTAAACAGACCACGCAGGTTTGTTTATGATATGTATCACGTGATTCTGTAAATTTAGTCCATTTTGTTATTCTTGAAATCGAAAATTTAGATTTCCAACTTGGGAAAAATGTCGTATTCGATTCTTAAATTTTATTAAAAGAATAAAAAAAAAACATTTTTCGTGAGACAAATTTACTCAAGTTTCTTCAAAGCGATTTTTTTTTTAAAAAAATGATTTATTAATTTAAGCAATCCATCAGACATTTGAATGTTGAAATTCGTCATGGATTTTTTGATGTTGTATGGCAGAATTCGAACACATTTCACCCTTCAGAACTATAACGTAATATGAACACGAATTCTATTAACAGAACAATTCTTCCGAACAAAAATGATGCCAACTTTTTACAATAAAAAAGGTTTAAGATGCATTCAGATCGATAAAATGTATTTAATTTAATATTTCAAATTCCTCTGTTATTTTCATATCCGATCAGAATATTGTCTACCTCAATAATTTATCATTTACTCTTATTTTAATATATAATTTAAAAACTGATTTTTTTTATGGTAGAATCGTCTGCTATTATTCTTTCGGTTGTTAAGATTGGCAACGTTTTAATACGTAAAAAGCTTTTGCTGAAAATGTTTTGAATAAACGAATGAAAATTATGATTACATTTTGTTCGCTTAAGATATATTTACATGATATATGATATATTTAATTTAATAGTTCATCGTCTGCTTTTATTTTAAAATTCGAACAGAATATTATTGTATTCTTAATTATTTATCGTTTGCTTTTATTTTAAGGTTTTTTTGATAATTTATCTTTATGGTGGAATCATCTGCTTTGATACTTTTTTTTTAAGCATTGGCAACGGTTTTATGTTTTACATTGTTTTGCGGGAAAAGTTTTCCAGTTGAAAGCGGGATAACGTCCGTACTTCACTCGAAATTATTTTGCTTTTGAACAGAATTTTCTCGAATTATCTCGCTTTTTGGTATTTATATTACAGAAAAGAGGCTCGTAAAAATGTAAGTACATTTAAACAAATTTATTTTCTTAATTGTATGTAAACATGTGTAGATTTCAACACTTTTTGGCCATTCCACGGAATACTTTAAGAACAATTGTTTAGAAAGTGTGTATTCTTTTTAGATTTAAATTTGTTGTGTGTTTTAAAATCACCGTGTGTGTATTTTGTTCTGTTTCACATCAATCTTAAACATTTTTTAAGTTAAGTAACGCATTTGTTCTTTAACATTTTGAGAAAAAATTACAGACTAAGTGCAGTGCGTGTTTAATATTCATTGATCAAATATTAAATACATTTTTACTATTTGTCTCCGTGTGCCATTTTGGGAAACCTTTGATAGATTGTGAATAACTAAACTCGAATAAAATGTTAAGTTAAAAAGGTAAGTTCTTTCTCGCGACATAAGTATTTATTTTCCAAAACAATCTCAAAGAAAACGTTCAGACATTTTTTGAACATACTTTGGTATTTTGTGAAGAACAGGATAATTATGTCCAATCCATTTGAAGAAATGTAAGTAATTCGGTTTACCTTAAGCCTTTTAAAGTAAATTGAAGCTTTACGAACTTTATTTAGGTACATCCTTGTAAATTTGATAACATTTTCATTTACATTCTATAAAAATGATACATTTGGCATCCTGTACTTAAATTCCTTTTACATTATTTATTTACGAATTGAAGTTAGAATTAGTACTTAATATGTACATTGATTGCTCATAAGTAAACAATATTCTTAAAATAAAGTTTAAATTTATTAAATAAACTGATACCATAATCACTTATTTTGCAAATACCGCTTCTCTCTAACATTTTCTCATTCCTTTACTTCTCTGTGATCCATGATAAATGTTTTTCTAATGAATAAGCCGAGGAAAATTATAGCCGTTGATATGACATTTTTCAGAAATTATTTTCTTATTCAAACAAACTGAATTAAAATGCTTTCCCTAAAAACATTCAGTTTTATTTTGTGAATTCACTCTAAATTAGTGATTTGTAAGGAAAATTTTGGCGTAAAATTATGACGAATGTACATCTTGTTAGTTGATACTCAAAATAAGATAAATATTTTATTATTTGTAATTAAAATATTTTCAAATATTATCATCATAATTTGTTGTATCCGCATACACAAACAAACACTATTACACTTAATAAACAAATAGAGAAAGAAATGATAAGGAATAATTCTTGTAAGTCTTAATATTTATTTTCATTCAACATTTGCAACGCTTTCCTATTGCCTCTTCTGTTTAACTTAAAGTCTCTAACTTGAAATCTAAACTCAGATGCATGAAATGTCAATTAAACCTGTCGCAAGATGTTATTCAAATAACTTGTTTATTCATATTATTAAGGGAAACGATCATTCATTTCATTGTCCTACAACACGTCAACAAACAAGTTTTACGTAAATATTAAATAACACTAGAAGTATCACGAGAGCTATTGGCGATGGACCTCGTTCAAGTGACGAGGACGACACCTGAGCTGGCACACCCCTCTCCTAACTTCCACACCGCGCCAACGGGAGGACTTTGGGCCTCGACAGATTTAACGGACATTAGCCCCGGTTACACGGCGGGACTTCTGCAACCAAGGATCGTACCCGCGACTGAACGAAAACCACCGGTCACGATTCCGAAATCATGACCACTAGACTACCGCGGCCCCTTCATCTTATCAGCAGCATGAGTCCTCCTGTTCTCACCTGCTATACAGACGCCGATTGGTCAAGTGATACTTCTACTGGTGTGCTTATAAAATAATTTTATTTAAAACATTTAAACAAGAATTAGGATTCTCCATCTTTTAGAGAATCCATTTGAATTAACCATTGTTAAAGAATTCATCTGATAGGAAGAAAGTAAGGCCATTCTATTTATGCTGGCAAAACCTAATCGTAGTGCCATCTTTTGAGAAGAATTAGAACTGATTGTATCAAATTTTATTATTCACAACAACTTTTACAGGGCAGAGTCAGATCTCCGATCAAACACTATCACATCAGATTTCACATACGCCCAAGTATATTAAGTCAGACTTTAACATTTTCTGATCAGCTTCCCGTCTACGAACTTCTGCTTATCTTCTACATCCGTTTCCTCCAATCATTTCATTACATTTCTTTAGAATAACTAGTATAAGTCATTACATTTCTTTTGAGTTGGTCAAAGTTTAACTTTTGGAACTTTAAATTACAAAAATCCCCAAAATAATAAGTGAAAGGATGCGAATAGTTGGCTTACTCTTCTATTTTAATCTTCATCATCATTTACATCATTAATTTGAATGGAGCTATTAAGAAATATTAATTTCATCAAATCAGAGTCTATTCGTTTTCTTTTAACGCGATATGTAAGCATAACAGATACAATAAATCAAACTGGTTTCATTTTGTTTCTACTCAAACGTTGTATTGTTTAAATAATCAGTTCAATTCATGATAAAAAATTAATTACAATTTTTTTTCACAGGAATGGAATGCAACAATTTTTTCCGGAACAAATCTACTTCCAAAACTGCTTTGCAATTGGTCATTTACCGGCTGATATTAACATGGAACAGTTCTATGCATACTTTCAGGATATTCTTATTTGGAAAGCCGAGGAGAACAAGATCATTCCTGATCCACATCATCCTAACTTGAAAGCAGTTATTCTTCTATATGAAAGCGAGGACCTTGCCAAGATGTGTGCTATCAGAGCCGAGAAAGCTTTATCTCGAAGCAACTTCACTCTGTACGATGGTCACACGCTTTTCATGCGCTTCCAGCAGTTGGACATGGACTGTGATCCGAGGTCTAGAAATATAACTATTTCTGGTGCGGATGTCACTGTTACCAAAGCGATGTACTTGGAATTTTTCAAAATATTTGGCACAGTGAGGTATTACGAATTTTGTTTTGAGGGGGATATTCCAAAAGTTCGTTCTGAGTTTACTCGAGTGTCGTCTTCTTTTGCCGCCGTCCTTAGCTTGCAAAATATTTTCAACAAAGGTGCTATTATTGACTTAGAGTTTCCGTTGTTCCCAGTGACGCCCATTGGTCCCATTGGTAGAAGAATCCAGCACATAGTTCCCGTGGAAAACTATGCTCCAGTTCAACAGCAAGCATATGATCCTACCAATGAAATAAATGAGCATAATTTCTTACTTTCTTCAATGAATACTTTGAATTACTGGTCTCCAGAGGAGCGTTGGGCAGACTGGGGTGTGAGATATGCAGAAGAATCGACTGAAAATGTAACAGGGTCATTAGAGGAATGCTCGATGGAAACACTGTCATTCGAGATTTCGAGGAAAAGAATGAGAAACAGAGGGTTCGGTAAAAAATCACACAGAGGAATATTCGAAAATTCTGGCAGAGTGAGTGAAGAAAACCGACGTTCATTTCTACAAGCGGCTAAGCGTAAAATACTGTCATATTGTAGTAACCAGTAACTGAAAACTTTGTAATTTTATCATTACAATTCCTGCATTTAAACCTTGTATTAGGTCACCTTTGATAGCTTTTAAAACACTTATGCGACTATTTTTATAATGTTGTTACTTCTTTAAAAAATATTTGTTAAAGAATGCAGAATTTGTTAAAAGAATCTTGAAAATAATATTTTATGAATTTTATATTAATAACTGTGGAGATATGTTTCTTACATGTATTACTTTTATGTATTATACACTCTAATTTGTTTTTCGCGTAACTGTGAATGGAAAATAAAATGTTTTTGAAGGCTTTTTGAACTCCTTTGTGTAAATTGATAAGTTAGAATCAGTCGCGGGACTCCACTGATTTGCACCTCTCTGGTACATTTGATACTTACTTTTTTATCGAGTTGGGAGAATTGGTTCATAAATGGTAATAAACATCCGAATTATTTTTTATTTCAGTATCTAAACAGCTGCCCAATATGGAATATATATATTTGTATTACGTCAGGGAAAGCTAACAAAGAGTTTTGTACCCTATTATGAGAAAGACATCCTTTGCTTTTTAAGCAAATGCAAGTAAATTTGTTAGTTTTAAAAGAAATAACTAAGCACTCACGTTACCAAATTTTCATTTAGAACGAATTCTTAAGTCGCATCGTAACTTTTGCATATACCTCTGTTTTTAGTACGGGAAATTCATTTCCAAACTTTTTTTTATTTTTAGTTTCAGTGAAGGCAAAATATAATCTCTTAGAGCTTTTTTTTTTTCTATTTCATTGATTAAATTTTTTGGAGAATTTTTTTTTTATGGACATGAAATTATGAATCGAAATTTTTTTAATATTTTAACACTTAATCTGTGACTTAAACTCATCATTTTATACCTGATAACTTGTTACTTCGCTATCTAATAATAATAATTTTAAAAAGCTATAGAATAACAACGATTTTATGAATGAAGATGTAGAATTTAGAATTCTTTTTTATGATTGCAATTAAATTAGCTTATTTAATTGTTATAAGATGTTGCAAGAAGTTGCTATGGAGGATGCAATTATTTGCTACAGTGAATTTATCTTTCTTTTTGAACTGTTTTTTTTAAAAGCTAATGAATATTTTCCAAAATGTTCTTAATCTGATGTTGTTTTTCATTTTATCTCTCAGATGGCGCCACAAATCAATTGTTAAATTATTTGAATATCGAAAATTTAATTTTTATTAAACTAACGCTTTTATTTCCATGTACAATGATAACAATCTCAAGGGGAAAAAAATAGATAGTAGATACAATTCGAACTAAATTATAATAAAATGAATACAACATCTGAGCTGCGAGATGGATTCAAAAAAGAAAAACGAATTTAAAATTATTCAATGCTTTTAAAAAAGGATAAAAAATGATTTTTTTTCACACAGATGCTTTTAGTAATAATAGAAAATTTTATTATTAATTAATCTCATGTAATGACATTTTTTGAAATTTTCTTTAGCAGATCCAAAGCTCATTTTTTTATTTCATTTCACAATAGTTATTTGTTTTCTGACGCCTTTGGTATAACTCTTATGAATTTCGAAAATTCAGTCGTTAAAATATTTGCACTTTTATTTTGCATTGAAAATATCTGTTTTATTTTATCCACTTCTAAATTAACAGTCATATTTACATAGCGTCGATTAATTTCATACTATTCCCGCATCGAAACTCTCATTATAAATTTCGATTTGCTTGTGGTGTCATCTGTAGGAATTAGTACGAAATAATCCGTTCTTAGTTTCCATGTGCTCCTTACTTTGCCCAGAATTGGATAAAGCAGAAGTGAAGCATGGGAAGAAGGTTTCGTAAGTGAAAACTATGTTGAACACAATTCGTTAGAATGAAAAAAAAAAAAATAGTACTGCTCCCCTAAAATATTATGTACCTAACAATGCAAGCTGCAACTTTTTCTCGGATATACATAATATTCAAATCAGGTATAAGTAAAGAATAATAAAATTAAAATAATGTAAAAATTAAAAAATGAAACCTTCGTACACATTAAAGTTCCTTATCAACGATAATGTGAAAGTAAAATAAAACTTCAGCGTGTAAATAATAAAATGTGAACTATATGTGAAGTCTGATTTAAGGTTTCAAAGAATAAGTTTTTTTTTTAAAATTTTTGATCCATAGAAAAAAAAAAAAAAAAAAAAAAACGAAGGTAAATAATTAGAGTGTAAAATTTTAATTTTCAACACGGTAAAAGTAAACAGTATCCAGATAGAGTAACAATTCAAAAATGTATGCTATACAAGTCAATAAATTACTTGTGTTATAGCTGTGTACAAATGAACAAAAAAATAACATTTTTAATTTTTACGAAATATCTACCGCAAAAACTCGTTTTGTCTTGCAGTGAATTAAAATGCTCTAGTATTCCTTTCTTTAACAAGTAATGTAATGATTTCACGCATAAAATATACAAATTATGCATCAAGAAGTATCAATTTATACTTTTAGAGAAGAATTTGTTATATACTCATGTACGTATGGAGAACTTTTTTGGACAGAAATACACACACCCCACCTTACGAACCCCATTAGAAGAATATTATACTGATTGGAAATATACAGTAATTAGCAACTAAATAAATTACTTCAGATTTTAATGCATTTATAATCATAAAGATGGAAGAGATAAATAAAACTACAAAAACCTTAATTTTCATGTGAAATGTTTGAACAATTTTAAAAGCTATGGCAACAGAAATATTCATTTTAATTTCCAATAATGGAGGAAATTAAACTAATAAACTTTTTTTTTGTTTTATTTTAGAAAATCGGACATAATATCCATTTCTCGTCACATTTTTAATTATATATTTACCATGTGAGCAATACATTGTAATTGTTTGATTGTAGGAAAAGGAAATATTAAATGGTTGACTATAAAAAAAATGTTCAAAATGCATCGATGAATAAATTTATCTTGAATAATTTTTTTAAAAACATTTGCTTCTATTTCACGAGAAATAAATATTCTAATTTAATTCTAAAGAAAATATTTTTGAACGTCGCTCTCTCAAAATTACATTCACTAATTTTAAATGGTTGATAGATAAATGCAAAAAGAATCGAAACAAAAGTAACACTGAAGATTCTGTGATTATTTATATTAATGTAGTATTTATGGTGTAAATATTTACTGACCGAAATGTACTACAATAAAAATTGAGAGACATCTTAAAGCAGTACCGAAGGGGCTAATGAATGCATATTTAGGCAAAGAAATAATTTTAGTAAAAACATTTTTTAGTCTTAAGTATTTCAAATTGTTTCACAGTTCAAAACACAGTTTTTCAAATTTGGTTTATTGAGGGAAAACCATTATTTTAAACATTAAATTATTTCTAAACAAAACTTCAAACATTAATTTTGTACATTAAGCTTCGTACTATTAATGAAAAATTTCCAACAATTAAGGTTTAATGTAAAATTAAATACTTCAATGAATAAACGATTAGAAAATAATTGAAAATGAATTCTGATAATCATTAACCTTATGGGGACGGGAGTTTTCGAGAAGAAAACTGGTGAGGACGTTACCGTTTTGGTCGCGGATGCGATCTACCGTCTTCGAAAGGTTAAAATACTTCATTATAAGAGCATCTTTAAATTCTTATTTTTAAAGTCTTAACTGTAAGTGCGTCTTTAAAGTCTTAACTGTAAGTAAAATGAAAAACTACGCTTGTAGTAAGACATAATAACACCTAATGAGAAGGCCCCTTTTCCTGACCGGGAATGACAGAATAGTCCCACTGTAGCTCATGCATGTCGTAAGAGGTAACTAAAATGGGTATTCAGCGTTTTAGGGTATAGTCGGGTACCCTGCCCCTGAGGATTATATCAGGAGACCTCAGGGACTTGCCTTCTTTAGGTAAGTAAGGGCATCATGACCCCGAGGCACCCTAGAGGTCTTTTTCCTTTCCTATGGGGTTTACTGTCTTTGGTATACACGGGCGACGCTATCCTGGGATACCCTAGCGATCCTTCTCTATTTTAGACCTTCCATCTTGTCAACCAATTTTTGTATTTTCAATTTCTTCCCGTCTAGACCACAGTTAGATCTTGTTTGGCGCAGCATAGCCACATATGGATCTTGCGCAATCAACCTTTACACTCACTCACTCACCTAATGGGAATGATATTGTTGAGACGATTCGAGGCTGGGAGGAATTTCTGACGACTAAGGGACCAATGCTTGTTTGGGAATCTGAAAATTTCTAGGCTTGGTTCTCGAGATATGACGAACGTTCTAAGCAGTTCAATTCCTCACCTTACCAGACTATGAAAAGGCGAACAGTTGCCTTTCAACATCAATTTCTCGGAACTCAACAATGAGTACAAAGAATAAAATACTTATCTACATTGTGATTCTCAAACCAGTTTTGACCTACTCTAGCCTAGTTTGTGGGTATGCATCTAATGTTAATTCTTTGGAAACAGCACAAAATATGAAACTCAGACAAATTTTAGGTATTCGATGATTCACGAGAAACTAAGACATTCGGAAATTCATTAACATCCCTACCCTTAAAAACTTTATTGTAATTATCTCACAAAACATTTTATGCAATTGATTATTTATTTATATATTTTATGCAATGAAATCATTAGAAGAAATTCCTCCCCAAAATTGAAGAATATGCATTATAGATAATAATTATTTTATTCTCAAAATATCTACCAATATTTTTTATTCAAAATTCAAAATCTAATCGAATTTTCAGTTTAGTACTATAAGCGTTGCTCACTTCTCGAGACAATGCTCTCGACCAATAGGGTAGCTAGCTTTTGAGTTAGCTACCCCATATCTGGTCCAAAACTTTTCCCCTCTCGTGCTCTTCATCAGCGCTAGAAGCTGTTCCCTGATTAAAATCGGGGCCCCCCGATACATAACTAGTTCCAACGAATAGTAAATCATAAAGTGTTTTCTAAGTTCCTACAGGAAATTTCTCAAGTTAATATTTTCAATTTATTTTTTAAAAGGAAAGTTTTTAAAATAGTTTTTTCATTTACATTTTAATTTTCTGCGCTAGAAATAGGCTGAAGCAATTTATCCCTAAGCATATCGATTGGTTAACTAAAGGCCGCAATACTTAAGAGTTCCTCCAGCCATCTAATCTAAGTAAGAGTTGGTTGAGCTATCCAGTTTGGTAAGCTCTGTGATCATTTGTATAGTTCCTGTACTAATGTTATTGAGTATATAAGAGTATCTCGTCATAAATTTAAATGTGTATTACAAGTAAAAGCAGAATGTTGATTTTTAACGTTAAACTATTTAACATCTTACTTTAGTACATATTTATGATTCTTATATTTCATCATCATCTCTATATAAGCATTATTAATCCTTATATCTATTTAAACAGAAGAAGCGCACTAAAGGTTGGAATTTGGAAGTTTTGAAGCTACCAGCAAAATATTAAAAAAAAAACACAGTGTCACAAGAATAATAGTATAGACTAAGTTATTTAAAAATGTAACTTCTTTTAAGAAATCCTGTAATCCATTCTAAATACTATGAATTTTAAGGAAAAACTAAAATATTTGAAACCATAATTGATACTTGGTGTCTCTCGATCATTACGTAGTAGTTAGTAATTTTGGACAATGCTTGGGATTGAGTCAACTTCCTGCAATCTCTCATGACAGACCCTTAAAGGGTCATTGACCAATTAAACCTGAAAATGTAGCCAATTTTGACAGGCCAAAAGGATGCTCAACTCCACCCCCCTTGTGATATTTTTTTCTTCCTCCTTGGCGATCTTATGACCTGCTTTGAAAAGGAATGTGCTCAAATTTAGCACACAGACACACACACACCAGACGACTCATTCAAATGTAGCACGCGAAACCGTTGTGTGATTCTAACATGCCCCCCCGGTCCTTCCATCCTACCTCAATTAGGTACAAGCACCTTCATTTAATATTAATTCAAAGAATTTAAATTAAAAAGGTGATCTAAATGATTATTGTAATTTATCGTCATGTCAATCACTCTAATTCACGATTACAGAAATTTCTGTTTTCTTAGTCCAAATGATGTGCTTTCACAAATTGATAATTTTGTGTGTGGCTTGACTGGCAAACCTCTCTAACATTAAGAAGAAGAGAAATGAATTCAAATAGCGTAAAGTTCACGAAGAGAAGCCTTTGTATCACATACAAATATTGACTAAGAAAAGAAATGAGAAAATGGCCAAGCGAGGGAAAAATCTTCTTCACTTTCAGTTATTTTCCCTTCATTCAAGCGAAAAGAAAGAAAACACACAACAACAATAATGAATGTATTGGATCATTTTTCTCCAATTGCTGGCCTTATAATTATAGGAAAGATCTAAACTTTCTATTTATATTCTTAATAAGAAAAAGTACAAAAGAATGAAAAACAGTTAACCTTTGCATATCGTGGTTTAATGAACTTGATTTCCTCTTCATGTGTTATTTATAACGTTATGATTCTTTTATTTAAAATTATTTTATTTATCTATTTTCTTTGATAATTCAGTTTCAGTGATAAAACAGTCTTTGTTTGGCTGATTCATCGTAAATTAAACATTTTTTACTTTTACATTCTGTTACTTTTAATCTTATTTTGAAAATAATGTAATGTGTTTCAGCTTAAATTTACAATTTATTTGAAATAAAACCCCTTTTTGCATACAATGGTTAAATAAAAATGATAATTTGCTGCTAAAATCGCTTTTTTATTGGTGTAGGGGTTTTAGATTTTGTCTAAAACATATTCTGAAACATTGTTTTCAAAAATTCGTAATCGATCTAGCCTTTCATTGGTTTGACATTTGATGCAGAATTATTAATCTCGAAAATTTAATGCGTGTTAAATAAAATAAATATATGAAATTATATCAAAATGCTAAATTATCGTTCGTTAAATTAATAATTTTATGCAGACTTTTATTATTAAATAACATTTTTGTGTGTTTGAAAAGTATCATTCAAATAAAATGTCTGTTATCTTGACGCAATCTTTACGTGATGAAAATTCGAATTGAAATACCATGTTATAGGCATTCTTTATATAATTAAATTTTTAATTAGCTTGGCAATAATGTAACACAAAAACTACTGGCACTTCAATCTGATGACTTCAGCGACGACTTCAAACCGTAATCAATAAATTAGTAGAATGGTGAGACGTAAATTACCAAAAAATTTTCCAAGAGTCGCTGAGTGCATCTTTGTAGAAAACTTTTTCACTTCGATCCGGACTTCCTTATCAATAGTATATCAAAACCCGTTCTTCCTGACGTCCGATTCTTTAGAGTAATTTTTGATCTCAAACTCACTTTCCTTCTTCCCTTCCTACATCTGCGAACAAGTGTGAGAAATCCCAAAATATGATGGAGATGTTGTTGCCATGCGCCCTATAAGGAGCGGATCAAACTTCATTATTCTGAATATATCAGGGGATGATTCTGTCTCGGACAGTCTACATATGTATAGAATATAGATCTACCAGCAATTCTATCGTGCAAAAACCTGATCTTTTTCACTACACTGCTCTGAAAATCTGCAGTGGGGCGTTCCGAACGGTTGTTGCCTAGGGTCTCTATGCTGAGAGCAAAAACTTCAACATTGGCTTTGAGACGTAAGAAACAGTCAGCCAGTTATTACATCTAAAAGTCATCCGTAACACCTCCCCCATTGAAGAATACACATGTCAGTCCAACTCTGCAGATACTGCACAAAGCTCGTCCTTCTAGCATCCGTCCATTCGCCGAAAGGGTGAGTCATTTGAAAGAGGAACTCATTCTATTTGGTATAGGTCAAAGGCGTTTGTTAAATTCCTATCTTGGAGCTTTCCATTATTTAAATATCTGAGCTTTTTGACTCCCTACAGTTAGTGCACCAAACCTCCAATCGTTTTCTCTGTTATCTATTTTATTTCTCTCTCCACCTCAATTAGAATGCGGATTTTATTCCCATATACATGGACGGTTAAAAAAATCATATACGTTAGCTGGGGTGTAAATTCTAATGACTTTACACTATTTACTGACGAGATATTTCTTGCAATATTTATATTGCCGAAGCCGTCTCAATTTACTCTGCCATGGGTACCGGTGGAAAATTCCAGTTTTCGTAAGTGCGTTGTATATACTGACAGAATGAGTGTATTGCGCAATCACAGTCATCTTGCAATGAGTAATGTCGCATACGTCCTAAGCCATCAGCACAGCAAAGGCTACAATATCAAATTTTGTTCTATACCTTACAATGAATTTCAGGCAATTAACTAACGGAATTCGCTGCTACCATTCCTGTGCAATTACAGTCCCACTTTCTGATATGAAAAGTGTTATCTTGGAAGTCATTGAAATGACAGGGAACGTGGAGTCACCCATTCCACAACTCGCTTCACTGAGAGAAGCCTAAAATTACAGCTTGACCTAATGTTTGAAGGCGAACAAGGGATGTTTCGTCATCTCATGGGACGCATTCGTTGTAAATATAAGCACGTTTTGTGAGGTGAGAAGATTTCTTGCCACACAATTTTCGTTGCTAATTAATTGTATGTGCTGTGTTCCACCATCATCGTTGAATTTCTTTTCAAAATCTTCGGTTTTACAACTGTCTGACTTGGTAGGAGAAATCCTCACCACACTGTGCTTGCGTTTTTATACAAAATTAGATTTTTAAATCACATTTGTTATTATAACCCTTTAACTTTTATCTGGGATAAATTCAGTCTCTGTTACCATTCTATTCCAAACTATAATTTTTCACAATCTGTATTTAATTTCTAATTATTTCTTGTTATCGTATGCCAATCTAATTTTTATATGACTTTTTGAAAATCTTTAGTGGTTCTTAAAAGAAAAAAAAATAATTATTAGCCGTCTTACGAACACAAGTTTGGAGCTTTTAAGCCACATTTGTTTCCTGTGCCATAAACACACGATATATCAATCCATCAATATTTCTCAATAAAAAATTCCGATTTTTCCGAGGTTTTTCTCCAGCTTTTTTCGTCAAGCACTAGAATTACACTTATGCATTGATGAGAAAGGATACTTTATTTGTTTTATTAACGCCTCACTAACCAGCAGCACAAAAACTATTGGCGATGGACCTAAGTTAATTGACGAAGATGACACCCGACCTAAAGCTGCTTTTCCAAACTTCCCCAAAGCGTCAACTTGAGGTATTGGAACCGTATTGATTTAACGTACTTTAGCCTCTCTACGCGGGTTTTTGGTGGAATTAGAACTCCCACTACAATTCGGAGGAAACAGTTCCGACCGTAAGTTCAAGATCATGACCAGTCGGTTACGTCGGATGAGAAATTCAATATTTGTACATTTACCACAGTCGGTCAAAATAAATCCCCAAGGTACCTAATGATTTTCCCTACCATTATTACGATCTCTTTAAAGTTCTTTTCTATTTCTACAATTCTTTTCAAACATCAAGTAATGGTATACAGATAGCATATTAGAGATATTCTTATGATATGAATTAGTTGCTTATTTGTTACTTTGCACGACAGTACTTTTCCCCCATGCATTAACCATATGAAGTAGCAGACGCTCCTCGAATTTTCGATTTACGTAAATTCACAATCGATTAGTTTCATTTATTAATATACGTTAATTCTATATGAATGGTGGATCACAGAAATGTTGAGTAATCGGAGAATATTTATCTTTTAAATGTTTGTTTGAATGGAAGATACAACTCATATTATATTACTTCATTACACTTGTATTTTGTGATCATACGAAATAATAAATTATATATATAGATTATACAAATATAATTACCCTCATTATTAAAAGTCTTAAATGGTTTTTTTTTTCCTTAAACTTGTTAAACATCTCTTTTCCCCAAATTTTCAAACTGCTCATTAATTTCTTAAATTATAGCTGTGAAATAAAAGAGAAGAAAGTTTAAAATAAACCTGTTTGGCAATGTGGAAAACTAGAAGAATTTTCCTTTTTTTTTTTTTTTTTTTCCCAAGAATGTTTCTATTAATTATATCAAAAATGCTTCAGTGATTCAAGATGTTTTAAGTCAAGAACACAAATAAATTGAAATGCCTTCACATCAGTGACAGATCTCGTCTTAAACTATATTTTATAAAATTGTTTAAAAGAAAGGAGACTTAAATGCAACTTGTTGAAGTTATAAAATATAAAGAAGCACCATCTCTAAGCGTTTGGATATAAATTAATAATAATTTGATAAAAATATATTCATTTATTTGAAAAAACGATATTAAAAAAAGAAACTTCCAAAACTTTTGAATTAATTTTATTTATTTAGAATATTACTCTCTTAAATGTTTTGATTATACAAATAAAAACTATTTAATCAGACTATTTGTCTTAAATTATTTGTGTGAGATTTTCAATTAATTCTCTTGGTAATTAAACAGTTAAAATGGAAAAATATGTGTCGCAAAAAGAGGAGATTTAAGATTAAGACATAATATCGTATATATTGTTAGCAATACATTTTAAAAGCATTCGATTTATTTATATAAAATGGATGAAATAGTCTGGGGTGTAATTTTAATGACTAAATTATAAATATGTTATAAAATCAAAAAAACCATATTCAGAGAAATTTATTAAATATATGACTGAAAACAGATATTTTTTCAGTGATACCAAATATTATTTTAAAGAGAAACAAAGTAACGAACTGATTTTCACTATAAAACACAGTTTAGTGTTAAATCTCTTTTATATGTTATTAGACATCCACAATTTGTAATCTTGGTTTTAATCTGTATTAATGCCTGTTACAGTATGGAACAATCAAATTGAAGAAGAATGGAGCTTAAAATGGCAAGCATACTGGATGAAAAAATGAATATTGCAAAAGTAAAACTAAAAAAATATTTGAGAAATAAAGTTTCCTTTCGATTGTATTTTTTCAATATCCGAACAAATTGATAAAAAAATTTAAAGGTCAAATTAACTAATGCATTTCACGTAATAATGAATGAAACAACGCTCAAGTTTTTGTTATGGTAAATAAAAAAAAAAAAAAACTTTGTTCCGTTTTATATTTCAATTTATTCATTCGCTTATTTTCGTATGAGAGAGATCGTTTTTAAAAAAAGAAAACATTAATGAATGAATATAATTATTTTACCCCGAGGCGTAGTCTTTAAAATCTCAATACTTCAAAACACTCTTTAACTTTAATAAAAGTGTATCAAGTATGAGACAAAAACATCATTTTCACTTTAATTTTTTTATATTTCTGTACATTTAAACGAATTTTTATTTAAAAAAAAATCTTTTTACCTTTTTAAATTTTTGTTCTTAATGATGCACTTCCTTTTCTTTTCATTTTCAATTGCTTTAATGTTTTTTTCATTTGATCAAGAGCATCAATTCGATTTCATTTGTTTCTATTGCCATTCTCTGCCTGATAAGATTTAAATTCTTATCTTTGTACTTCTGTTGAGTTTCTTTCTACTCAGTAGGTACAACAGGCTAATTTAAAGAGAAAAAAATTCAAATAATGAAATAAATAGTGAATATTATTTCCCTGCAATATATTTTTTCAGTATTTTCGAATTATCACACCTAGAATCAAAATTTTCACAACTTCCCTTGAGACTATAGGCTATTGGAGATTTTTTCTTCGCTAACATCGGGGACTTTAATTGCGTTGAATTTCAAAAAAAAAAAAATATTACAATTTCTTCCCAAACAAAAAGAACAATTTCATAGAAAAGAAAAGAATTTCATTCAAAAGAACAGAATACATAAATGAAGTGAAGTGATGTAGATACAATGATATATAAATAATGAGCAAGCAATGGAAAATAAGGGGAGGTAGAGACGACTTGCTGTCAGAGAAGTGTCGTTCGGATTGAAATTTTTCTATGAATTTGGTACGTTGAAGGAAGTTCCCCTAAAAATATTAAGCTGTGGCATTTGGGCATCATTAACCAGTTCTTGTGCCATTTTTATTTCTAACGTATCAATCAAAACCTACTAAACTCTAATTGAAGACAGAATGAAACAGCTTCTTTATTTATTATCGCTGCAGAAAATCTGACGTCACTCTCTCAGTAATTTCAACCTAACTCACAATCCTAATTTATGATTTAAATAAAAAAATATATGTTACAAATCCACTCGTTATTGATTTCGCAATTTTCTTCCACAGTAACTATTTAGATTAATGCTGTTAGTGGACAAATATAACCAATTGAGGGGATAAGCATGTGTGATAAGGGAATTGAGTGTTACGGGGAATACATCTACTTTGATGTCATTGAATCTAAGATCCAACCCTGCCCTTTAGATGTTGAATCTTCACTGTAACTGCGTAATTATATGTTCCGACTAGAGCTTCGGGGTAAACTTGATATTTAATATTTGGGTGAAACTTGTTAGTAAACGCTTTGAGGGGCCGTGTACCGATACACAGCCTTTCCCTTAACACTATAACTAAACAAGTGATTAGATTGATAACCTGAGAGTGTTTGAATCAATTGAAATTCGTTAAATCTGACCTTAAAGAACTTAAGTTAGAAGCTTTAAGTTTGTGATTTAGGATGATGCATGAGTTAGGAAATAGGTATGTGTGTATGTGAGTTACAAATTAATCGAATATAAGGTAGGTTTTCAAGCATTTACGTGCTTTTTGCAACTAAACTTTCAGACAACTATTTTAATCTAAGGAAATTGAATGAGATTTTTGAAATTACCTGATTGTAATTACAATTCATTATCTATAATAAATACTATATATTTTTAGGTGCGGTAATCTAATATAATATTGCAAGTCTTCAAAAACTCTTGGTTTAATCCGTAGTGTATTCGTAAAAAAAGTGGAGGAGTTTGTTAAATGGTTACAGCTATGGAACAAAGCATCATAAAGAAGTGAACCAAATCTCCAATTAAATAAAAACTCTCCAAAATATTTCAACCGTTTAGTTGGCGATTTAATGCGAGCTCCCTTATTTGCTATGCACTCAACGAAGCGATGTTCAGAAAATCCGTCAAGATAGACGAAACTTCTTCAGATATGCTTGTGACGACGTAGTATTCCTATTCGCCTCTCGTGCCATAACTCAGTCAAATATACTAACACTAAGAAGTCAGTAACTTATACAAGAAGACGTTAGACAAATCTCACACAATATTTATTCCACAGACTTGCACTATAACGATAAATGAACACCTGCTCTCCAAGGTAACACAATAGATATATTCACCCGTCTCACTAATACCGAATTAAGATTATCTTACCCCAACTTTCCCGGTTGAAGTTGACGTGCTTTCTCAACTCCACCACGGTTACTATCGGTTGTAGCCCAATGCTGTTTGTTTGTATATATGCTAGAACACATTAATCTGTAAACAACTTTAGTAACTAGAAGAGGGTTTTTTTTGGAACAGGAAATAAATTATATTATCCCAGATATTGATTATTTCCAATTCATCACAATGGGTTATACCGTATAATAAAACTTTGAAAAAATTTTCGCATTCAGTTATTTTAACTCGTTTTCCTAAATTTCTATTTTTACTAACTTTGCCCGCTTAACATTTTTTGAGAAACAAAACCATTCATTTTTACTACGAGTATTTTGAACTCAATGCTAATCAAGCTTTCACATACTACTTTGAGAAATATGTGAGATTTCCTTTTTAACGAAAAGCTTGTGAACGCTATAAAGTAATTGCTATGATAAAGATTACATTTCAAACTTTATCTAGTTCGTAATTCTCACAACACGTTAATTCGCTTATAATGAGAAGTTGACAGAAAACTAAAGCTTAGTTTTTTTCTATAATGAAAATAAATAGATTACATTTTCTTTTTTTAAATCGCACTAATAATACATGACATCAATATTTCTCTCTCCACTCTTAAAGCCAAAAAGTTCAATACATATAATGTTAGGCTTAGTCTAGTTTCTAGTCTCTTTTTCAACAGCATTGAATTTCTCACTCTTCTATTTATTCACGAGTTCTTATAATTTTTTTGAAGTAAGCCTTACGAATTCAATAGCGATGTGAGTGTAGGTTTGAATTTTTTCAAAGTGAGAGAATTTCACTTTTTTCTCCATTACTTTAATTTGACTACACAGTGATTCGACTACCAAACTTCTGTTATTTTATTTTTTGACTTTTACTCATTTGTTTAAAGAAGGTGCTTTAAAAGAAATAAAATTTGTGAAATTTCTCTTGCCCTTGCTATTTCTTGTTTTGAAAAAAAGTTTTCTTGAAAGTTATTAATTGCATTTGAGCAATTCGAAGATGTACTTTGAGTTTATGTTGATCTTAGAGCAATAGAATAAGAAAACCAACGAAATATTTTATTTTTGGATCATTTTATTTCAGGAATTCAGTACTTCAACTCGGATAATATACATTTCACACCACTGAAAAAAGTAAGTTACGTCGATTACATTTTATATAGTTCTAATTATGAATTGGGGATAATATAAAAGAATCGGGATTTGAAATTTTTTTAGATTTTTATATTTTCTGATATTAGAGAAAGTAATTTTTTAATGCGGTTGTAACAGTTAAAGTCGAAATCTTTTAAGACGCTGAAAAAATTCTGCATAAAAGACTAACATTACACTGAAAATCTGATTTGTGTATAAGAAATTTTTTTAACCGTCACACATAGTAGATTAGCAATTATTAAATGTAAACAATAAAATTCCGAATTCCTTTCCAAAACAAGATATCAGCCTATAAAATTGTATTAATAATTTTAAGAATAAAATATTTAAAAAAAAACGATTCTAAAAAAGTAACACATTTAACATAGGAATAAATCTTCACCATAAATGCCCTTTCAAACACAAAGCTATTAAGAATCTTCGAAAGACAAAGATTTACTACCTTTGGAATTTCCATCAAAAGAGATTTTAATAGCGGTGCCTTTTGTAAATCCGACAGCTTAACCAATTTGAAACTCAGCTGCTTCGATCTCATTTAGTTCTTTTTGTATAATTAATACTCTCCAAGTCATATGACGAACTGAGCATTTGATTTCAACATATCTGCGTGAAAAGATTTCAATTAATATTTATTAATGGTAAAAGAAATTCTTTGTCAATATATATGACAGTAATGTATCCCGCAAAATAATTCCAGCAATGAATTCCAATAGGTTGCACATTCGTTAAAATTCAATTACAACGACAATAATTTGTCTTCCTAATCTCTGTACAATTGAAATGTTTCGATATTTTGCAAGAAACATGTAAAGGTGTTAGATACCGAGAAAAATTTAAGTACAGTATTTTATCTCTCTATCGTGAATTAAAATGCAATTAAATATCACTTTCACCACCCATATCACATGGAAATATTTTCAATTGACAGTTCATTTTGTTATGTGTATGTATACACAGAGATTAACTAATATATTCCACCATCAATGTCACTGATTTTATTATTTACTTGTATTTCTATGGTTTGGTGTTTGTCTTAGGATATAATAGTGTTTACTTTTTCTTTAGAAATTATATAATATTGTATAATTGTATTTATGAGGAGATGAATTCATACTCAGAAATTCATGAAATGTTAACTAAAATGATATTAATACACTGTAATCTTATATATGTACTGATTTTATCAGTAAATATTTTATTTTCGGTCGTCTGAACATGAATATCACTAATTGCTTTTTGTGTGAGGTTTTAATGATATAGTTTGTAAGCTTCCAAACTTGTTCACAAGAATGTTTAGCTATCCAGCCTATTTTATTACCGATTAAATACAATATATTTTCCAACACTCTACATTCTCGCCACACAATTTACAACCTATGGTTAAATCCGAAATAAATCCAAGTACTTAGGAAAGATAGCATTTCTGGACTTTTCTTTTGTATAATTAAATATATCCTTGTTCTATACTATTGCCGTAAATAAAATATTTTTTTTTGATAAATAATTTGGTTACCACGAAAACTATCAAGAAATACCTTACTCTCTATATTCTTTGGGAATTTTTCCTTCTTTATTCTTGAAAATGTAGCAGGGTTGGGAAAATACTTGCGCGCATGCGTCACACTTTTGTTGATCTGCTAGTCACTAAATGTAAGTAATTGTCATAAATTTATTTATATTTCATTCGCAAGGAGATGGTAGGACGAATAAGGGAATCATTGGTTAACTAGGAGGAGGGTGAAAAATAAATAAATATCGCAAGGTAATCCTGGGGTCGCGTTGCCATATTTTTGAAAGATGATAAGTTCATTGGTTAGGATCATTAAGGTTTTAGCTTGGAGTCCAAAGAGTGAAACATGGTCAAAGGAAAGAATAAAGGTAAGGCGCATAGAGTTAGAATGAGAGCTTTGAACTGCAATGGAGTTTGTTAGTGATCAGTCTCAATTAATAGCAATGGAATTTTTAAAAAAATTTCTAATTAATTTATTACTTCGATCAATTAAATTAATAGCATTTTTGGATCATAATAAGTTTTCTAAACAAATCTAAACGAGTAATGAGTATATGTATATGTGGAAAGTATTTAATTTTAGAACATAATAAATAGTACTCAAAATTTAGATTTCTTATAAAAATTCTTTGGCAATAAGTAAATCTTCAGATTTTTCTTATTTTATTCCTGAATGCATATTTTGTCTTAATTTTTATCTCCTCATATATATATATATATATATATATATATATATATATATATATATATA
>BMAW01104887.1:60789-70843 GCA_019974015.1 Nephila pilipes
AATTTCCTCAGTTTTCTATTATTCCAAAATTTCATAAAGACCCTATTAAAATTAGAACAGTCATCAATGCTTATAGTACTTACATCACAAAAGCAGTTAAATTAATACAATAAATATTATAAATACAATTAATGCAGGGATTAAAATTTGCACTGTAACAAAATAAAATTTTAAATAGATTGAAAACATGTACTTGGAAGCAGCATTTTTCATTTCCTCGATATCATAATCTTGCTTAAAAATCTTGTAAATGCATGCACTATTACTTTTACTTACTTCAGACTTGTATGTAAAGGTTAAAGTGGTTACACATAAGGTCACATATTTTTAACTAGGAATATTTATTAAAGCTCACTTCATTGAATACATATTGTGATATAAATCTGATAGAATTTTTATTCTCGATGTTATTTCACTTTACATCATAATGGAAAAAGGGTTCAGGGGGAAAAACTACGTTGAAAAATGAAAAGAGCTATGAGAGCATCTATTTAAGATCTATGAAAATTCCATATTCTTTGGCAAATTTTTTTATTTGCGGGAAAAGACTTAAATATTTTCCTTCTAGAGTATACGTATATAAATGGTATGTACTTACCCGAGTCTTATAAAATATCATTGCAATACATTGGTGTTAACGGAAAATATAGTTTTCTTTGTAGAAATTATTTTAGGATTATAGGAAAATACTTTATGTTTTATTACGATTGATCTAGAAAACAAAAAACTATGAGAAAATGGTAACAGTTCTTTTGAGTAATATTCACATAGTTCAATTTTTTAATTTAATTTGTATATGAATTTTGCTTTATTGTAATGAGTCTTAGAGAAATGCAATGAATTATAAAAGTTTCATTATTACAATATAGATTTTTTTAATCAGGTTCATTACTAGTAAAAACATGTATCAATAGTGACACAAATAAACCTTGTGAATTGCATACAAGAGATTATCCATTTTTTTGTACATTCATTATATATACATTGCATTTTGTAAAACATTGAATACAACGAAAGCTTAATACATTCCACCAAGAAAATTCCTTGTTACAATTAGCTGGTCATTCAAAATAACAAACAACACGCACTCCTTTTGCAAATACACAGCGCAATAATAATTTTAGCTTCTGTCCACTGTATTCCCTTTTTGAACTCCCCGCCCCCTCATTTGCCTTTCAACATTTCTCACGTTGAAGCTAATGAGCTCTGTTCCATTCTGGCTCTAGAATTCATTAAACTTTCTTCGATTCTTAACAAGATTTTCCATCTAATGAATAGTCCATTGCATGTCCAATCTTTTACTTTCTGAACAATCGTAATTTCGCATTGTAATTCAAATAAAGTGAGCTTTCGTTCTAAAAAAGGAAGTTAAACTTAAAGTATAAGAAAACGAATTGAAATTTAAACAAATTTTCGAAAATTAAAAACCTTTATTCTTAACATTTTGTTTCCGAGGAACCAACCATGAATAAATTTAGAATTATTTTAACTTTCTAATTCTTCCTCTCAGCTGTTTAGATTTCTTTATTATTAAAATCATTGTTGTTGACAATAATCCAACATTTCAAGTGTCTTCAAACTCAGCCATTAAAATTCTTTATAAAAAAGTGCTATAGTCGAAATTGGAGGATTTTATGTAAGATTTATATTTCTTTGAAAAGTTAATCTTGCATAAAAAAAAAAGTAAGAAAAATGGTTGTACAAGGCGTAAAGAATGATTGATTCAAAATGTTTCAAGATTTTAAAATTCTTACTACTTTGACTAATTTTAATTTCTGAAACAATACTTCTTTTTTCAGTTTAGGAGCGTTTCTCTGGGTTGTACAAGCGTTAGTTTTGGTCTTACAATTGTTTTTCAAACATTATGAAAAATAGTAACTAAAAAACATGATATGCGAATGTAAAACGGTTATAAAATAAGAAAACAATGGAAAAGGACATTAATAATAACTTCCAAAGAAACTCTTTAAAAGAAAACTGGGAGTGTGAAGAATTTACACTTTACTGAAGGAAAAAAATGAAATAAATAGGTGATACTGAGTTTTAATAGCAAATGTTACGACCTCCAACAGCTAGGTACGCTGCACAACGATTTTCCATTCTTACCATTTCATTGTGGACTAGTTGTGGATTCAAAGAGTTCCAAACGTCACTAAAAGATCTTTTCAGTTCTGGAATGGAACTTGGTGAGTGTGACGGAATATCTATAAGTTGCCTTTCTAATATGTACCAAAAGTTCTCGATTAGATTCGGATCAAATGAATGATCAAGCCACTGCATGCGTTGGGTATTTTCCACTTCAAGGAAGTTGTTTATCAGGCGTTTATGTGTTGATGTGAGAGGAATGCAAGCTGCTGGTGGTCTGATATAATGACCAACAGGATAGAGTCTCCTGAAAACAGTTCGCCAAGTGAATTCATACTCCGGTGGTGGCTGTGAGTACTGATCCCAGTTCTCTGGCGCAGTATTTGCCAGATAACGGTCTTGGTAAACGGTTGTGACTCTTTAACGACATTGTACTGGCCGTCGGTTAAAATCTTTTCTCGCAATTTGAAGCCTCTGCCAGTCTTAGTATTACTCTCATAAGCACATTCAGAAGTCGAGACATTTCAGTTTGTAATCACTCAGATTCAAGAATTCCGACGATTTATCCTTTCGTAACCATTTATGTACCATCATTCGTTCTGTTTAATCGTTAAGAACGTTCCTTCGCGCATGAATTGCACGAAACCTGTCTGAACTGCTTATGATGAGCCGGTTTATCCGCTTTCCAACGAGTACATTTATTTTGTACATGAAAAATCTACTGAAATATTTTACATAAAGACAAAAATTCATCTTCAACAGTTAGGTTTCAACGAGTCATTTTGAACAAATTCACGAACATTTACTCACTTTTTTCGCATTTTATGAATTATGTTTAACCTTTGAACAACAGTTTAACATTACATCAGAGCAGTTAGCTATTTAGAAAAATAGTTTCTATTATTTCTTAAATTATACAAGAAAATGAACACTAAAAATACTAAATGCCATGAATACTTGAAAGAATATACTTTAATACATCTTTATAGCATAGCTTACTTTGAGTTTTAATCTTCTGTTTTACCAATTTATCTTTTGCTTTATTTTACTACAAATAGTAAGTATTGTAATATGAAATAAATGCAGAATGGATATATGAACGAAAAATGAAGTTATTCGTTTAATTGAAATTCATATTCAAAACACCTTTGATACCTCTAAAAGGCCTAAGCTTCTTCAACATAAAAACCAGTTTTGATTTGATATTTCAACAAACGCAAACTCCTAGGTTGAAATAAACTTTATTTTTTTCGTAAACAAATACGATAAAAATATAGAAAAGTGTTCTTGATTTTTAGAGATATTAAATGTCCTTTTTTCAATAAAATAAATTACATCACCTCATTCAATAAAGAGTAAGGAGTGATTCATTTAAATAATAAGTGTAAAATATAAACATTTGATATATATCTGGTATTAAACAAAAACGTCAACATAAACTCCTAAGGAATCACTTTATGATAAAAAAAAAAAATTGCTGTAGAAATTATTCTATTTTTGAAGTACATTTCCATAAGATTTCTACTCATTGCAAATAAAAATCGCTTCAAGTCTAGGGTAAAACGTATTTATGAATAGTATTAATATATTTAATATATCACATGTAGATAAGCTATTTTTTGTTCTATATCTAAGTTAGAATATCTTATTAACTACTCATTATAAGATTTTAAGTGTTCTGTGAAATATTTTTTGAAAAAAAATAAAATTAAAAAGAAAGTATGTAGTGATAAGAGATAATGGAAACTTATTTAATATTTTATAAATATTTTAGTGATTTGATGACGATTAATCTAATGAAAATATTCTACATCTAATGAAAGCATCAAACTATTTAATATTTTATAAATATTTTAGTGATTTGATGATGATTATAATCTAATGAAAACATTCAACATCCGTCTAATGATATCCATTTAAAGTCATTAAAATAGTTTTCTAATTCGATGGTGCTAAGATTGTAGGAATTTTTAGCACTGAATCATAGTGGGATACATTTTTCCAAATACAAGGTGAAGATACTACTATATCTTCCTAGGAAAAATCACAATTTAAAATTCAGTCACATGATAGATTAATTAATTTCTTGTTAATGTTATGCTTGGAAACAATACGAGAACAATTGACGACGGATCACTTTAATTTGTGTTCTCGGTCAAATGACATAAATGACACTTGAGCCGGAATCTCCCTGTCCAAATTCCACACCCTACCATCGAAAGGACTTGGTTTCAACTAGGCGGTAACAATGCTGGTAACGAGTTCGCGACTATGACCACTAGGCTAGTTCGGTTGTAACCTCAGGATATAGAATAAAAAGATGATAATAAGGAAGTTATAAAACTAATTGTGTGGACTCAAAGTTTTAAAAAATAAGGAAAATTATATATATATATATATATATATATATATATATATATATATATATATATATATATATATATATATATATATATATATATATATATAGAATTATGAGTAGTTTTATATTACGCTTAACGCACCAAAAGTAAAAAACGTTCTACGTTTTTTACGATTTTGTGTGTGCATAAATAGTTGCATTATAATTGAACCAAATGTATCGATTCTTGAGATAATTATTGAAAATATGTTTCGAAACTTGAGCTTGGAAAATAAATGAGCAAAGAAAATATATATTACTTAATGTATTTATTCATATGTAAAAATTTTTCACTTTAACCCTAAATTCATAAGCATTCGTCTCACAGACCACTCAAAATACGTAAGCATTTATAATTTTTAAAGCGAATGAAATAGAAAGATTAACTTTTAAGTACTTTCCTGGATCATTCGATAATTAGTACTGCGTCTTATTAACAAATTACGTTTAATTCTGTAAAATTATTTAAGTGATAAAAATAAACTTTCTACAAAATAACTTACGCAACTCTTTCAAACTTACGAATGTTTCTTTATACAAATAAATTCAAGTATTAGTTAAATTAGTAGAAATAAGCCCGAAATCACACTGAACAACCTAACAAATAAACTGATTAGGAAAAAATATACTCGGATATATTCCATATATATATCTCTATTTGATTCAATTTAAAAGATTTCGTTCGCGAAAAATAATATTTACAAAAACCGAAATCTTCATCCAAATGTTTTCTTTATGAAAGCCACTTTTAAAAGTCGTCTGAAATTTGAGGCAATCCTTTCAGTGTCGGAAATGAGATGTGATTTGCTCCCTTATCCAAACTTCCGCTGTACGAGACTTTAATTACGATCGCTTTTAAGAGTCTAAGAACTGAAGTGACTTAAAGTCGAACGGCACAAGCTCTTCTGCGTTAACCCTAATCATTTAATTAATATTTGCAACTTCTAAAGCCAATATTTTATTGCGACAAGATTACGGGAAATATTTTTTATGTACTAATAATAAATGACGAGTGAAGATAAACTCTTTTCTTGTATGCCCAAACGAATAATTTGCGGAATTTTAAATCGAAATTACGATGTACTATAATATTTTAATAACACAGGTAAAAATATGAGTTTTTTGAACATGAGATTTTCTTGCAAACTTCGCTTAACATAATTTTTAACACCTTAAATTTTAAGAGCAAAAGGGAACGTTGAGTCAAATTGAATTTTTTCAATAATTAGTTTTAATAATTTATTTTATTATTTGATGCACATTAAATTTATCATCTAAAACATATACGTGAAAAACTTTTTAGCCGCAATAAGCATTATAATAATCTATTGAGTTACATGTAATTAAAATTAACAAAAACGATAAAATATGTTGTTAAATTGAATGTATTTAAGCTAAATGTAATTAAAATTAAAGCAAACGATAAATTATTAAACGACGTATTTAGTGACTTGGTGGAAAACTTGCCGTAATATTTCATTTTTTAAATAATTCGTTTTAATCAATTACTTTTTATTAATTATAATTAAATCGTCATCCAAAACATTCGCGTGTAGAAAATTTCAGTTCAAATAAGCTCCTTAAAAAGTAAGCAAAAGCTTTTAAAGATTTTAACCAGACATAGTTACAACGTGAGCTAAAGAAAACCATTAAAAATACCGTAGCTTAAGTTTTGAAATTTCAATCATTTGGCATTGAACTATTATTAATAGTTATCTTGAATCGGTGCACCATTTACTTCATCAATAATAAGGAATATTTTAGCAACTGACTTGGAGTGGTCTTACTTGGAGTGCCTAACTTTAAGTAATCCGCTTTCAGAAAACGAGAAAAATAAATTTATTTATTTGGGCAGTTATTTCAAGTTAATGTTCAAAAACAATATTAACTAATTTTACAAATTCTTATCTTTTTGAGTTAACGATTACTCAACTATTTAAGGCTCGTAGATATAGTATGCTTTTATCTAAACCAGGGATTGGTAAACTTAAACGAATTATTGTACTTTTGCTTTAAAAAAAAAACAAAATAATATTTTATTAAGTAAGAATACTGTTATTGTACCGAAGTTATGACCAGAGGGTAAATATTCGTGTCTCCTTCTCTTTATTAAATGATTACCATACAAAACGTCAGGACAAATGCATAATTATCATTTAATTAAAGTTATTTGAAAAAAGAACAATCTTAAGACTAAAGAAAAAAATTTAACAAACATATATCTTATAGGCGTGTAAATCTGTCACTTTTAATGTTTTAAGACGATTACTTTAATTTGTCAGTTAATAACAAACGCTAAAACTGTTCTGGGGGCGTTTTGACTTTTGAATTTTTTGTTATAACTTCATCAAAATCAATACTTTTAGCTACCGCATTTTCAATGGAAAGCCAATCGTAGTCTTACTTAGCTCATTACTGATAGAAGAAAACTTTTACTCAACTTTTCCCTCAATAAGCTCCTCTCGATGAAGCAAGTGAAACACTCACTGTCAAAAAGTCTTCACTCCCAAATATAAGTTAAAGACTGAATCTTATAAATCCATTTCTACTATAAACTTTAACATTTTCAATACAGGCGGCGTTTTAGCTTCGTCCTGTTCAACTTTTTCTGCTTGAAGAGGACGTATTAATGGTTTAATTTCTGCTAAGCTTTAATTTTCTCACCTCATATCAAACGTATCCGTGAGGCTTGAAATCAATTTCGGAAGATCTTTCATTTCTGTTTCAATAATCTGTGAAGATTGAACGGCTGTAAATTTTTCAGATATATTTTTGAACTGATTCTGTTCCAGTTTCAAGTTCTAGATAGAGATTATCAATAAACTAAAACGTGCACTTCTTAAAATCTTGTATCAAAGTTTCATTTCTTGCCTCTTGTCCAGACATTATTTCTTAAATTTCTTTCACCCTAATTTAACTATGAGTATAACCATTTTTTTAATATATTCTTGTCGAAAATATTACCGCATTTTTAACTAGGGGGAAAACTTATAATTCTTTGGAGGACCCCCCCCCTACTCAGTGACCCGTGGTGGTAAACCCCTCCGCCCCCTTAGATACGTCACTGATTGTAACCATGGCTCTTTGAATTTTATTACGTTATTCATTTAGAGGGACTAGATTAGCGTATTTTAATAACAGAAATTGAAATAGATAACAATAATTTCTCTTAATGTATTCAATTGATTGCACTCAATTGAGCTGATACCTTACACTTATTGTTTAAATTACAGAAACATTCAAAAATCATCAAAGTTATTCAATTCAGTTAAGCAGTAATTATACTTTTATTCCCTATCAATTTTATCAACTTTCTCTGCTCCTTTGAATTTCAAAAACAGATGAAGAAAAAATTAAAATTTCAGCACATTTGTGAAAAAAAAACTTTTTTTTTTATTCCAGTGAAATAGAATTGTAAAATCAAACTATAAAAATTATTGCTAAATTATTGATTAAATAAGATTTAAGAAAAATAAGAGCTCAGATATATGTAATGAATATATTTTAAGCATTCAATATTCATTTTCTTAACATTTCCTTTTTGTATCATGTAAACCAGATCGATGAAACAAATAATTCTTAATGCCCATTCTTTGCATTCTCTTTAGTTTTGTTGACAGCGCGGCACATTAATCCCTATAGCAAGTTGAATTAACTATAACAACTTATGTCAAAAGAACAAAAACATTAATACATTTCTATGGAGTGACAAAATAACACCAGATGTTAATAGTGGAATCACTAGAGCATTTCTTTCCTTATTCTCTGGTGCTACAAATATATTCCATTTATGTTTTTTCATCTTCCCTTTTGGAAAGAGCTATTTATGCAATAGTTCCGAAAGAAAAAATAACAATAACAATTTTTGCAAGTCAAGTGAAAAGGAAAATAAGTCTTGCGTTACAAACATATTTTATTAGGAAATAATAAACAATTTCAGTAATCTACAAATGTGTGCAATTTTTATGGGGGAAAAAGTTTATTCATAATATCTGACATATTATGTCCCCAAGAATACGCACACATCAATTTTTTCTAAAAGTAAATTTTTGCACGATATCTATCATACTTTGTAGCTTCTTTCAATGCTTTGGAAAATCTCTTTATGTTAAAACCTATGAATCATAATATATATATATATATATATATATATATATATATATATATATATATCCACTTTTCTTTCATCTAAAACATTTATTTGGCAGATTTCATTTTATTTATAATTTTAAAGAATTCTACTTAGTTTTACTTCACTAGTGTAATTTTTAAATTTATTACTCTCTCTCTCTCTCTGTATATGTATATATATATATATATATATATATATATATATATATATGTGTGTGTGTGTGTGTGAGAGAGAGAGAGAGAGAGAGAGAGAGAGCATACATATGTGTGTGTAATGGTATGATGTAAAATTAATTTAATTTTCTAATTTTTTTCCATATTATAACCCATCAGTAAGGAGTTCATCTTTATTTTCTGATACAATTCCAAATCATCGATTAAATTATGCAAATCACGCTCTCACAAAATCAATTGAATCAACTTTCACAAAGTCGTAATTCTGTCGGAAATAATCCCTACTAGACTGATAGACATATTAATATCCCTCAGAATCTTTTCATCTTATACCATGTGGAATGGAGAAATATCTATCTATAAATTCAAATGTAATGTAAAATTCGCACTCTTCCGTTATAACTACGGAGCTACGTCTCTTGCATTATCCATTTTATTAATGTATACTCATTGCCTCTCTATTTCTTTCATTTGAATAAACAATCTTAATTGAAAAAAATGTATTCTTATTACAAACCTGAATCATAACGTATTTTTACACATCTATTTAAGGATTTTTTACACACAGATACACACGCATATATATATATATACATCTAGCCTAGATGCAAGCTATCACACGACGTGGCATAGAGTGATTAAGCTCCCTGAGTGTCTCTTGCGGTATTTCTTACCAAATTTGATCCAATTATTGGGCTAGATTATCAACATTTCCAGGAAGATACAGTCATATCCCAAAAATGCTCGATTGGAGAGAGAGAGATCGCTAGTCAAAGAAGTGTTTGATAAGCCGTAAGATAGTTCATAGCAACACGTGCCGTATGTGGTCTGACATTATCTTGCTGACAAATAAGGCCAGGGTACTACTGCAAGAGGAACGGTAGCAAAATAGGTCTCAGAATGTCGCCGACGTACCTATGTGCTGTAAGTGTGCCTCTGATGACGACTAAAGAGGTGTGGCTATCAAGCGAAATGACACCTCAGACCATAACTCCTGGTTGAGGGCCTGTGTGGCGTGCAATAGGGAAAGCAGGATCGGCACGTTGCCCTGGGCGTCTCCAGACACGTTCTTCGATGATCGTCAGAACACAGTTGGAAGCGTGATTCGTCGCTAAATATTATACGTCCCTTAGCTGCTGATTGAGTCAAGTAGCACTGTAATCTGGCTCAAAAGTGTACAGGCGTAAGTGGCAGGTGGCGGAGCGGTTGGTACGAGCGTAGATTTCGCTCTATCAGCCGTCTGTGAATGATCAGGGTGGACAC
>BMAW01104892.1:0-10218 GCA_019974015.1 Nephila pilipes
GTTATAATTAAAATATATTATAAAGAGCATGTTGTAGCGAAATTTAAGAGAATATTATTTGTATATTTTTTGTTACTTTTAATACATTGTATGGTTGAATTTATTTTTAAAGACTGAGTTTTGAAACACCCTTCATCATTTTATAACCGTTTTGTACTACCTTTATTCTGATTTATATTTTCTGTATTTTTGCATAATTACCAATGATGCTAAAAATTTGGATAGTAGTGTGCTTTTGTAGAATGCTTTGATTTCATTGTTTTTTGAGAAAAATAACTGAATTTTTTTCTGAAATAATACTTCTTCCTTTATTTGTTGTTGCCAACGTGCCCAACTATTCCATTACACGAAATAGCTCCAGACTCACACAATTATGATTAAAATGTCTAGTTTGGTTACGTCACACTGGAAGCAATACAAGAGAAACTGGTGAAGAACCAAGTAATTGTGAGCTTTTGTCAAGTGAAGAAGACGATTCCTGACCTGACACCTCCTTCTCTTAACTTCCTCACCACGCTAATGGTGTACGAACTTTGAGCTTTGACAGATTTAACATGCATCATTCTTAGACGGTGGGTCAAGAGTAATATCAAATCTCAAACCCACGACTCGACGAAACCCACCGATTTAGATATTTTGAAAATGGTCATAGACTATCATATTCAAAGTAATAACATCTTATGCTTTGTATTTTGAATGAACTCATCATTAATATCCGTTAATAAGAAAGTAAAGTAATGTGAATATATATTCTGGAGAAGCTCTATCCGTTTCAATAATCGCATTTAAAGTATATTTTTAGAATCCTTATTATTCTGAGCTCTGTTTCTTATTTCTGTGTTAACACTTGTCAAAGAACCTGTATTACACACTATATGATTACCAGACAAAAATAATTTTAACTCATGTTGAATCTTTAATTCTTAAGTTTTTAATTCAAAGCCGATATTCTCATCTTTTGTTTCATTCCATTAACATTTAATAGAGGCACCATTGTGATGAATCTTGCTAGTAATTTTCATTTCAATCCAAATTCTTAGGTAAAATGAATTATATTACTTTTTTCAAAACTTTTCATATCTAACCAGGAATTTACAGTAAAACTCATTTCAATCCCAATGATCCCCAATATTCCACCTGAAGACGTTTCGTAAAAAGAGATATAAAGTTCACTACCTTCTTATTAATAATGACTAACGGTTTCATAATTAATTTATATGCTTTAAGATGTTGAAGAAATCATTGTTAATGAATAATATAAAATAAATTTTCCTTCATTAATATTCCTTTGATTAAATATAAAAAGGTGCTTCTCAGTCATATTATGAAGAAGAAATATAATTAAATGACGAATGAATTAAGCTCACTTATAGCAAAAATTTTAATACAATACACTTAAGTTTCTATCAGAGTTAACATATTTCTAAAAAACCAAACTTTTGTGAATTGTTTCAGAATGGTTATTCTTCTTTAAAGAAATATTTTTCTCACCCCTGCACAAAACATGTTTGAATAATTCTTTTCCTTCTGAAATATCTGGCTCACTAAATAAGTATACCTAGCAATTTTCACGCTTGGACTAAACATTTGCAAAGCTCCAAAGGGATTTTTAGGGATGTAGAAAATAAATTAATGACTTTTTCTAAAGAAAAACAACTCTTATCCAACAGAAATTGGACTCATTCCAAAGCATAGATTGCTTATATTATAGAAAGAATAATTATATTGATTGTGTGATAAACGTAAAGCTTATGTTCTGAAGCAAGGTAAAAAAATTGGAAGCAGAGAAAAGGCGATCCCTGATTTATACAAAGCATTAAAGTTAATTACAGATATTGAATTTGTTTCGCAAAATATTCATGAAATGCGCATTGTTCCTTTGTAATTATGAAATGAAACATTGTATGAAATGTCTGGATATAGTAAGTTGAAACTTGAATTTTATTTCAATGGTTATAGAATATTCAGCTAACATTTTGTGTAAATTATTGAAATCAACCGGTAGTGAGGATGTAAACTGATACTAAGATTTAAAATGCGCAATAAGTTTCCAAATTATAAATCCAATGCAAACATGTATTATTATTAAATTTTTATTTGTAACAATGCATAGTTCATTTCAGATGATACTTCTGTCTTCAATTTTATTTTAAGAACGTAATTAAATGACAGTTTTAAATTTCTATAACATATTTCATATCAGCGTCGAAAAATTTAAAATGAATTTTTTATAAATATATTGCAATTTCCTATATTTTTGGTAAACATATTATAATTTTACAAATAGTAAAAATATATATGTCTATCTTGGTGTATAAAATATATATTACTGTCCGAAAATATATGAGGTCAAACTCTATTTTAAAGTATTTAAGTTTACTTTAAGGAAACTCTAAACTTAAAAAAACAGGTTTGAAAATAAAATGTTACCTTACTAAAGTACACAGACTCATCAATTTGAGGAATGAAACTTAAATAAGTCACAGTTTGAGATAAACAAGATTTAAGTCTGTAATAATGCAAGTAGCTCATACCAGAATAATAAATTCTACGCATTCTCATTTAAATAAATCTCGATTATAAATTTAAGCAGTTAATGGTATTTTCACTATAAAAATATTTATTATACATTTATTTTTACTGTTGCAGCGTGCTCGATTGATTAGCAGAAAAGTGGTTCTCCTACTGCTGACTACAGCTTTCTTTCTAAAAAATTAATAAAATGATCAGCCTTTGAAGTCATACAGAAAATATTTATATTATTTTTTTCAATTTAAAGGCATATTAATTAATTTAATATTCCTAAGTAAAATTATATATACATACATATATATATATATATATATATATATATATATATATATATATATATAATGCTGTTAAGGGGAGTCGGTACCCTATATATCTTCAAAAAATCGATTTTCAGATTTTGATGTTTCTAAAATCTCCAATTCAAGACCTTTCCAATGATATAATATATTTGCTAATATTCGAATTAGAAGTATGTTAATTTTTATTTTGAATAAAAAGAGTTACACATCAGCTGACGTGCCACGCCCACTTGTGTAGTGAAAAATGTAAACATTGGCCTTTTAAACCTGAGATGTTTGTGCAAAGCCTCACATTATTTTAATAAACATTTCGCAAAGAGCGGCAGAATAACTGTAGTTGTGACTGAAGGTTTGTTTACTATTCTCACGTGCGAATTCGTTTATGCTTTGCTGAACGTTGTGAGATTTTGAATCATTTTTTTTATACATTCTTTGTTGAACTATATTCAGTGTCAGTTGAGTATTTTGGTTTCTTTAGAAATATTGAAACTTAAAGTATGCCAAGATCACGTAAAGTCTTCAAAAAACGTAAAGGAACTTTTTTCAAAGGTAGAAATATTACTTCTAGTAGTAACTCTACATTGGATGCTGATGTAAGTAACAATGACATAAAAACTGATATTAAAAATCCTTGTGCAAAAGAAAGAAAAATTCCTGATTTAAATGCGAGTTTTTCTACATTTGAAGGAAATATAGGTGTTATTAATGCCATAATGAATTTAAATATACTTTCGTTTGTATTCAAGAATGATGTGCGTTGTAAAAAATGTGACAATGGCATGGATATGCAAGTTTTAAAAAATAACTCTGGACTGGCTATTTCTTTCGTTTTGAAATGTTGTGTTTGCCCATATCGTGTGGAATTTTCTTCTTCAGATTATCATGAAGGAACCCAAAGAGCAACTGTAAATACCAGGTATGTATATGCAATGCGTTCCATTGGAAGAGGTGCAGAAGCTGGACGAATGTTTTGTGCACTTATGAATCTGCCTCAGCCACCAACAAGATTTGCCCCGTACAACAAGAGACTTTTAAATGCTGTAAAGCTTGTTTCTGAGGAAACAATGCAAAAGGCTACGCAAGAAGCGGTTTTGGAAAATGGAAGCAATAATAATATTGCAGTTGCCGTAGATGGAACTTGGCAAAAGAGAGGTTATTCGTCTCTAAATGGTGTGGTTACTGTGACCAGCATTGACACTGGGAAAGTCATTGATGTGGAAATTTTATCCAAGTACTGTATGTGCAGCAATAAGGTTTCTCATATAAAAGACTGTAAGCGCAATTTTGAAGGTTCTAGTGGGTCGATGGAAGTTGAAGGTGCTTCAAGAATATTTCAACGTTCATTGACATTGTACGATGCACGTTATGTCACATATTTAGGGGATGGCGACTCCAAAGCATTTGCTGCCATCAAAAAAGAAAACATCTATGGAGATGAATACCCCATCGAAAAGATAGAATGCATCGGACATGTGATGAAGCGTATGGGAACACGATTACGTCGTTTGAAAGCACAAATGAAAGGGAAATTTTTATCTGACGGTAAACGTTTATGTGGCAAAAACCGCTTAACTGAACACGAAATAGATAAATTGCAAACTTATTATGGGTTAGCTATCCGGAGGAATCTGAACAGTGTTCATAGTATGCGACAAGCTATCTGGGCTATTTTTCTTCACAAACTGTCGACAGATGAATATCCTCAACATGGATTTTGTCCCGCTGGAAAAGAATCATGGTGTGGATATAAAAAGGCTGAAGCAACAGGAAAGACTTACATACATAAGAACAGTCTTCCTGTTGCTGTCGTAGAATCTATGCGTCCAATATTTAGAGACCTTTCACACCCTGATCTTTTAAAAAAGTGTTTACATGGCAATACACAGAACCCGAATGAAAGCTTTCATAATGTCGTGTGGTCACGTGTTCCCAAATCTACATTTGTCCAGATTGAAACACTTTCACTTGGTGTTTATGATGCTGTATGCTCCTTTAATAGTGGTAATGCATCCAAGCTGGCTATTCTGGAAAAATTGGGTATAAAACCAGGGGAGTATGCTATAAATGCTATGAAATGCCTCGACAGAGAAAAACTGCGGAAAGCTATTTATGCCTTTTCTGGACAATCAAAGGAAAAGAGGGTAGAAAAAAGACTTAAAAGAAAAAGGTATGTAAACAGCATTAAGAAAAATTCATCTAATACAGCCTATGGAGCAGGACTTTTTTAACCAGGTAAGATTTTGTATTTAAAATCCAGTTTTCTAAAAATGACATTTTTTAAACTGCGTGTACCTTTTTCTCTAAATCTACTGTATCCATTCTTTTGAAATTTTTACAATATATTTCTGATATGTTATTCTATATACTGAAGTGAAACTTTTGTAATATTCTTAAAAACACCAGATATAGAGCAGATATCGTAACAAAAAACTGCTATTTTTCATAAATTCATTGTGATGTTCAGTAAAAAATTTCTTAAAAAAAAACTAAGCAATAAATTCTTAAAATCTCACTTCAGTACATAGATAAATATCTAAACAATGTGAAGATAAAATTTTGACTTTATATGTCCAGTAGTTTCTGAGAAAAAGGTACATAAAAATTCACAATTTAACATTGTCAGTATAGGGGGTACCGACTCCCCTTAAAAAGTGTTTTCGTTATATATGAATGGAAGAATTGTAAAGGGCAACACTCACTATTCTTCTATCCGTTCATCATTTTTCCTTTTTCTGAAAAGTCTATGAATATGACACTCTTCGAATCATAAAAAAATATCTCCACAATGCGATATCTTATTAAAAATATTCCATTCAATGAGACCAACTTCGTCTTCTTTGTAGCAAATTCACCAGAAGCAAACCATTGTTTCTATTAGGTCTTGGTTACCTAAGTATAATGAGGAATTAATGCCACATTCATGGTGACAATTTGTCGAAAATTACGATTACAACTCTCGAGAGATGGCAGTAATAAACGCTAATCTATGAATTATTGAATTATTACTATTATCGAATGAGCTTTTGAGCCATTAATAGATGGCAGCACATAATGATAACACCAAAATGCCTTAATAATGCCTTCTTTTATCAGAAACATTTACTTTTTGAACTGTTCTCCAATGTAAAAAAATATACTGTAATTTCGTAAGTAATAAATAAAATGACAATTTTGCAACTGAAAATTTTCTTACATTTCTTATGGAGTTTCTAAACAACAGATTAAAATGATGGCTCTTTTTACAGATATTATTTTTATAATTGTAAATACCAAATAATAAACACTGACTGCAGAAATCATGGTTTTTCTTCTTTTCTTTTAAGATGAACCAATTTGAAGTACTTATTACGAATTTGAAATTTAAGCATTGATTATATATAAAGAAACATTATAAATTTCAAATTAAAAAATAATAGTTTTTCTGGAGATAAGTGTTAAATTGTAATATTATTACCTGAAACATGCGTAAACATCGCATACTTTACGTTATAGTAGAATATAATCTTGGATTTGAAATTATATGAAAATAAAATATAGATGGCGTATTCTTATAAATGAAGGCAAATATAGATGTAAATTTGGAAGAAGAAGAAACTAAACGTATCTTATAATGTATATTTTTAAGATTTTTCAAAGCATCATCAAATAGTAATCCAATCAAAAATTTCTAAAATTATTACTATTTAGAATTATGTTAATTAATTCGAAGTTTGCTCTTTGAAAATGTACCCATTATCTTTAATTTTAAGACTTTTAATCAATTATGAAACTAGCATCAAAGATAACATGTAGTGCTTTTTATTAAATTCATTTGATATAAAACCCATTGTATAATCTCAATAGGAACGGCTATAATATATCAATTTGAAGAAATTTCTTGATAATTTTGCTTAAGTATTCTCTACAAAAAGTTTTATACACATTAAAATACCAAATTTCATAAATGTAAAAATCGTACTTTTACAATAATATTTTCTCATAACGCTGTATATGAGCAACATAACAATAATTATTTTTTTAGGTACCAAAACAATCTATCCAGGAAATTTTCATTTACAAAGAAATTCTCTTTGGTCATTTAATTAAACTTATGATTTGTTTTATGGAGATTCTCCTTACGCTAGTGAATCTGCAACTTGATTTCAAGATCCAATATTGGCCGATTTTCATGCATCTCTCAATGGATCTATCAAAGTAATGTTGAACATTTTGTTAAACTTATGGCACCCCGTGGAGGACAGAAATCGGATACCTATAATCAAATGCGTGGATTAACATTGGATCATCGGCAATAACAGAGGAAATATGAATATGATAATTCGCTTGACTAATACGTCGGCGTGAGGTATAACTTCAATAACTCTTTACTTCAATTACCCTTAAGGGATATTGTTACACTTTCCCTGATAACCATTACAAAGATTTAATGCCTCTCGTTTGTGGAATGCGACTACGGATGGAAGGCGGGGGGTCTCGGTCATTAGTTATACTTAGTGGTTGAGTATTCCACTGCTATTTATCCAAATGAACTAGAATATTTTAATTTCCAAATATTCAACTTTGTTCCTGAAGGAATATGAGTTTCTGACTGAATTAATTGAAAATGTGTCCCACAAGTGTTGTTTGTGTTCTTAATAAGAGTATCAACAAACGTAATTGTAATTTTTATATTTTTAGTTTAATTAGCGTTAGGAATATTAGAATTGTATGATAAGGCTGTAAACAAAAACTGAACAAAATTGAATGCTGAAAAAAAAAAATTTCTTAGAATTAGATAATATTAATTCTAACGTATGGCAATTTATTATTTTGCATTTTTAAAAATTTGTATTGAAATTTGGTCCAAAGCATCAGTCAAACAAAAGAATTTTAAAAAGTAATGTCTAGTATTTATAATAGAAAAATACTATGAGAAATAATTTTTTTTCATAAGACACAAAACATATTAATTTCTAGTAAATATCATTATAATCTCTTAATACATAAAACTTACTTAACACAATTACTTATACCCTGTTTTAAAGAATTGTTTATCTTTAATACTATACATTATAAAACATTTACATAATTATCTAATTATGGAATAACATAAATACTCCAATAATCTTTGTTTGTCAAGTCAAGTGATGAAATTCATATGGAATGGTTAATTTAAGCCTTAATTTTTTAATTTCAAACACATTTTCAGTTTCATGTGGTATTTATGATAGAAATTTTGTGTGTATTCCACAAACTATATTTTAAAATTATATATACATGTAACGTAAGGTTTCTTGCTTAGAAATTATTGCAGTTTAAAAATTCATTAACATAATTAAAATATACTTATTTCAAAGAGAGAGATATCTTGAAATATGTAATAAGAGCACATAAAGCAACAAATTATTTAATCAAATTATTTGCACATACACAATCACATACAAACTATAGTATTTATAAACATAAACGTTACTAGTTTAAAATTGAAATGAACTTTTACCATTAGAAATATTTTGTATCATCGTTTGGATATTAACTTAAAATTTTTAAAAATATGATTTTATGATTAGACTTTAACGCTTTTTGTCATAGAAAAGTAATATACTCGTAAAAATTAAATTCACATTTCATTTTATACTATAACGTGGAGTTTATTAAGCAATTAAATTCATACTGGTACTTATTTTAAAAATGTTCTAATGCACTGTTTTGAAACGTATATTTCATAACAGGAAATTAAATTAATGGTATGATACTGTAATAATTAAAAAATCTTTTTGCTTTTGAAAGCTATTTCATTTATTATTTCTCAAGAAGTCAATGAATATGCTTTAAAAGTTTTACATGTATATATTGTTGTAATCATTACGTTACTCATTTCTCTAAGTATAAATGAGGAAATCAGTTTAATCTCTGAACTAACTAGGAAGTAATCTGTCATATATATATATGATAAAAGCAGACATTCAAATGAACTGTATATTTAAGAGTAAAGTAGAGATCAATCATAAATAGAAGTATAAATTCTCAAATATAAGATAGAATCAAAGAATTGATTTAATGTGTTTCGACGTCTGCATCAAAGCCATTAGTCCAATGAAACATGTTTTCAAGCATTTCTCTCGTGAAACTATCATTTTAAGTTAAGAAAACTACACAGTGCACCCTTAGATCTTTTCCGCTGATTGCTAAAACGAAAAATAGGGTATTCGCAATTTATCATATTAATGGAGTTTATTTGAAAGTTTACTTAGATTGAAGTTTCGAATTACTATTCATACCAGAAGTACGTCAAATGAACTAGAATATTATAATACTCATCATGATACTGTGTATGTATTAAAATGAGTTTTAATGTTTGATAAAGACAATCTATTCTTGAAGTTCATATTATCTGTTGATATTAGTAATTGTTATGAAAAGTAATTAGTAAATTAAGAACAAAAAGAAAATGTAGAAAGCTAAAGGTTTCTTATTTAAATTTTTAAATATATATATATATATATATCTTTGAAAAGACTTTCTGAATAAAATTATGACCAAGTATTAAAATAAAAAAAATATAGTTGGATCTGTTTTTAATAAGCAAACATATAATATATATTTATTACCATTTACCTTACTGTGTCGTTATAAATTAATATCGGAGAAAGAACATACCTACTATATGCATGTATAGAAAAAACTTATTCCTTCAAAGATAATTGACTAATTATTAAAACATATTTTATTTTCTTCATTATTTATAGGATATGTTAAAATGAAAATTATTTTTGGTGTAAGAAAACTGTTATTTGTTTGGATCTAAATAATATCTAAAATATTCTAAAACAATTTCATATACTATTAAGACTTCGTAAAACAAAAGTACCTTTCCCTTTAGACGGGTAAATGGAATTTTCTAAAATATGATTTAAACGATATTAATTTAAAAATATCCCCCTTCGGAAATATTAGTATATTAATTTTTCAAAGCATTTCACCATTTTAAAAAAGAAATTTTGAGCAATCTATATGAAACAAAAAGGATTTTAACATATGAAGAATGTAGTGTAATGCACACTCTTTTTTTTTCATTTTAGATAGAAACTATGCAGAAAAATAATTCATCGTTTTTTAAAACACTTTTGTTTGAAAATATACTGCAATTTTTATTTAAATTGGTGTCAAGGACATTTTTACATTGAAATTGAATTACGGTATGACAAAAATTCATCATGATACAAAAAAGTGGGCTAAACACCACCTTAATTTACGTGGGATGTTTCACAAGGAATCTAATTACTATAACACCAATTAACACCTGTACACTTTTTTTAAAAGAAATTCAATGACGAGGAAGAAAATAAGTTTTAATTAATCTGTAACACACACGCGTACGTCAATTCACACACACACACACACACAC
>BMAW01104892.1:10618-34743 GCA_019974015.1 Nephila pilipes
CACACACACACACACACACACACACACATATATATACATATATATATCAACATTGAAATAACTATTAAAATTATTATAGAAGTAAGAAATAAGACACGAGAAAAATATTTTTAAATTACAAAGGAAACATATAAGTTATTTTTAAAATTAGAGAACAAATATAAAAAAATAATTGCTACAAACTAAAAGAAAATGGAAAGAAAAAAAATGTTTAACAAATACATTTAACAAAGTGATAAAAGTATGTGAAAGAATACACAACAAAAGAGCAAGAAGATGAAATTGAAATCATGATTGAGCTTAAAATAAGGCATGAAAACAATAGAGAAAAGAACAGTGAAGAAAATGAAATAAAATATTTATGATGTCTCAATATGGGGTTTGTCAGATTTCCTGTATAACCATGCTTTACAGTCAAAATAATCTCATCCGAAAAATGTTATAAGCTGATATGTAAATTCAAAAAATAAAAAATAAAACAAATAAAAAAAAGGTTAAAAAAATCGCATTGCAAACTAGAAATCCATTACACAATATGTATATACAAAGAGTTATACCCTACCTGTAAGAAATATAAAAATATAAAAAAAAAAATAGAAATATAAAAAGAACATAAAATTTTAAGCAACCAGCTTAAAAAGAACTTAAAAAACTGAATAAAATTTAAGGATAATCTCCTTGCGAACAATTCTTTTTTAAAATTTAAGCCTGTTATTGTCTTATAATTTAATTAGAATTCTATCATGAATTAAGAGTTTATTATAAATTATATCCTTAAAAAATTCAGATTTGTTCAACACTAAAAAACGAGAGCTTCAAGTCTCTGAATAGAAAAGTGTCCCTGTTATAATATATGCCTTCATAATAATTTTTTTAAAGAAAATCAGAATATTCCGTTTCATTTATATTGATATTTTTTCATAATAAATTTAAATGCACTGGAGGTGATACAAACAATGTTTGAAATGTTTATTATTATTAATTAAGCAATATATATATATATATATATATATGCATATTCAGAAGCGTAAATTTAAAACCCAATCAAGAAAAGTGTGTGGTTCATTAATTAAAGAAATTCTTAAGCATTTTCATAATAAAAAGTGCTAAAATTCAATCTGAATTAATTACTCAACATTAAATTCAACTTTAATGATGATATATTTATAAATAGAAGCAATGATATACATGCTATAGACCAAAAATTTGAAAAAAAAAAAAAAAAAAAACGAATTCATTTTGAAAATAATTCATAAAAATGTTTCTTAAAACATTCAAATGGAAAATGAACAAAATGCTGAGAAAAAATATACAATAGAATTTAAGTAATAAAAATTAACTCTAAGGAGCATAATATCATCAAATTTAAACTGGAAAAAAATGTCTTAGTGAATAGATAATTATTTTTTAATTCCTGAGGAAGTAAAGCTCTCATTTGCTAACCTTTTCTAGGTATAAAAGTATCGACTCAAGTGTTACCTAGTGTTTTTTCCCCCATGGGATTAATGGTCATTCGTAATTGGTAAATACGGTTTATCTGGAATACCCAAGCTATTCGTTTCTACTTTCTCCTTCACTACTTTCTTGTCAACAAATTTTTATAATTTTTTCCCCTTTTTTTCAAACTCTGGATCACAGTTACACCTTGTGTACGCAACTAATCTATATCTAGCTCTTGCGCTATTAAACTCCACCATTACTCACAGACTCAAGCAGGAAGTGAAAAACGATAAAAAAAGAATAAGGAAGCAGTATTAATGAAAAATTAACTTCCTTTCCTGTGGCATTAATTCGTGGTTCACTTACAATTACTCAAAGTATTACACAGGTAAGCAAATAAAAAACTCTGTATAGGAATTTTTTTAACTTTTTCTTTTTGATTTTCACTTATTAAATCCAAAATTAATATTAAACAAATTCCATCATATGAATTTCTTTTATAAAACTTAAGTCTTTAATTTCATTTAGTATGAAATTTGTATTTATCCTAAAATCTAGTATTCTATTTTTGACTTTAAAATCTCCTTAAAAACATAACTTCTCACATTAATTTTATTAGTTTTGGTTTGATTCAACAATATGCGAAAAAAAATTGAATAATGGTGGGGAAATGAAATTAGAAGGAGGAAGGTAAAGTAGTTTGGTGATTATATATATATATATATATATATACATATATAAGAGTAGTAACGTGCTTATGTCCAAATAAGTTTGATTGGCTTATAGCAAATAGTTAAGAGTATTATGACGACATGCTTGCTGGATTACTAGGAATATGTAAAAAAATAAACATAATGTTAGATTAGATGAAGTTTCAAAAATGTAAATAACTTTAGCATCTCGCTTGTTATGTAAAACTAAAAAAAGCAACATCAATACAACCTTAAATCTATCAAAATTTGTTAATTAACCACCTCTTTATATTAAATTTGGGCTCATGGAACAGTTTTTAAAATTCTGCTAAAGATGGGGGATGTTTCAGATATCTGTGTTCCAAGCTGCTCGAAACAGAATGAAACCAAGTTTAAAGAGGCATTTTTTACTGGTCTCAACGTACGAAAACTATTATGTGATCCTATATGACTTCCTCTTCCTATGGAAGGAACAGAAAAAAAGCGTGGAGACTCTCAAAAACAGTAGCGCACAAAGTTTTGTTTAATATTAAAAAAATCTGACTACAAACGCATTGCACAACGGATGGGTGCATATAAAGCTCAAGAATGCAACATAAGATTAGTAGTACATTTTCTACACTCCCATATTGAATATTTTCCTGAACACTTAGGAGCATCTTGTGAAAAGCAGAGTGAAAAATTTCACCAGGATATCCGTGATATCGATAGACACTACCAGGTAAAATGTGACGTCAATATATTAGCTGTCGGGTGTACAAGCGAGGAACTAAAGTTGGAAAGCAAAAGCGAGTTCTGAGAAGCATCAAAGGTAAGAAAGGTTTCACCAGAAAAAATGGACATACAATTAGAAATGAATATCACAAAAATATTTTTGATTAATTTTAAGAATTAATATGTTTAGTTCGCTTTAATAAAATATGGATTTTTAAGTTAATCTCTCTCTAATATGTTTTAAAATCTCTGCCATTTTGCAAAAAAAAAAAAAAAATTGTGAGTTGGGGGCAACAAAGGTTATTTCGATAAAATTCAGAACACTTTAAAACATTTAATTCAAGAAAAATATCCCATGCAGCTAGCTTCTTTTTGCAGATCTGTATTATTTAAAAATTGTTTATCCTTAAAAAAAATATGCTTCAAGTTAAGTTGCAATTTTTTTTTCAGTACACTCTAGCAAATAACTTAGAAATTTAAAATTTCAACAGTCCAGCTACCAAATATAAAATATTTTAATGATTAATAAATAATATTTCAATTAAAATGAATAATTAATATACGTGAATAATAAACAAACTTTTAACTTTCTTTTAATGAAATGAATTAAAAGTTATTGAACCTAAAAGTTTAGTAATTTTGGTTTTAAATTTATGAATTATTTTGATACGGAATTCCCAATATTCTTACTTGTCTTATTAACATTGATTTTTTTAATTAATTTGATATGGAGTCTTGAGATAAGTTTTGAAAATTAATTTTAGTAAAATAATATAACTGGAGAAAATTACTCACAAATTATTCTTTAATATTCAAGTGTAACATTACGAATAACCATTTAAAAAGACTCAACTTTTAAGTATTTGTAGAAATGATATGAAAATACTACATTCGTTTTTGAAAACATGAATATATATAGTTCGGAATAACCATAAAATGTACTTTGATACATCAGAAAACTATTTTACAATGAACATCAGTTATACTGAGGCGAAGTATAAACACTCCCATGTAAATAAAGAGCTCTTGATGATCCAAAAAATATCAATTCAAAGCACTGCTGGATTACCGAAAACGTCAAATTACTAGAAAATCATTAATAATATTGCATTTAATTGGCAAACTGTATGTTTACTGTATAAATTTATTTATCATATACTAATTCTGTGTCAAACAATAAAAAAAACTAAAACTGCAGAAAAACCTCTTTCTCTGTATTGATAGCCTATATTATTCCTTTGAAGCAGATATCTTGGAAAATTTTCATATTTTTTTTTTCGTTATAAATAATTCTTTCAATTCTTGTTCTTGAAGTCATTCCATTATTAAAATGTCAATTATCGTGGCTCCTTCTTATGTCCAGGTAATGCATGTTGCAAATGAATCAAAGGCTGCATAATGAGGTGTTGCTTGAAACAATACCGTCACTTCTCCCTCAACACTTTTTTCATCATCTTCCCTTAAAGTCACATGTATTAAGTAATGATCCGTCAGAAATTGGTAGTTTTCTTCTTCGTTATCGGTTACCCACTCACGTCGTCTGTCATCAAAAGTGTATCAACTGAATAATATATATAAATCATGAACCATATATTGAAACTAATGTTTTTCGTTAGTAACAATGGTTATAAATTTTGCTTATTCCTTTTGTAATCCTTTAGCAACTCCATGGGAGCCCATAAGATTCTTTATGAAAAAATTACACTTTTTAGCGAGGCTTACCCAAGCATTAGCAAGGAAGTAAATTATGCATCTTTCATTTCACTTTCTTTTAAAGACTGAATCATATTGACGCCCTTAGATAAAACCGTGTACAGAAAGTTCTCTTGGGACAGCATTTTAATTATTTGGATGACTTTCTGAATCGTGGGTTACAAGACATGTGATACCTTGGATTATAGATAATCACATAGAAAAAAACAGACTGACGGGTTCGATTTTTTTTATCAGGGTGACAAGGACAATTATTCAAAATAAGCAAAACTTTTTTGTGGAACTTTCTACTTATTAAGAAACCTTTTAAATGAAGGTGCGAATAATTTTTGAAACCCTTCAACAAACACACACTTTGTTACTCTCAATTTCCATTAGGTTTTTCAATTAACGGGCAATTCAATATTTTTTATAAAAGCGAATGGTATTTTTGCCTTACTAAGCAATAACATGTTAATCTTATGTTTACCACTCGCATTTCAACGGAGCACAAAAGTGAAGCTATTCTTAGCAAATTTTTGTCCAGGATCACGTTGAACATACGTTATTGAGCTTAAGAACCTCCGAAATAAACCAATTTCATCTGGTTCGAAGACGAAACTAGATGTTAAACAACTTTTTGGAACATTCCTTTGAATGGCTTGAATATGTTCGAATCCCGACAGCTTTTCATTCACTGAATTCAACACCCGAAAAATAAAACATTTTTAATTCTGTCCAATCAGCCCTCGTTAGTCAGAAGGACGTTTTTATTTCTGATTTATCGCTGGGAAATTTCAGCTTTCTCTTTGAGTGTTTCTCCAGAAAGAGACGTATGTCTACTACCTACTAAATAAACGCTATTAACAATTAGAGAAACTTACCAGTTTTCAATGTTTTTCAGAAATTTTAACATTTTTATATTTTTAAAGAAAGCTTTTGTATTGTCACTGATTTTAATATGTTGTCCATTATAACTCAACTAACTCTATATTATTTAGCAAAACTCTAATCATCATATCACTTCTTTCAAGCTAATTCAAAATCTTATTTTTATCTGTAAAAAGGGGATGTCTGATGTTTACGTTCACACATTTTAAACACGGCGTTGTACAAATACAAAGTAACACAGATAAAATATTGCACATTAGAAAGCGAATGCAGGAAAATAAACTACTATTATGTTTAAAATTGATATAAAGAAATATTAAAAAAATGCCTTCTGTAGAGGAGTTACAATAAAAGCCGTAGAAAGAAAGCAGCAAATTTAATAACAATAATATTTTGTAGAACATAAATGATTCATATAAAGGAGCAAAACATGTTGTAATTTGTCTGCATTTGTAAAAGCTATGCTCACTGGCTCACGAGATAGATGAATTCCAGGAAATTAGACGGTGCTTATCTTATAGAAATAATAAAGAATTCGAAAATGGCTAAAACTCTTCATTTATAGATATTTTCAAAAGTGTTAATGAATAGAAAACTTTAAGATTTCAAAAAGAAAAATAAATTTAATTTAGCACTAGTATCTATGAAGTAAACTGTAATTAATTATAAAATGTTATATTGAACTTTAAAGCAATTAAATGTCAGAAAAAATTATTACAAAAATTAAGTTTAAAAGTGAGTGAAAGAAACTCTCTAGCAATTCAAAAACATAATAAAATATTACATATTAAATAAATAAGGACTTGTATTGAATTTAAAATTTAAAAACTGAAAGTAACAGTGTTTGATAGATAGAATATCTACCATTTTATTATCTTTCAAATGAAATAGAATATAAGAAAAATAAACAGAAACAGTAAGATAAATGTTACAGGGATTTTTAAAAATATATATAAGGCTTTCGAAGAATGTGTGAATGAAGTGAAACGGAATATACCACGGTGGGAGTAAATGGAAAATGGAAAAAGTGAAGAATGTGTGTGGGTATACCAGGTAGAGTTCAACACATGTGATAAGAGGTGGTCAAATGATTTACAGTAAACAAAGTCAAATAAGAAATTTGAATAAGTAAATTTCCATTAGTCAAAAAGCTTTGAATTAAATTAATTAGTTTAATCAAAAGTTTTGAATTAAAATTAATTAAGAGCATTGATCAATTTTCTTCTCCATCAAAACATATCTTGGAAATATTACGTGAAAATTTTAATTAATATTTTAGAAATATTATAAATATTCCATTTCTTAAAATAGGCTCTAGAAATATGAAATTAAAACTATAATACAAGATAAATTTAGAATCAAAGAAATTATATGAATATAAACTACCACAGAAAAACAATAACACAAGTAATATCCAAATGGAAAATAAACAATAGTTAACACTAAGGAAATGAAAATGGTGATGGAACTTCTACAGTGGAAATCTATAACTTATGCGATTCATGGACAAATATTTAACAAGCGGCCAACAATATAAAATAAATAATATAAATTATCAATCAATAGGAAGCCTATGACAGAAAAATAAATTAGAAATAACTGTAATTACGCTTACTTTTGATGATATCCCTATTGCACAACATAAACTTGTCGCAAGTAAATGACATTAGAGCTACGTGTAAGTCACTTTTAAAATCAATAGTGAATTTGTAACATAAGATGTCTGCAAAACTTGTCTCAAAAACATCTGACATTTTTATCTAACTTTATATTAAACTATCTAGATCATTTCTAACCAACTGAAACGAGTCTGCGAAAATTAAGTAAACACTAGAAATGTAATCAATAGATATAATTAAACCGTAATAAAGCGATAGAGAGAGATTTCAAAAATGTAGAAAGAGAGGTTACGGTAATATAAAGATTGATATAGTTCAATGATGTTAAAAGCGTGAAAATCTTAAATAGTGTCCGAGAGTTTCTCGTACTTGCGTGTCTGTGTGATCTACGAGATATGGATATTAAATAATGAAATTGACGCTTCTACATAAAAAATGCGCATACGTAAAAGGACAGCAATCGACAACTGTTGAGCGTGAAGCCTTCATTTTCGAAAGCAGTGATTCGCTCTTCTGTAAACAAATCCGTATAACCATAGCCTCCGTTCGCATCAGAGTTATTATTTTTGTTTCAACGGAAAAATGATAAGGGTTTCAATAGAGCAACGAATTGTTTTTAAATTTCACAAGAAACTTGGAAAAAGCGCTAGGGAATTTGTTTCCGCTAATTTATTGAAACAAGCGTATGAAAATAAATGTCTATCGCGTGTACGTGTTTTTGGGTGGTTTAAGCGTTTTCAAGATGACCCAGAAGACTTTGAAGATGATTCCCACCCGGGCGGAACTTCAATGTCAAAAGTGAATGACAATATCGAAACAATCAGTAATCTTGTTCGATCTGATCATTGGTTAAGCATTCGTGCGATTGCTGATACTGTAGGAATTGACAAAAAATCCTTAAAACTTATTTTACATAGCAATTTTAAGAAGCAAAAAGTCTGTACCAAAATAATGCCTAATATTTTCATGTTTGAATAACTAAAAACATGCAAAAATATTTGCACTTATGCTTTAAATAGTTATAAAATTATTCAAACTTATTGGAAAGGATAATAACGTGTGATAAATCACAGTTTCTTTTTCTGACGATCATGAAACGAAGCGCCAGTTCATACAATGCAAGAGCTCCTCTTCACCGAGAACCAAAAAAGCTCGAATGAGCAAATCAAAATTCAAAACAACGTTGATTTTTTTTTATATTCTTAGGATTACTCATTTTCACTGGGTTCCTGAAGATCAAATTATTAATTAACATCACTACCTTCACGTTCTAGTTGCACTTCATGTGATAATAAAGAAAAAATTGGCCCGATTAGTGAATAGACAAGCCATTACGCATTGTCTGTTAAGTGGTTTTAGCCAAGTGTAGTGTTAGATCATAAGCCTTATTCGCCGGATCTTGCGCCATGCAACCTATCTGTTTCCTGAGGTTTACTCTGTATTAAGAAGAACGAGATTTGCATTCGTTTAAGCTGTGAAAAAGTAAGCGACCCACGTCCAGTACGAGCTGACAGAAGAAGACTTCCAGCACGTTTTCGAACAATGGAAGTTTCGCATAGAAGAGTGGTGTATATAAAGGTGATAATAAGTAAATATGTATGAAATCAAAATAAAATGTTTTGCAGCGTCAGGAGCGTTATTTAATAGCCATACCTTGTATAGGGATTATTATATAACTCTGGACAAAGTTTCTCCATTTCGGATTACCTCGCATTGTATCTTGGTAAGAGTTATCTTTCATATTTCATAGAAGTTGATAGCATCCATTTATAGGGATGTTAAACTGGTAAAATATGTTTCCTTCTTCAAAGAAATAATAAATTATACTTTTGATAAGTAGTTGATAACATTCTTGAGCTGTTTAGATGTGACTATTTTAGCTACTTTATCTGTTCTTGGAATTAAGTTGCAAATTTTAAATTTGCGATTAGACAAGATGGTAGAGAGTCGGGTAATGCGGCTACAATTTCGAAAATGCGACTTTGAGGTTTCCATAGATTCTTTGCAAAAAATTTCTGACTCTCGTATTTTATTATCTCTCCTCAATATAATCCACTCACAATTTTTTCATTTTTAATTGGCTATGAGCAATGGAGACAAAATCTACTTCAAAATTAAATTTCAAAACATTTATAGAGAATTTTGAATAAACGACCTAGCGGTACTATAGATTAATAGCAATTAGCAATTAGCAATTAATAGCACTTAGCATTTAGTACCTGTAGGTTATTTTTGCACCATTCATGCTTTTGTGTTTTGTAATATCTCCACTATATTGTGTACATACAAATTAACTGTTCTTTTAATTAATATTATTTCAAGTAATGTATATTCCATACCTCTCATTATTTATTATTGTTCTTTATTTTGAGACAAAACAATTTTTGACTTCAGAGATATTTTAGGTAGAGTATTTCGTTTTTCTTTTGTTGAGTGAACTAAAAGTTCCTCTATTGAAAAAAAAAATATTCTGTACTCAGTAAAGCCTTAAGTTTTTCAATTTTGACAACATAACATTTGTAGTTTTGATAAATTGTTTGTTGTTGGTGATTTCATATAAATTACTTTGCTAAATATATATTTATTTGAATCATTTTTATAATATTACAAGGCTCTTTTTATTATCTTCTTTAGGTTGAAAAATATTTTTAAAAATTATATTTTTGAATGACTATATAACATTTTTAATTTCAATAATTTTAAGGATTAATTTCAGCTTATTAAGGTAAAATTTATCTAAAAGGAATATTTTGTTTTGTTATTGTTTACTACTACATAATTTTTTTTAAATATCAATTAAATTGAATTAATATAAACTCTCTATGAAAATATAAATTTTTTAAGTTTATTTTTCACTTATTAATTCAAGGAACATAGTACCTTTATACTTTCAAACAATTTATTTTTCAAATTTATTTGTATAAATAATTTGGAAGGTCTGAAAGATCTTAAAGCTAACCATATCGAAATCCATTAATTATTACTCTCTCAGCATTAAGAAAACTTAAATATCAAAAACAACAAGCCCTTTAAATGCAATGCAAACGACACGCATTTTCGTTAGTTTTGGTTAAAATTTGGAGCATGCTATAAAATTTTTTAAAATGTTTCAACTTCACTGCGATTATTTTTCCATGTAGAGAAGTATGACTGCAACTCAATGTAGTTTAAGCGCAAGTAGATGTTTATTTACTTTAGTTTCTCGCCCGTGTTATTGCTGTTTCTCAATCGAACAATTTTGTTTTGGTATTGGATAATTAATCGAATAATCGTTAAATTATTCTTTAATCTTTTTTTTTTTATTTCAAATGAATATTAAAATATGTAGTAAAGTGGCTCGATTATTTACAAATTTTAGGCAAAAAAAATCAGAGTTTTTATGGGAATTACAGTTCACAGGAAAGGCTTCTTCTGATGCATAAAAACGTTGTGTTTATTGTTGTGATGAATGCAATGAAACCTGTAATTGAAAAATAAACTTCACTTTGGCTATTCAATTATCGTTTGGACAAAATGACTAAGAACGCAAATGATCTTTGAATTCCATGGTTTGAAAGTACTGTCTCAATACATCTAGATTTTACAAAATGGTAGTTGATATTGCTGGCAGCGACAGTATTTAATGTTGGAAAGGTTAATCAACCAACAGTAATAAAATACTTAATCAATAAATTAGAGCATTTATTTATTACTTCTGTTTTTCGTTGTGACAATATCCGAATGAAAGATACAAAAATTTAATCTAGTTCTTCGATGTTAATGATTAATGGAGCTCTAAGATTGACTAAAAAGGCGATGTACAAGCATTTTACGGAAAAAGAGGGATCAGCATGTAATATAGGTGTATTTTAAGTCTTCAAAATTATGTTTTATTAGAGGGCTAAACGATTAAAAACCAATCTTTAAATTTGATATTCTCAATTTTGTATATTCAAACATTCCCACAAGATTAAAAAATAGTCTTGGGTATAGAGCTCTTATATATTTTAAATATATATATTGTGGATCAGTATTTTGGGGGATCATTGTTATTAATCAAATTTCTGTTTTGTCAATAGGATCATTAGATATTAGTTTTATTATGATAAAAAGAATAAAAAATAATATATTAAATTTGCATGTAAATATATATTTTTAATTTTACAAAAACCATTATGTAAGAAATATATTTAAAATTTGATGGTTATATATATACAGAATAAAAATATTATTTAGTTTTGATTTGTTATAAGAATAACTATCCCACTATACGTCTCTCAACAGTTATCTTACGGAAAGTAGAAGGTAAGCCAAACTATAACTATCACTTTTTGTTCATGTCTTATGATTATATATGTGTATATATATATATATATGTGTGTGTGTGTGTGTGTATAAAACATTTATAGAAAATATTTAATCAGTATTTTAAAAGTAATATTTTGTTACACTAATTGTAGATGCTTCATATTAAAATAAGCAAATTTACTGATTTAGAATGAATGGAAAAGATATGCGATAGTGGGTACTGCTCTCATTGAAAAAATATTTAAGATACATTAAAATGTTTATTAAAAGTTTTGAAATTTTGATATCATTGTTGCTAAATTAATTTAATCCCACTTTGTATTAAACAAAATACTTTTCTTTTGTTAATTAGTCACAAAATATTAAATGGATAAGGTATTGGGAACTAATTCCTTATGCCTTTTTGGATTGATATCGGATTTAATACAAGCTACGTCGGCTTAAATTAATCGCTTGAAAGGTCCATTATCCTACAAACCGTTTCCAGAAGCCATATTTGAAATATTATCAATTACAATTGATTGTTACCGTAACAAATGACTCGGCACTACCCTGCTTAACATGCCAAGTAATATTAAATTAACAGAATCGAAGCCTTTGAATATCATTTAGTCCCACATGACGAGAAAGACTTGAAAATCCATTAATCAACAAACAGTAGTTTCTGCACTGGTTGACACTTCTAATATTCCCGACTGCGGCTCATTCAATATCTTAGGACACGACTTCGTAATAAACCCAAACAGCGTCGACTTAAGTGATAAATTGCGCTTAGAAAGACTATTTAGCATGCTAATTGGTGACCCGACATTTTATAGTTGTGGTAGCATTTCGAGTAGCTTTGATTCTGGAGGAGGATTTAAGCATAACTTTAAGATCGTTTGTGGAACACTGCTTGTAATACTAGTATTATGCATGTATAAAGGACTAATTTTAGCACGAAGAAGTAACGATATTAAGTTAATATTGATTTTATTCTGCATTTAATTTGTTTATGTTTACGTTAACGAAAGAAATATCATGGATTTTAAATAAAACTTTTTACAAAATTTCAATTAAAAGCCACACTCCACCACATTCAAGGTTTTGATTCTTTTCTGAAAGGATAGTTAAAAGTCAACTATTCATATTTGAAATACAAGATTTTTAAATAAAGTAGTCACTTTTTCTCTTTCTCTTTTTAATGGTACCATAATTTTAAGGAGAAGAGGAAAAAATATAAGAAATTTCCCTTTATCAGTGGTATGTATTTCTTAAGTGATATTGATATCATAACTTAAAGAAATCATAATATTTTCTTTTTATGAAAAGCATACATTTCTTACGTGGTTAAATGATGTCTATAAATTTAAAAGATAAAAATGATTTCTTTAAATATAATTGTCTGATAATCTAAGATCATTATTCGAGAAAGAATGTTATAGAAGCTTAAATTTATGAAATGCATTTTCTAAAGCATTATTTTAAAAATGTGAAAAAAAATTTAATCTCTTCATATGTTGGTGTTAGGGTTAGTTGTTAAGGATTTTCAGCTATACGACTAGTGATGAATTAATCAAGGTTGTGTTCCAGTTATAATTCTACTTGGAATCCACTGTGTAAAGTAAAGAAAATGTTTCGCCATGCCGCGAAATCTTGGAAATAAGTGTGCCAATGTATTATGTATCATCTAACTGTTGTTCAAAGTTACAAGAAATGTTACTAAAACATATATTGTATTGTTAAAATGCATATTTATCAACCAGAAAAAAGGCAAACATCCTCCAATAGCTTACATAGGATTTTAGTTTAAGCCCAACGAATTTTATATTTCTAAATCAACTAAATTCTGCCTTAAAAAAGTAGAATATCCATTATGAAAAAACATTTAATAAAAAGACTAGACTGTTCTGGCTCTTTCTGTAAGAAAAATAATTTGTGTCTTATTTTAAAGTAAAACAACAGAAAGTATCAGATTTACAGATAAAACAAGTAGATTCTTATTTTAAAACATTTAGTTCTACACTTGTTTTATTGATAAATCCTATAGAAATAGTCTTAATTCTGCACTTCATCTCAGCTAAAGCATTTTATCTTATCTACCTGACATCTCCTCTTCCCCCCCCCTCTCGAATGATTTTCTGGTTGGTTCCATTGGATTCCTGTAAATCTCTTAACTCCGGAAACGAAGGCTGTTTTACGTTTCAACTTGTCACTGAAAATGCAGGATGCCACATAAATTCCTTACTTTGATTTCTTTTCCAAATTTATGTAGCATGAATGTCCCTACTTCTTTATAAATAACTCTTTTTTATATCCAGTGATGAATCTTTGAAATAACTTTTATTATTGCCTTATTATTTTATACGCTTTTTCCTACTTTTGTAGCAAATTTTAAGGATTTAAACTTATTATAGTTAGACAGAACAGACATGATTATCTTTGATTAAATAAAACTGTTTATATTTAAACTATTTGCAAAATACAATAACAACATAAATTAAACACACACACACACACATATATATATATATATGCATATATATATATATATATATATATATATATATATAAATATAAATATATATAAACATAGGCATGATAGTATTATCGTTAAGATAGTAGAGATAACTAATATGAATTTGAAAATGTACTTCTACAGCTATTTTTTAAGATGGTGCCTAACACTAAAAAAAGTTTATGGTATGAAAAATATTATATTAAAGCTTTCAATACTATATAACCTTGTGCATTTAATATTTTGTAATTTCAAAAATCAAAACAAATTCATTCAAATTTTTAAACTAAAAAATACATATGTATGGGATTTGAAATTTTAATATGTACACGGTTTCTAATAACGTTAATAATAAAAGAAAAATAGAGGGAAAATTGCGATAGAAAATGCAGGATCATGGCTGTTATCAATGAAAAACAATTTGCATTATAAATTATAAATTTGAAAATGAATTCAATATTAAATATATTAAACATTTTCTTTGGTGTAAGGAAAAGAAAAATTAAAATTTTAATCAATTTTGGAAGTAGTAAAAATAAAATTTTGTTAAGGATGTCTTTAAATATTTATTTCATAAATGTAAAATTACTGATTGTAATAATGATAACCACAAAATAGAATATTGTAGTATTAGATTTATATGAGTAAATTCTTTCACACGGAAAGAGTCTTTAATAATAATCTGACTAAGCATAAAAAATTAAATATTTTTAACAATATTAATTATCCTGAATCTTTAAATCGTGATAAAATATGAAACATTTGATTTATAATTATAATAATAGTAAGGATTTGAATAAATTTAATAAATATGTAGTTGTAAGGATTATAAAGAATGTATAAAGGAAGAATACCAATATATGATTATAGATGATTCGAATATTATTAAGGACAAAATTTTTGGGATATTTCGAATAATGATACAGTTTTACACCGATAATTTCTATCAATAATAATTGCAACGATGTAAAAAACAATTAATGTACTGATAATTTTAACTTATTTGTGTTAAATGTAATTTACTTATTTAAACTTTCAAAAAATATAAATATTGTGTTAATGAATAAAATAAATATTTGAATTTGAAAAAGAAGCTCATTAAAATTAGAGATCTAAGAAGTTCGATAAAATAATTAGATGGTGGGTTCATTATTTTTATTATACTTGTACAAGCCACTAGATGGCACTTTCTTATGTTGAAAGAGTTTCATGGTGTTTTTTTTTTTTTTTTTTTTTTTTTTTTTATTAGGGAGAGATAATGGTGAAACGAGGAGTAGGCGGGAAAGCAGTTCGCCAATAAATATTAGTTGTGAAAAGAAGCGATTATTGCATTCTATATGCCTCCTCATGTGTCTATATGCCTCTATAATTCTGATAAAGCTTCAGGTAACTATACTGTTATTGGCAAAAAATTTATGTGCTATGATTAAAAAATAACTTATTAATGTTGATACTACTGTTAAAGTTACTGATAATGTTAAACAATAGAATGAAAGAAAGATAGTTACATAAGGAGATAGATTATAATTTGAAGATGGTGAAATTTATTCATATGTTTTTAACTCCTAAATTTTACAAAGTAACTATTAAGTTTAGAATTGTGACAGAGGCGTTCAATTCATCCCTTAACATAGATGGTAAAATCTTACAAAACATTTTATTTATAGAGTTTGGAAAAATCATTTGGAAGTGAAGAATGATGATCAAAGTCCTTTCGTTGAACAGCTTGATGTTGAGTTGGATGAAAATATAACCTAAAATGAAAAGTGACTTGAAGAGGAAGGGGTTCTACCTGTTATAAAAGAACCCTAAGTACAAGATCTAATAAAATCCTCTTCTAAAATATTTGTAAGAGAACAACATAAAAAGGAAGAATTAAAACCAATTTTCTCAGAAGCAATGAAGAAGACTTCTAAAGCATGGAATATAAGATTTGTTAAGAGGTAAAAACGGAACTGAAAGTAAACTGTTAGTTGCCCCCAAAAAATTCCATGAGCAGTTAAAATCCCTTTATCATGGAGGTGCGGTTGCTCATATAAGTTCAGTTTAAACTATAGATGTTTTACTCTACATTTTTTTTGGCCTAATTGTTTCAATGATGTTAAAAAGTTGGTTAAACCTACGATTACTGTCAACGAGTTGAAATATTTAGAAATAAAAAAAAAGCACTGTTGAAAAGATTGTCCTTGATACTTCAGAATTACTTACTAAATTGAATGTTGACGGCCTACGTGCGCATTTACCTGCCATCACTTTAAAAAACAGTTATATTTTAATTGTTATTTGCTTATCACCCTAAAATATCTCAATACAACTCACACTCCTTATTTGTATTCTACAAATATCGTACATACGCTGCTGCAAATCTTCAGTCTTCTTGGATTTCATATAGAATTGCAAACAGATCAGGGAACGCGTTTCTTAGATGTACTTATAACATAATTTCTGGACAAGAGCTTGGGGTTTGAGTTGTGAGAAAATCTGTCCTATATCTCCAAAGCAATCCTGTAGAATGGACGCATAGGACTTGCAAGCAAATACTAAGAGTACTTTAATTAGAATCTGGAGAATAGGAAATATTTTTATCCCCAGCGAACTTTGCATTGAGAACAGATGTTACTCATACTACAGGTTTCAATCCAGCAAAAATGGTTCAAGGTAACAATTTAAGATACCAATATTGTTACTTTATAAAAACTTACCTGAATAAAATGAAGCAGAAAGTGCAGGCTTGTATGTTTTTAAACTGCTGGAATGATGTCTAGGACTTGTTATACCCAACATGAAATAAGCCAAGGAAAGCAAAATTTGGATCGAATTTAATGCCAAAAAGTGGAAATCTATAGAATGCGATATAGTTCTGGTCGTAGCTTCGTCCATTTTAAACTGTGTTAAATTGTATTATTAACATTAATTAATAAAGTATCAGTCAATTTTATTGGACCGGGAAAGGTAGTGAAACAGCTTTCGGAGACCAATTATGTTACTCAGCATCCAGAAAAGGGTAAAACACAATTTTATTATATAAATATACTGAAGCCAAACTTACGAAGAGAAGAAAGTGTTAACTTACTAAGTCGGTAAAAAAATTTTAGAAAAGAAAAGGATAAAGAAAAATTCTGAAACTTTAATTAGAAACTAAAGATTCTGAATTATCAGAAATGTGGCAGAAATTATCAGAAATATTCAGTTAAATCTTCAATTTTCTGAAACACGGAATGGTAGTTTTTGCTAACAAGTAAGAAAATGTTCCAGCACATTTTCAATTGAATGTGAGTGTACAAATATGGTTGATTGTTTGGTTTTATTAACGTCCAACTAGAAGCAACATGAGGGCTATTGGCGAAGTACCTCGTAATTTTGAACCTCGGTCTAGTGACGAACGATGATAGCTCAGCTGGTACCCATTTCTCCTGACTTCCACACCACACCAGCAGGAGAACTTTGTGCCTCGACCTATTTAATGTGTATCAGACCCGGATACACGGTGGGTCTTTGGTGGCATCAAGGCCCAAACCCACGGCTCGATGAAAACCTCCAGCCACGAGCCCGCGACCATGACCACTTGGCTACCGCAGCAGCACAAATATGTCTGAACATGACATCAAGTCAGAGTCCTGGATATTATTTGAGTCACACCATAAAGACTTTCAACCTGCAATCTGAACTCCTACTAGCGGAATGTGAAAACAAGCTGCAAGTACAGTAATTGCATCAGAAAAGTCTGATTTTGATGGAAGATCAGAACATGATGAAACTTACGGTTACACAAGCATTGCACACTGTTGAGGCTATCAAAGTCACTAACTTCATTGTCGAAGAAATCATACTGAAACACAGTAGTCCCAGAGAAATGATAAGTAATCGAGGACGCTCGTTCTTATTAAATTTTATGAAACACTTTAATCCGTTGTATCAGACTTCGCATCTTCTAACAATTGCATGTCATCCACAGGCCAATGGTTTTATAAAAAATATTTAACCGGATGAAAGCGGACATGCTTTCATGTACGTAAATATGTTAAAAAAAGAAATTAGTTCAATATTTTATCATTTGTGACTTTCGCTTGTTTCTCAAGAAAACAGGTTACGATGGAATCCAGTCTATTCTATCCTATTCATGGAAGAGATATCCTGACCCCTCTCGACGTATTTATCCCGAACAATAGTGAAACACATGACATACATACAACATCTTCTCAACATGGCTTAAGAAACTTGGCAACTAGCAAAACTACACAATCTCGAAGTTCAGGCAGACGATAAAGGTCGATATGATGATAGCCATCTACAAGTCCTCTACAACACAGGGGATTTAGTTTAAGTACTTACATCAGTACGAAAGATTGGACTATCCGATACGTTCTTAAGACGTTTTTTTTGAACCTATGGAATAACTCGACGATTATCTGAAGTAACATATGAACTAGAGAGTATGGGTGGGAACCGTAGACAACTAAGCTCAAATGATTTCATCCGCGTTCTGAGATTAAAATCTTATCTTGATTCAAATAATCTAATTGGTGTTAAGAGATTAACTAAATTTTCTAGGGGAACTGTTACAAGGAATCTGATCAGATTACTGTAGGTCTCTGCTTCTTTCTAAACAGGGAAGGATGTAACAATACTCGTTTTCTGACAATGGTGCAGAAGCTGGATTTAGCTTTCATTAGTTACTCTCAGGTAGCATTCGACAATGGTTGACAAAAGAAGTCCATTTGAGAGACATATTTATTCTTAGGAATTTATGCAGGGAAGCATAAACTGAAGCTAAGTACATCCACTTCTTATATATACCTCTCGCAAAGCTGTAAATTCGGGATAAATTTTCATCTACCAGTTGATATGCCTTACATCCTATCCTATTTTCATTTATAGTTAAAGTATATTAATTGAAAGTAAAATCTTATTTTTTATTGTTCTTAGCTCTTAACACTTTAGATAAATAAATGTTCTCGAGTTAAGATTAAATTTCGTAATCTTTTTTGACAATATTCATGAACTATTCCTGTATTACTTTTTTTTATTTGCTATAAGTGCTCTTTTTTCTAGTGTTTATATGTTAATAAAAAACATTTTTTATCTACTATCATAAAAATATTTTTCAACGATGGAAGGAATTTTTTCATAAAGAATTTACGTGCGAAGTGATTCTATTGAAAAATGGATGGTGCTGCTTCATGGAAGAAACTGGGTACTGAAGTACTAAGTATATATATATATATATATATATATATATATATATTCCACTTAATAAATAATTTTATAAAATGTACAATTTTGATGCGTATTTATTTTTACTAATAATGATTGCAGAATTTCCTTTTATTTGTTATTACTTCTAAATATTCACACTATATTCCCTAAATAGCATTATATTTTGAATAGACTTAATGCTGTGAATGTAAAAGTAAAAAGGCAGTCACTGAGAAAATTTTAAGGACTCAAAATGTTTTTTGATGATATAATACAAAAGTAATGTTAACTGCTTTTACTGGAATAAAAATGGTATTCAAGCCCTAAATAAAAATTTTTGCTACATGAAAGGTAATCTGCCCATGGCAGTTTCTCATTTACTCAAAGAAAATACAAAAAAGGAAGAAATATATGGAATATAATTTTCAGATCATAAATAGAAATAAGGATAATTGATCTCAAAACTTGGATGATCCATCAAGATTCATAGTTATGACAAATAATCGAGCTATTAGTGGGTAAACCATTTTGTGAGAAAAGTTTACAGGTATCTACTTATCCACTAATTTAAAATATGTGTTTTCAATTTGGGAATGCTATGGTAATGTTGAAAATTAACCTGCATGCAATTTATTAATTTCCCTATGTAATCTTTATTGGGTTTTGATCAGTAATTTTGGCTGGCATATGCAATTTAGACACTCCATTTAATTCTAATCACGCAGCTGTCTTGCTAGAACATAGTATAGACGCATTACATTTCCAGAACATCTAATGTTGATCACCAGTAATTGGTCACATAGTAAGTGGTCTCAAAGCATGTCTTGATAATTAATAAAGCCCATTCCACTACTTACAAAAGCAGTATCCACTTGGCCATGATATCCAAAAGTAGCCCATAACATTACAAATTGCCTACGTACTGTTTTCTAGAATAGATGTTGGTCATCCTTTAAATTATGGTAATAATAATTAATCAATTAAGGTAATCCATGTTAAACTTGTTTTTATATGAAAAAAGTGAGTTTGTTATAATTATCATTCCAAAGTATAAGATTTAAAGCAATCCCTAAACGAGCATGTCTGTTTTGTTTTGCAAGATGGAGTTTTCTGGCTATATTCCACCATATAAGACCAGAAACTGTATCATGTCGTAGTTGCACTATTCTCATAGGACATTTCAATGAATGTTCACACGAAATTTGTGAAACAAACATTTTTTTTCTATTCGAGGTGTACTTAAATGCATTAATAGAAGAGATATTGATTTTCTTTTCTTACAGTTTGGTTTTTGGAACCATAATTTCAAGGATCTTTACAAAATCATTCGCACACGTTCTTAATCGACCTAATGCATTACTTATTCTCATTCCAGTCCAAAGAGGGTGGCTTTTTTTTAATTTGATTGACAGCTCCACTCTTATGTGATGTTTAACAACCTCTTTTATTCATTTCTAAAAGAAAAACATATATGCCTAAACTGTCTTTTTCCTTTTATATAATTATCTATGAGGAAAAGGGTTAGCTGAACAAATTTATAGTCCTGAAATATACGTGAACGTTAGATTTTGTTGCACCCGGTGCATGCTTATTTAAAATTTACAGCTGCTCCCTTCTTACAAACAAAAATCTTGAATTAATATACATTTTATTTACTCTGCTTCTGATGTCATTATATGATTTGCATACGTATTTTTTTTCTCCTTTGCCGATAATACGTTTAGATAGAATAAATATTCAGGCCTTAAAATTTTGCCAGCGATTCCACTATCTTAAATTTACTTCAAATATGTTTATTAGAGAATGTACAAAATACATGCTCTTCTTCTCTTTTTATTAAAATGCATTCATTGTATCTTTGACAAATTTATGCAAAGCCGAAATCTCACCTTTAAAGTTATGTTAGCAATGGTTTTCTATTTTATCTTAAAAAAATATTGAAATATTACCTAGTTTTGGAGATGTTTTAAAAGGTAATTATAAATATAAATAAAGAAATAGTATTAAAAAGGTTTGTAAGATATTGATTGAATGTAAGCTAGATGTAACTTATTTAAAGGTAATTAAGAGTATCATACATAAACTGTGAGTGAAGTTCAATACGAAATTGGCATTAAATTAATTTCTCTTTTGTTACTATTAATACGAATTCAAGCGTTTGTTTTACATAAAAGAAAATTCCACCATCTTTATTGCAAATTTCTGAAACCTTATAATTGAATACATCTACATTCAAACAAACTATGGCAATAGGATATGAGTAACTACATTTACAGGATTTTGCCTGTATAGCACCCATAGCATTTATCAGAAAGACACAATGGTAACGATAAGCAATGATGTAAAATAATTCTTTTAAATGGGCATTTTCAAGAAGCAAAAATATGTCTGTGTGGAAGAAATAATTTTATAATTGAAACGTTTACAGTTATAAATATACTTTTTAAAGTTTCTTTTATCAACCAATATTTGTATTATTATCTTTCAATAAACAATATTCCTAAATGAATAATGTGAAAATCATTATTATAAATCTAGACTTCAAATTTATCTCTTCTTTGGCAAAAATAATATTCATTTTCCCCCGTTGTTATATTATGAAAAATCTCAAATTAATTTAGAGAATCTTCTTAAAAAAGCTAACAAATTTCTTATGATTGTAAGTCTTTATATTTAATTTCGTATGTTGCGAATCGTTGAAAAAATATATTGCTTTTAAAACAGATTCAATTCACTACGTAAAAGTTTATTCATATACAATCCAAAAAAGGTAATGTTTTATTTATCTTTTCCTTTAATTATATTTTTCAAATGAGTAATGAAATAAATTTTAGTACATAAATTACTTTATTGTGAAACTTAATATACTTAATATACTCCCTATATTTCATAAAAGAACTTCAAAAATACTTTTTGAAACATGTTCATTTCATGAAGCAAAATTAGAAGCATTCAATCGTAGATTTATAATAACAAATTTACCAATTCAATGAAATCAAAACTTCATATAACAACTCTCTGTTCCAATAGTTCCAATTTTGTCTCTCTGTTGGATCTTGCAGAACATATAAAGACAGCCTTCATTCAACTAAGTGATTTAGTTTATACTTTCTGCTTCACCAAATTTGACTTCAATTGCCTGGAAAGTTTTAATTTTACGACTAATTACTTTCAAAAGACTTTTTTTTAATTTTTCGGTTGCAAAGTATCGTTAGTAGTTTAAAGTATTTAAATAAGGTAAGAGTTAGATAATTTGAATAAGTATGTGTTGCTTAATTCTTTTTTGATGTGATGATCCATTTTTAACCACATTATTCTTAATCATTGTTAGTTCCCTGAACATTGTTTCAGTAAAATTATTTTCTATATCTCAAAATATTTTATAATTAATCCATACTTTTATTGTTGTATATCAAATTATAATAAATTTATTATTATATTAAATTTCTATAATTAGTTAATCAACAAGACCATTATTTTTTCATAATACAAAAAAAAAATATTTAACATTTCATGTTGAAATTTTTACAAATGTTCATGTAAAGTCTTTTATTTGCACAAATTATGCTATTTTAATATAATTATCAAATTATCATGCCTTATTTGCTTTAATAAAGCACAAACTTGTTGGAACTAAATGTAATGTTACTATAGTTTATTGATTTTATTAAATATTTTAGGTATTTTTACCCTAAATCAAACATTGAATTTTTATTGAATTTTTCAATGAACTTTATCTTAGCTTAGATAATCTTTCTAAAATCCTTTCTAAATATACATTATTTTTCCCTTTCACATTCAAACATATCTTAAATTGCTCATATATTCTCATAAAATACAAAAAATGTACGAAGAAATGAACTTGGACTGGCAGCAAGCAACAAATAAATATTTGATCAATTATGTAGCAGAAATGATCTGTTATTTTGTTATTTTGTTTAAAAGTTTAATTTCCGATGCTTTGCTAATTACTACTAACTTTTTCGTTTCATTTATCACATGAATGTAGTGTCTTCCCATACACTCACATCAATGAATGTAAATATTTTTAAAAAAGTAAATTTTTCACTCTTTTGACCTATGGTTCTGTAAGTATGATTATTCCTTGAAAAAAATCGTTTACCAATAACAAATACACATGTCAACTCAAAATAAATGTATAAATAGGTATGCTAATTTTTAGACATTTTTGAAAAATGAATTATGTTTAACTTCTATACAATCTATTCTAAATATTTTAAAACAGTATATTGTTTACTTTTTTAAAAAATCTAACTAAAGCATAAGTTTATTTCCTTTATATACATTAATGCTCAAAATAAGCAGCGTATTTTATAACTTCCTTATGAGACTTACTGTTTATATGGAATATGATGGATCATATATCTGAAAAACTTTATATTTTCGTCATTTTTATAAAAAAATATTTTTTGATTTGTAATTAAGAACCGCCTAACGTTTGCTTAAGAAAGGGTGTCATTAAAATGCGAATTTCGAATACATTTTTCCCTCTCAGTTGTCTTATGAGCCTGGTTAGAATATTTCAAATAAATAAAGTTTGTTAGCTTATTATGAGTTGTTATTTATTTGTTCACATTATATATATAAACGAAAAGTTAATATATTGAATCCCAGAAAGGAACAATTTAATTACTACTGACATGAGGCTTTGAAAATTTAAATTATTGAGAATTTCAAATTTCATAATGGATATTCTACAAATTAGCTCTATTCTGATTCAATTTAATAAAAGATTTCGGTATTTCTTAAATGTTATGACTATTAAATCTCTGGCTGCTTATCCCGCTATTTCCACGAGAATCTAAAATTAACTTTTTAAATTTAAAATCGATTTTGGCTTAAACAATATTTAAAGTATCTTTCAAAAATTAATATTTCACAAATTTTTAAAACCAAATTGTGCTACAAATTTAAGCTTAAAAATATATGTAGATGTCAAATATATAGCAAAAAATTCGAAATTTTCGAAGCAATTTTTTAAAATATTGAGCAAACCAATGGTAAGAATTATTTCTTAATTATAAATATAAACTGTTATTCTATTTAAATCTCCCTAATATCACTTGTCTTAACTGT
>BMAW01104897.1:0-22618 GCA_019974015.1 Nephila pilipes
GTTATCAATAAAATGGAAAACCAAACAGTACAGTTTCGTGTATGACAAACGAATCATACAAAAAGATTTGTCAACACTTATAATATATATATATATATATAATTTTTTTTATAAGTTTTATATTTTTTTAACACAAATGTTAAAATATAAAGAAAAATTAAACTAAGTTAAACTGTTTTCCGTTTGATATCACAAAATATCAAGCGGAACCGCCCCCCAAGCAAAAAAAACATTAGACAAAGAAAAAAAAAAGAGGGGAGAAGAAGTGAGGAAAAGATCGATTGAGGTATCTTCGGGGTTGTGATGCCCGTACTCATCTGAAGATGAGCCCCCCCCCCGAGTGTGTCGTCGCAATGGAAGCATCCCGATTTTTTAAGGCCGAAGAAAGCGCGGCAGGTGCGAAGCAAAATCAGGGTAATGCTGATTGTTTTCTTTGATGTCCGTGGAATTGTGCATCACGAATACACACCGGAAGGACAAACAGTGACAAAGAAGATGTTCTCCGGCGACTCCGTGACACAGTTCAGCGCAAAGGACTAGAAATATGCACGGCGGCATCATGACAACGCTCCTGCACATTCATCCCAATTGATCCACACTTTCTTATGAACCAAACATGGAATTACAACCGTTCGCCACCCTCCCTACTCTCCAGATCTGGCTTCTTGTGACTTCTCGTTGTTTCCAAAATTGAAGATGTCACTGAAAGGATCTCGTTTTGAGAGTAGAGAAGAGATAATGCGGAACGCGACAACGCAGCTGAACACCATTCCAAAAGAAGACTTTCAGAGGTGTTTCCAGCAGTGGAAGGATCGGTGGGCTAAATGTGTGCACGCACAAGGGGCCTACTTTGAAGGAAAATAGGGTAAAACTCTGTCAGGTATTCGAAATATTTTTTTCTGGCCAAAGGTCGGATACTTTTAGAAGGCCTCGTACAGTTGGAAATAAACTGTCTAGCGTGTTAGACTTGCCTTTTCTGTCCAAAAGAGCTTTTCGAAATCAAAAATTAAAAATTCTACGCACTGCATCTGAAGCTACTAAAAAAACATGTTTAATGCGCAGACGTAATTCGAAAAGGAAAAACATCATTAACAGATACAAGTTGCTGCGGAGTGTCAATGGATGGGACTTCGCAAAAACGGGGCTACTCATCTCACAGTGGTTGTGTTAGTTGCATATCTATTCATACTGGAAAGGTATTAGTCGAAATGTCTTATTTCTGTACAATATGCAATAAGATATCAAATACTTCAGGTGCTTTTCCCGGTTCACATGTTTGTCACAATCAAAAGGGTTTTGCCTCTAGTATGGAGATTGTTGAAGTGTATCATATATTTGAGCGATGGAAAAATCTACGGAAATAACAATACAGGGATTATTTTGGTGATGGTGACTCAAAGGATATGAATCCGTTAAAAATATGTATGCCCCTATTACAGTCGGTAAATATGAATGTATTGACCAAGTTCAGAAAAGATTTGGGAGTCATCTGCGGAAATTCGAAAAGTCTACGGAAGGATTTGGAGGAAGAGGAAAATTAACAGACAGTTTCACATAAGAGCTACAGAATTATTACGGAATTCCTATTCGTAGTGCAAATGTTTAAATGGAATTGCTATTCATTATAAACAATTTAGAAAGCATGCAAAGCGCAGTTATTGCTGATTTATACCACAGCTTTTCAAATAATGAGTTTCCTTTGCATGGTTAGTGCCCACAAGGAAAAGTTCAGTTGGATAGGGCAAGGCGCGCTTTATTTATAATGTTTTACGATAAATCGCCAAATATGATTACCATGCAATTCTTTACTGGTAACCCTAGAAAATCTATAAAAAGGGACCGGTTTTTCAGTTACATTCTTTTCTCCCAAGCTTGGACAGTTTTTTTGAACTCGAATATTACAGATTCTTGACCTTTCGAAAGCTACGATGTCTAGATTTCAAGCTCCTAAAACTGCCTACTTAAACTACCTGGAGTTCCAAGGTATGAAAGTTGTTCTTGAATGGTGTGTGAAAGAGGATTTGATTGCTGAAACGGTTAATTGTGAATGTGGTGAGCAAATGAAATTAACGGAAAGTATGAATGGTTGTGTCACAAACGAGGTCAGAGTCAGGAGCACAAAAAAAGAAAGTCGGTCAAGTGTGGAAGTTGGTTTGAAAGTAGCAATTTAAGTATGACTGAGATTATGCTTGTGACGCTAATGTGGTTTTGTAAAGGCAATGAACAAAGTTACTGCGGATGAACTTCAGATAAATCGAAACATGGTCTCCGATTGGTTTAGTTTTTGTCGGGAAGTGTGTCTGCTGAATGTGATGAATGAAAATGTTAAACTCTGTGGTCAGGGTGTCGTTGTCGAAATCGATAACTCAAAATTTGGGAAAATGAAGTATGGAAGGGGTAAGCCTGTGAAGGGTACATGGGTGTTTGGTGGTGCTGCGCGAGGGACGAATGAATGTTTGTTAACAGTCGTGGACTCCAGGAAGAAAGAGGAGCTACTCGCAGTTATAAAGGAGCGGGTGTTACCGGGGTCCGTTATTGTGTCAGACTGCTGAAGGCCTATGACTGCCTCTCGGAAAAGGGGTTCGTTCACTTAAAGGTCAACCACAGTCTCACCTTTAAGAACCCCGAAACCGGAGCCCATACAAATTCCATAGAAAGAACTTGGTCGGCCATTAAAAGATCTGTCTGGCGCCAAAATCGCCAAGCAGAGTGAGTGAGTGACTGTAGGGTTTAATGGCGCAAGAGCCAAAGAAGGCTATAATGCGCCAAACAATGGATAAAATCTATATAAAAAGTAACAGCCTTAAAAACGCAAGACAAACACAAATAACACAAAAGATAAAAAGTTAAAAAATCAAATGTGGTGTAAAAGACCAATGTGTTTTAAAAAAGCAAATAAGTTATGGTGGGGGTTTTCCCCCACCAAGTCAGACAGTTTTAAAACAGAAGAATGAAAAAAAGTCCGGCGATGATGATCAAACACCGGACAGTCAATTAAAATATGATGAATAGAATAAGTGACATGGCAGGAAGGACACTCGGGAGCACCCTCCCCAAATAAAAGATGTCTGTGAGTAAAACGAGTATATCCAATGCGAAGGCGAGTCAATCTGACATCAGCTCTTCGCACTGGAAATACAGGCCATTCTCCGATGATCGGCTTCACCGAGTGTAATTTATTATTAATCTGTAAATTCCACGATTCCTGCCATGTCTTATGAATGAGATTTAAAATGTGACGTCGTAAGTCCTCAAATGGGACTACAAACTGCAGAGGATTCGTTGCCGAAAGTGCAGCCGAGTCCGCTTGTTCATTTCCTAAAATACCTACATGACTAGGTATCCAGCAGAATTTTATGTCATAACCCCTGCTATAAAGCTGACAAATAATATTAGCAATTTCAACCACGATAGGATGACTTCTATCGTCCAGATGTAACAATGTTTCCAGGACGCTCCTGCTGTCAGTATATACAACGAACTTTCGATAACTGGTTGTCTCGACTAATTTCAGGGCACAGTAGATGGCGACTGCTTCGGCAGTGTAGACACTGCAGGAAGAGTCGAGCCGGTAACTGTGCCTGATGTCGTTTGAAACGACACCACAGCCGACGTATCCAGTTCCTTTCGATCCATCCGTGTAAATAGGAATAAAATCCTCATACAGATAGCGATGGAAGGCAAAGAGTCTCTGGAGAACAATGGGACATGTGTTGGATTTGCTAAATAAAGCAAAGGGGTTATGGTAAAAAAAAACCTTGGCACATTCCAAGGTGGAAATTTAAAAAAATTTCTTTGTTGAATACCCAAAGTCATGTAGGCTGAGTTCCTCGATGATGTCTTTCACCCTTTCAGAAAAAGGACGGATGAAAGAAGGACGAGCACTGTACAATCTGATTAAAGACGGGCTGATAGAAATGGTCTTTAATGGGTGAGATGAGAGAGAAGACATTTTGAAAAGATAATAGAGCGACAGTTTCAGGCGCCGCGAAGCCAAAGGCAGCTGGTTACAAATGACATAGAGGCTCTGCACAGGTGACGTTCGAAACGCACCACAGCAGATTCTCAGAGCATTATGGTGGACTGGGTCAAGTTTCCGCAAGGTAGTTTTGCAAGCAGATCCGTAAACGATACATCCATAGTCGATCCGAGACAGAATAACCGACTGATACACTCGGAGTAAAGAAGTTCGATCCGCTCCCCAAGAGGTGTTGGACAACACCTTCAAGATGTTGAGGGATTTCTCACACTTCTTCCGCAGATGTAAAATGTGAAGAAGGAAAGTGAGTTTGCGGTCGAAAATTACTCCGAGGAAGCGGACGTCAGGGACGACAGGAAAAGACGTATTACGGATGTGAATGTCAGGATCGGGTTGGAGACCACGTTTCCTGCAAAAATGCACGCAACTACTCTTACTGGGAGAAATACTATGCCCATTTGCATCACACCATGTAACCAGGTTATTGACTGCGGTCTGAAGTCGTCGCTCAATGATACGCATTGACGATCCTTCGCAGGAAATCTGCAGATCGTCTACGTATAATGAACCATGAACTGAAGGTTGTAAATGAGAAAGTATGGGAGAAATGTGACAAATAAAAAGAGTGGGGCTCAAAATGCTCCCCTGAGGAACTCCTTCAAATTGCGTAAAAGATGAGGATAAAACATTACCAACCCGTACTTTAAAAGATCTAAACGATAAAAACATTTTAATAAAAAGAGGTAAATTGCCTCTCAGCCCATATTCGTAAAGAGTGCGCAGAATCCCATAGCGCCACGTACGGTCATATGCCTTTTCGATATCAAAGAAAATAGAAACCAAATGATTCCTCCGTACGAAAGCAGAACGAATCTGACTTTCGAGTAGAAGGATGTTATCTACTGTGGATCTTCCTTTACGGAAGCCACTCTGAAATGGAGGAATGCATTGATCCTTTTCCATTTGATATACGAGACGGGCATTGACCATACGTTCTAGCGTCTTACACAGGCAACTCGTCAGAGCGATAGGCCTATAGTGGAGAGGGTTCTTTGGACCCTTACCAGGCTTCAGAATAGGAATAACGATTGCTTCCTGCCACTGGCTAGGAAACACATGCTCCCTCCATATTCGGTTGAATAGGCAAAGGAGACTGACAAGTGAATCCTCGCTCAAGTGGCGAAGCATATCGTATGTTATGCCATCAGAGCCAGGACTGGTATTTTTAGCCAAGGACGGAGCCTTTCTCAATTCCCACACGTCAAAGTCACAGTTATAAGGGAGAGGTTGCCGACACCTGAAGTAGATAGGTGTCTGCTCAGAACGATTCTTAGTCGCTAAAAATGTAGTGCTGTAAGAATCGGATCTCGACACACTAGCAAAAGAGTGGCCAATGACATTGGCCACTTCGACAGGTGAAGAATGCACAGCATTTGCAGTTTCCAGTATCGCGAAGGTAAATTCCCGATACAGGGAGTTTGCAGCTTTTACCTTTCTCCATAACTGTTGACTTGTGGTAGACGATGTGATGGAAGAGACATACCTGATCCATGATTCCCTCTGACTATGTCGCCTTACTCTGCGAGCAATCGCCCTTGCCCTTTTAAAGGCTATGAGATTTTCAGTTGTGGGATATCGTCTGAAGATACCCCACAATTTCCTTTGTTCCCGGTAGGAGGATTGACATTCCTTATTCCACCATGGTTTACTCATCTTCCTCTGTGATGTTCCACTCTTCGGTATCGCTGCATCAGCAGCGTCCACGATAGAGGCAGTGACATTGTGGACCTCGATCTTGAACCATTGTACCGGTAATAACCGCTAACCGTGTGAATAAATCCGAATCTGCCCGGTTGAAGCGGTAAGTGGGGGAACGTAAACGCACCCCACTACCATGAACCTGGGAGATCAGGAGAGGGAAATGATCACTATTATAGAGATCATTAAGAACCTCTAAATTCAACGACGGTAACAGTGTCGGTGAACAAATGGCTAGATCAAGGGAATGAAATGTCCTAGTGGGAGCATGGAAATACGTCTTCTCGTCGGTGTTCAGCAGACAGAGACTGTGATCAGAGATCAATCGCTCCATCTGCCGACCACGAGAATTTGTACCATCATACCCCCACTGAGGGCTGTGTCCATTGAAGTCACCTAGCAGAAGGAAGGGAGCTGGTAACTGTTCGACTAGTCGGTCTAAATCCATTTGTGACACAACATCGTTAGGTGGCAGATAAATGCAGCAGACTGTGATTAATGTGCGACTATGAATTCGCACAGCCACAGCCTGCAACGATGTGGTCAGTGTAACGACGTTATGAGGACAGTTCTGGGATGCGAAAATACAAACACCTCCAGAAGAGGGTGATGCTGCATCAACATCCCGTCGTACACAATTATATCCACGCACACGGGTTGTCATATTACTCTTCAGAAAAGTTTCCTGAAGAGCAACACAGACAGGTTGGTGCGTAGATAGTATGGATTTGAGATCCTCTAGTCTGGGTCGTAAACCACGGCAGTTCCAGGAAACAAAAGCCATTAATTGGGCGCACTCGAAGGGGAAGGTCCCGTTTCCAGGACCCCCATGGAGTCATAATCTTCGGGCGATGGGTGTAAAATCACCGCATCCCCGTCAATGACCCTCGTTTTTTTGCGAGGAACGCTGTTCTTCGCGGATAGTTTTAATTTTTGCCTCTGCAAAGCTTTTGACCTGGCCAATGGCCTAGTCAGATTAGCCTTTGCAGAGGAAGGGGTTTTTTTGAATAATTAAAGTTTTCTTTGATTGCAGAGCCTTAGAGTTAGGTAATGAAGTCTTATTTTTTGTTGCGGTTTCTTAGAAGTAGGAACAGGTTCAGGAAATTGGGTGGACTTGGATATTTTCGTAGTCTGGGTTGCCGTAGCGTAGCTTTTCCCAAGTACTGGGGTACGGGAAGCTACTACGCGGCGAGCCTCGGGATATGATAAATTCTGCAGTGTCTTCACCGTAGAAATTTCTTTTTCCTCGGTCCATTTCGGGCAAGAACGAGAGTATGCAGGGTGGTTGCCCTGACAGTTGACGCACTTTTCTGCAGCGTTACAGGAAGCACTTTCGTGTCCTGTTGCTGTACAGCGAGCGCACGTCAACTGTCCCCTACACGCGTTCTTGGAATGGCCATATCTTTGGCAATTGAAACATCTCAGTGGGTTTGGAATATATGGTCGGACAGAGAGTCGGAGATATGCGGCCTGAACTGTTTGTGGCAGGGTAGGAGTCGAAAAGGTCAAGATGAGGTGCTGGGTGTTAAGCACCTTACCATCTCTCCTAATCGTAATCCTCCGGACACCACAAACCAGCTGGTCCTGCAAATTCTCCAAAATCTCTTCCTCCGACACGTTTTCCAAATCCCTTGAGGATACAACGCCACGAGAGTAATTTAGGTTTCTATGTGGTGAAGTCACTACAGGATATGGTCCTAAGGTCTTCATACTCATTACAAGTTGAGCTTGCTTTGAGTTTGAGACCTCGATCAATAGGTCCCCAGAACGTAGTTTTTTAATATCCTTAACAGTCCCTACCATACCTTGAATTCCCTTTTGAATTAAAAAGGGAGATATGGTAGAGAAAGTTTCAGTCTCTCTTTTTATAAGGAAGAATCTAAAGTTAGTAGTTTCTGTACATTTGTTTGTTATTTCTAAATTTTGATTTTCGGAATGCCGCTCAACACGGTCTGCCCATGATTCACTTTTTGTTTTAACATTTTTTTTAATAGCTTTGGGAGCCAAATGTGAACTCATTATAGTTGTCGCCATATTGCCTGAGAAAAAAAGGGAAAAACACGGACAGACTTCTAGTTCGATGGGTCCCCGCCAGACCCATCTCTCCACCCTTTCCTAACGTGGAAACGAGTAACCTCCGGAGAGATTCGTTTCAGCCGGACAATGTGACCTGCCCCATTACGTGCCCAGGCAGAGGCACAGGTCCAAGGCCGAAGCCGAGGAGGATTTCTCGCAATGGGAGGGAGGTCACACCATCCAGCCACACGCAACCAAGGCTCTCCCTCTGGGAACATTTTGAAGGATGACATTCCAAAACTGTCACCGACGGCGCACGCAACTCCTCTCCTCGCACACCCTTCTCTAACCAGGGCCTTTTCCAATCACGCCCATGCGGTCTCCCACTAGGTACCTCCGCATGAGGGGTACTGGGGCCCCGTATTGCCAGAGCTAGGCATGCAGGAAATCGGCATTGATACGCCGCCGGCCTTTTAGTGTTTTAGTAGAGACGCCACAAATATTTTTTTTTTAATTTTAAATATTTTTATTCATTTTTTTTTTTATTTTTAATTTTTTTTTTTTTTACAACACAAGAGTTATAACAAACATTTATAAGAAGAAAAAAAAATCTATGTTAGTTTAAACTTTTTTCCGCTTGATATAAAAAAAATATCAAGCGGAAAACCCCCCAAAGCAAAACACATGACAGGAAAAAAAAAGAGGGGGGAGAAGAAGAGGAAAACAAAGATCACTGAGGTACCTCGGGGTTGTGAAGCCCGTACTCATCTCAGGTAGATGAGCCCCCTGAGTGGAATCGCCAAGCAGAAGACCAGTTCAACCATTATCTCGCTGAGTACATATGGCAGCGAAAACTTCATTCAATGCTTTCTGAAAGCTATCGTCGCTGTATACCCTCCTAGTGATGCAAGAGTTCCTTCAAAATAAGGTAAGCGATTTTTCATTCATTTCTTCTATCTCTTGTAAATCTGCAAAGGTTGTAACGGTAAAAATCCGAGTTACCTTTTTAATTTCAAATGAAAATTTGATTGATTTTGTATTCGTTATCTATCCTTCATTGAGCTTTTTTTTTTAAAAAAAAAGTTTCTCTCATTTCGTTTAAAAAATACAATTTTTAAGATTTTCATAGCTTTCTTTAACATTTGTAATTTTTCCCGATGCTTTGACGACCAAGTCGTGTTTTCTTCAGAGTTTCTTCTTGCTCTTTAGGAAGATCTTCAGATTGAAAACGTTGGTCATTTGAAGTAGAACTCTGTTTAGCACTATAAGAGGTATCGGGAGCACTTTCAACTACTGCAGGTACATCCTCGAAAATCTCAGAAAAGCTCAATTCTAAGGGATAAATTCTCTGAACAGGTCGGATAATTTCTCCATTAGACATGCACAATTTGACGACTCGTTCGATGTTGTCCTTTCCTTGAAACATTTCAATGACGCGCCCCAAAGGTCAGATTAACCGTTTAACATTGTCCGAGCCCACGAGAACAATATCTCCTACTGATAAGTCACATCGCTTGGGAGCTAACTGTGGATTCCGAATAAGCTCTGGTAAATATTCTTTTTGGAACCGTTAACGTAATTGATAGCGTAGATTTTGAAGATAACGTATACGCTTACGTAAATGCTTAGCGTCTACAATGTCCAAGTCCAAAACTTCAGTGCCTTTGATGTCTTGGATGAAGTCTGATGGTTTGATAGCCTTCAATTCATTAGGATCATCATATATGTAAGTAAGTGGGCGTCCATTGACTATGCTCTCACACTCACATAGCAAAGTCAGCATTTCTTCGTAAGATACAGAAGCACGACCAAGAATTTTCCTTAAAAGTTGTTTGATGGTGCGTATCATTCTCTCCCACCAACCACCATACCATGGTGCAGTAGGAGGATTGAAGTGCCATTTGATCTTCTCTATGGCACATTTAGCTGTTATTTCTTGCCAATTGAGAGAGTTGAACGCTCTTGATATTCCCAAAAAAATTTTGCCATTATCTGTGTATATCACTAAGCAACGTCCTCTTCGAGCAAAATATCTTTTTAAATCTTTCATAAAAGCTTCAGTTGAAAGAGAGGTTACTAATTCCAAGTGAATACCACGATAAACTGCGCACATAAATATCACAATCCAAGCCTTTTGACCTCCTTTCAAGATTAAGGGACCTGCTAGATCAGCAGCAGTCACTTGAAACGCGATTTCTTCTGTCGGCAGGAAGAGGAGCTGGACTATCTGGTAGCACAGGCTTTGATGTATATCTCTTGCATGTAATGCATCTTTTCAAAACTTCTCTGACTACCCTACGGCCTCGAAGAATCCAAAACTTCGCGTAAATGAGATCGTAAATATTGGACTTCAATGTCTCTTCTTGATCAACCGAAAATTTGCTTAACTTTACCAAGGACAAGCGATAGAAATTTAATTGCCGAACTTGCTTCTCGAGGGATTAAACTGACTGATGTTGGACAAGATACGCCACCCTTAAGTGTTCTTCTTGGAGCAGATGTGCTTGGAAGAATAGAGATACTTACATCTGGAATATCAGCCATAGAGACTTTATTGGGTTGGACCATTTTAAGATTAGGGAAGAAAAAACAATCTGTTAACATGGTTACACTAGCTCTGCAAAATATCGAGCTTCCAAAGATTTGGGATTTAGAAGTTTTGGGAATTAAAGATCCCATTCAAAGGAAAAATAAGTCAATTCTGGCAGAAGAAACTCTGCTCCATTTCAAGGAAACTGTAAAATTAAAAGATCTACGATATGAAATAGATTTACCTTGGTTGTCTGGTCATTCAAGATAATTACGAAAATAAAGTTGTATTTTCGAAAATATAAGTATCGTTCTAGATCTGTGTGTATTGGGGGTTATATGTAGACTTTTGTGACTGACTGTAGCTGGTCCTAATCGATGTGATGTGAACATCGCGCGCGCGCGAGTGAAGCTATACTAAAAAATAAAGGCTACCCTCCTAAGTACTGATTACTCACTACAATCATCAGTATCTAATAAGTAGTGCAGCTTCGCTAACTTTTTTTGCATTGCAAATATTTGAATTTTCTTTGTCTGCTTTGAATTCAGAATTCAATTTTCATTAAAATAATGTATAAGATTTTTCATTTTGTGAAACGTAATATTTTCCATAAGCATACATATTTGAAAAACGAAAATTTCCAAAAGTGTCAACAATTTTGGCCATCACTGAATATTATACTGGTTGAGAGAAGCAGAAAATGGCTAATGGCTATATCTTTTGGCCTTTTAGATATAAGCACAGTTAACACATTTATTATTTACCAGGCCAAACGAGACTATAGTAAAGGGTCAATTTTATAAAGAACCTCGCAAAGCATCTCGTCAATGAAGAGTTAAAAAGGAGGTTAACAAGCATCCGTCTTCGACAGGGGAAGTGAGATTACTAATTACGAATATACTTGATAAGGAGCGAGAAAAGTACAAGCAGATAGCAGTGCAAAATTTTCTACTAGAAAAAATTGTACCATTTACCTAAAACAGTTGTAAAGGAAGACATCCACTCTGTCATTGTTGCAAACACCCAGTATGTGGGAAATGATCAGGAGGCGGATGTCCCAGCTGCATTTGAATGATGTAAAAAGTAAGAAGAATAAACATATATTCTTAAGGTAACATTTATAAAAAATAGCATTCTCATTTTTTGTTAGATAAATAGTTAGTAAGATTTTGTTATATCATTTATAAACATTAGTGTCATCCCATAATATCTAAACTAAGTAAGTATTCATTAAAATGTTAAGGTTCTTCTAATAACATTTTTGCAAAATTTATCATTACATTTAACATTTTTATTATTTTTGGTACGTAGATGATTTCCAGAATATATTGCATTTTCAAAATAAATTCCAATGCTGTTTACGAAAGAATAATAATAATGGAGTCTTTTTGACTATGTCTCTGACCACGTAAGGAAATTCAAGTCTCCAGTTTCGGGTTAAAACGATGCCAAGAGTAGCCATTACTAAGATGGATGGAGACGCAGCTTAAGCGATAAACATAGTATGACAAAAATGCGGTAAAACACGAATTTAAAGATGGGGACCAAGGACTTGTTTTTGACAACTTCTAAGATCGAAGTAATAGACATGAAGGATGAATTCGAGTATGAGATATACAAGAGAATCAGCGAATCTAACGACGTGTTGGACGAGGACAATACATTAGAAAAATCAATATGTCTCATCTGCAATGAAGCTGTAGCAGTCTTCAAAGAATATAACATTTCCCGTCATTTGACATCTAAGCATAAGAATTCCAATCACGAAACTATGTCCGAATATGAAAAAAAAAAAACAAAATGCAGAAAGTCTTGGTAAAAAATTAACCGGCCAACAAAATTTTTTCAAGAAGGTAAACAGTATCCAAGAAGCAGCTACAGCTTAAAAATAAGCAGCTGGTTGTACTAGGACCTGTATCAGAATGGAAAAATTCGAAGGATTTTGAATCTTGTGGAAAGAAGGCGTTGTTTGTTGTTGCAACTGGGAAATACTCTATTTCTCCATCTGTCGAAGCGGTAATGAAGCATAAACCTGCTTGTCGTGACTTACTGTCAAAACAGCCTGTGTACAATGCATGCCGAACAGCGATCCGAATAGTGTTAGAGTCTGAAGAAAGCCGAGAAGTAATTGATCGAGTGGTATTAGTTAAGGCTGAGTCACAAAAACATGGAGTTGGTAATGGAGTTAACGCTTGCGCTGAGCAACATCCAAAAGAATGGTTAGTTGGCAGGGTGGAAGATTTTGTCAAGTTTATTGGATATAGAGGAGAAGCGAATGACGATTTGTGGATGAATCGTGAAATAATGGGCGATTATTTAATGATAGATAATGATGGTTGTGGTGATGTTACACATATCGTGAAACGTTCTGTCCTTGGCCAATCAATATCTGTGTTGCGGTGGGTTGAGATCTGGGTCCTTAAGTAAGTCACTCCTCCAGATATCGGTGAAATAATATTAATTCGTGGACTCGGTGGTAAGGATGAAGCGATGATCAAGGTGAAAGGAGGTGAAGGTATACAATTAGTCAAATTTCGCGGAACACGTTGGGCGCGCTCAGAGCTATCATACGGAAATGTGAGTGACTGGTCGGAAGCCGAATTCATACCTGGAGATCTTGAAGCCGTTAGTACTGATGAAGGTGATAGTGATGTCGAGATTGAAGATGTCGGAGAAGGGAAGAGTTCAGAAGCAACGAGCAGTTACTCTCTTATCGAACAGAATTCAGGAGATGGTGGTGGGCTAAACCAAAGTGAAGGTATTAAAGGGATCGGATTGCCACGTGTATAGAAAATATTCCCCCCTTTCCCGAGAATATCACTTCTTCGGAACGTCCCCCCATAAATTCAACTTCTTTGTCCTCGGATTCCCGATCTCAGATGCCTGCTGTTTTATTGCTAACGTGCAGTGCATATGCTGGCCGTATAGACGACCGAGCAAAAGTAAACAAACTAGTGAGAATTTTATGTGATAATGGCTCTGAAAGAAGTTGGTGTACGAAATCCCTAGCGAACTGCCTAAAATTAAACCCAGTTAGAGAAGAAAGATTATCAGTTTTTGCTTTCGGCTCAACAAAGCCCACTGAGAAATCATACACCATAGCAGAATTAAAATTAACTAATAGGTATAACCCTTATCAATCTATTCAGATTGAAGTATTAGTAACGCATACTATGACTGCTGCGCCTGTTTCTGACCCAAATGTTGAAGTGCAAAATATTATGCGATCTCGTGGATTAGATTTAGCCGATTGTTGCGAAAGTGATATAAATATTGAAATATTATTAGGAGCAGATGTTTTCTGGCAGATTATTGAAGCTACTTCTTTCCAAAGGATAGATCAGGGAATTACTTGTGTGCCAACGATATTCGGTTATGCTTTACAAGGAAGTTAGGATGAATTTAATTCTAGGGTTAAAAATACAATATCAACGAATTTTTGTGTAGCCGCTTCGGATGTTCGAGTGTTGTGGGACCTTGAAGCTTTAGGAATTAGAGATAAGGAAGAATTAAATGTGGTTGCTAAAGCCTTAATAGATCAATTTAAGAGAAATTTAGAATTTGTAAATGGTAGATATGAAACTGATTTATTGTGGAAGTTTTTAGTTATGAAGAATTAGGAAACAATTATTTTTTAGCTAAAAGGCGGTTTGATGAATTAAAAAAAGGGGTTTTCTAAAAATGATTGGGTTGCTAATAAGTATAAGGACGTTATAAATGATCAGAAAAAAATGGAGTTATTGAAGAATGTGAGAGATATATGAATATTTTATGCCTCATAGAGCGGTGGTTAGGGAAGATAAGGAAACAATAAAAGTTAAAGTAGTTTTTAATTGTATCTCAAAATCTAAATTTAATCTTTCTCTGAACGATTGTTTAGAAACTGGCCCAAATTTAAATCCAAATATTCTAGATGTAATTTTAAATTTTCGTAAATTCAAAATAGCATTTAATGCTGATATAGAGAAGGCTTTTTTAATGATAAGAATTTCCGAAAGAGATAGAAAATTCTTAAAATTCCTTTGGCATTCAGATAGGCCTAATGAAGAATATAGAGTTATGAGAATGCATACCATTTGGACTACCATTTGGTTACAAAAGTTCACCCTTTATTTTGAGTGCCACGATAAAGCATCATATTAAAAAATTTGAAAACAGCAATCCTAAATCATTCGAAATGTTAAATTCAGCCCTTTACGTAGATGATTTATATTTTGGTGGAAATAATGTAGGCGAGTCATTTGAGTTGTCGACAGATGCTGCATCAATATTAAAGAGTGGTGGATTTAATTTGAGGAAATTGAGATCTAATAGTAGAGAGTTGGAAAAACTGTGGATGGATAATGGACATATCAATGTTGATGAAGTGGGTGAACACCAGTTGAAGGTTCTAGGATTGAATTGGAATCCTGAGAAAGATGAGTTGTCTTTAGAGGTGAGGGGTCTAGTAGATTCTTGGAAATCATTACGAAACAGTAAAAGATGTGTTTTACAGACAGCGGCAAGAATTTTTCATCCAATTACAGAAACAATAAAGTCACACAATGCTATAACTGTAAGACATTTCACCATAGTTCACAAAATTGTTACATGATCCCAAGATGTTTTAAAAGTGCAGGCCCCCACCCCACCCGCGACTGCAAAATTCAGGGTAAAATAGAAGAAATAACTAGCATTAACTGTAACATCATAGGTCACTCCGCATCATACGGAGAATGTAAACTATTCCCCCTTCCAAGGCTCTATCATTAAAAACAATATGCCGAATAACTCCATCAGAGAAAACGTAATCTACGCACAAGCAGCAGCTCCATCCCCACAGATGGAACTGAATACCGATGAAGTTCCGAATACTCACAATAATACTCCCCATTATTATAAACAAAACAAAACAAAAACCTTCATCCTATCGATAATTTCTTCCCAGCTATAGACCTGTTATAAGGTCTTGCTGAAATTTTCTCATCATTATCAGGTCTTTTAAATAACCTTTCAAAAATCCGAGCAGCTAAAGGTAACGCAAATAAAAAAAAATCGCTATAATTGAAGCCATAAAGCAACATAATGAATAAATGCAACAACACTTTTTAAATTCCTAGAAAAGTATCTATATAAATCATTACTAAAATTATTTTATAAAACAGGATTTTAGAGTGATCCGATGGCTTTGAAACTTAGGTTCATCCAATATCCTTGAACTTGCAAGTTCGCCAAGGTTGAATTGATCTCACTGACTGAAACGCAAACAACCAAGCATCAGTGCTATCTTGCGAGAGAATCTTCCATCTGAAATTTCTCCAACCCTCATTATAGAGCATTGGCTTCGAATTAAGACGAACAGGATATGGAGCATAGTGAAGAATCGAGATCATCCTCACCATCTCTCTCTCTCTCTGAAGGCTACCCCACCCACTGCCTCAAAAGACGAGAAATTGAAAACCAAATCGGAGCCTGTGCAAAAATCAAAGAAGGTTACAGAAATCAACTGGTTATACTTAACTCTTTTAACTACGATACAGAATGAATGGAATACAATGAAATTCTGAACACGGATATTGGAAAAGGAAAATCAACAGCAGGGTGAGTACACTTCTCTAGCACCAAGTGATATTGTGGCTGCCATATTCACCACACACACCCTTCCTCTCCACTTAGAAGCTCACACAAACGAAAAAATATTGATACTGACGGCTGTGTCACTCCCCCAAAAAAACAATACGATTAAGAAACTAAATCTGATTCCTTCTTTTAATTTACCTCTGCAAACTCAAAATAAAATTTAAAAATTGACTTTAAAAGATAATAAAAAACCATCTAATAAAACCGGAACTCCCAATAATCAACGGCAACTCCTATAATCTGATAACTCTTAAAAATTTGCCTCCACCCAAAATACTTAAAATTAACAAGAATTACAGACTCCAATTACAAGAAATAACAAAGGAAATGCCAAAATTAAGAACCAGACTCTCTGGAGAATATATAAAATTATACACCGACACATTTGAAGAGTACCGGCAATTGACAAACTCCTTATCCAATAAACCATTCGAATACTATGTTATCCAACCAAAAAATAATAGACCAATTAAAATTATTATTAAAGGTCTTCCGCGTGATACAATAGAAGATATTCAAGAAGAGCTCGAAGAACTTGGATTCATTCCCACAAAAATTAACCAACTGATTAATAGGCGAACTAAGCTTCCACTTCCAATCTTCATGGTTACCCTCCCCAGAAATGAACTAAACTAAAAAATCTACGATATCAATAGACTCTGCTACATATCCATTACCATAGACACTTATAAAAGCAACCAAGTCGCATAGTGCTTTAACTGTAATTTCTTCCATCCCAGTTCGTAGAATTGTCATATGGCCCCTAGATGTTTGAAATGTTCCGGCGCCCATCCCAACAGAGAATGCACCATAAATGGCAAAATAGAAGACATCACCTGTATCAACTTATGATACTAAATGCAACGCAGCCTCCTAAGGTGGCAGCAAATCATTCCCCAAACTTCCAAAAGGATCTAAAGTCAACAAAAACAATCGTAAACAATAACCCTGAAGGAGTGAGTGAGTGAGTGACCGTGGATTTTAATAGCGATAGAGCCAAAGAAAGGTTAAGCTGCTCCAAACACTTGTTAAATTATTCTAAACTTAAAACAATTTAAAAACATTAATCAAACACACAGTGAAAAATACTAAAAGATTAAAAATCAAATTTGGTGTAAAAGGCCAATATGTTTCAAAAAAGCAAATAAGTTATGGTGGGGGAAAAACCCCAGCATGTCAGTTACAACCTCAAAGGTATGTGGTAAGAATGCTACGCCAATAGATGGCGCTGTAAAAAGTAAGACGAGATTGTAGCAAGATAACGCACGGTAGTAGTAGTGTACATTGGAGTGGTTAAATAAAGATGTTGTATGTGGAATAGCGATCTCAATTGGGCTCTTAAATGTGGAGTTTCAGTCATTCCCCAAAGACAACAATAGGTTGGCGTTAATACGTAACAATGTCCGATAGGTTTGAAACTGATGAATGAAAAAAAAAAGTCTGGCGATGATGATCAAACACCGGACAGTCAATTAAAATGTGATGAATAGAGTAAGGGACATGACAGGAAGGACACTCGGGAGCATCTTCTCCAAACAAAAGATGTTTATGAGTAAATCGAGTATGTCCAACGCGAAGGCGAGTCAATCTGACATCGGCTCTTCGCATTGGAAAAACAGGCCATTCTCTGATGATCGGCTTCACCGAGTGTAATTTGTTATTAATCAGTAGATTCCATGATTCCTGCCATGTCTGATGAATGAGCATTAAAATATGACGTCGTATGTCTTCAAGAGGGACTGCAAGCTGCAGAGGATTCGTTGCCGAACGTGCAGCCGAGTCCGCTTGTTCATTTCCTAAAATACCTACATGACTAGGTATCCAGCACAATTTTATAACATAACCCCTGCTATAAAGCTGGCAAATAATGTCAGCAATTTCAACCACGATAGGATGACTGCGATCGTTAATATGTACCAATGTTTCCAGGACGCTCCTGCTGTCAGTATATACAACGAACTTTCGAGAACTGGATGTCTCGACTAATTTCAGGGCACAGTAGATGGCGACTGCTTCGGCAGTGTAGACACTGCAGGAAGAGTCGAGCCGGTAACTGTGCCTGATGTCGTTTGAAACGACACCACAGCCGACGTATCCAGTTCCTTTCGATCCATCCGTGTATATAGGAATAAATTCCTCATACTGACAGCGATGGAAAGCAAAGATTCTCTGGAGAACAATGGGACATGTGGTGGTCTTGCTGTAAGAAGCAAAGGGGTTATGGTAAAGAAACCTTGGCACATTCCAAGGCGGAAATTTAATAAAATTTCGTTGCTGAACATCCAAGTCATGTAGGCCGAGTTCCTCGATGAATACCTTCACCCTCTCAGAAAAAGGCCGGATGAAGGAAGGACGAGCACTGTACAGTCTCCTTAAAGACGGGCTGGTATTAATGGTCTGTAATGGGTGAGATGGGAGAGATGACATTTTGAAATGATAATAGAGCGACAGTTTCAGGCGCCGCGAAGCCAAAGGTAACTGGTTACAAATGACATAGAGACTCTGCACAGGTGACGTTCGGAACGCACCACAGCAGATTCTCAGAGCATTATGGTGGACTGGGTCAAGCTTCCGCAAGGTAGTTTTGCAGGCAGATCCGTAGACGACACATCCGTATTCGATCCGAGACAGAATCACCGACTGATACACTCGGAGTAATGAAGTTCGATCCGCTCCCCAAGAGGTGTTGGATAACACCTTCAAGATGTTAAGGGATTTCTCACACTTCCTCCGCAGATATAAAATGTGCGGAAGGAAGGTGAGTTTGCGGTCGAAAATTACTCCGAGGAAGCGGACGTCAGGGACGACAGGAATAGACGTATTACGGATACGAATGTCAGGATCGGGATGGAGACCCCGTTTCCTACAAAAATGCACGCAACTACTCTTACTGGGAGAAATACTATGCCCATTTGCGTCACACCATGTAACCAGGTTATTGACTGCGGACTGAAGTCGTCGCTCTATGATACGCATTGACGATCCTTCGCAGGAAATCTGCAGATCGTCAACGTATAATGAGCCATGAACTGATGGCTGAAGTTTTAAAAGAATTGGTGACAGGTGACAGATGAAAAGAGTCGGACTTAAAATACTCCCCTGAGGAACTCCTTCAAATTGAATAAAAGATGAAGATAAAATATTACCAACCCGTACTTTAAATGATCTGAAATTTAAAAACATTTTAATAAAAAGAGGTAAATTGCCTCTCAGACCATAATCGTAAAGAGTGCGCAGAATCCCATAGCGCCACGTACGGTCATATGCCTTTTCGATATCAAAGAAAATAGAAACCAAATGATTCCTCCGTACGAAAGCAGAACGAATCTGACTTTCGAGTAGAAGGATGTTATCTACTGTGGATCTTCCTTTACGGAAGCCACTCTGAAACGGAGGAATGCATTGATTCTTTTCCAATTGATATACGAGACGGGCATTGACCATACGTTCTAGCGTCTTACACAGGCAACTCGTCAGAGCGATAGGCCTATAGTGGAGAGGGTTCTTTGGACCCTTACCAGGCTTCAGAATAGGAATAACGATTGCTTCCTGCCACTGGCTAGGAAACACATGCTCCCTCCATATTCGGTTGAATAGGCAAAGGAGACTGACAAGTGAATCCTCGCTCAAGTGGCGAAGCATATCGTATGTTATGCCATCAGAGCCAGGACTGGTATTTTTAGCCAAGGACGGAGCCTTTCTCAATTCCCACACGTCAAAGTCACAGTTATAAGGGAGAGGTTGCCGACACCTGAAGTAGATAGGTGTCTGCTCAGAACGATTCTTAGTCGCTAAAAATGTAGTGCTGTAAGAATCGGATCTCGACACACTAGCAAAAGAGTGGCCAATGACATTGGCCACTTCGACAGGTGAAGAATGCACAGCATTTGCAGTTTCCAGTATCGCGAAGGTAAATTCCCGATACAGGGAGTTTGCAGCTTTTACCTTTCTCCATAACTGTTGACTTGTGGTAGACGATGTGATGGAAGAGACATACCTGATCCATGATTCCCTCTGACTATGTCGCCTTACTCTGCGAGCAATCGCCCTTGCCCTTTTAAAGGCTATGAGATTTTCAGTTGTGGGATATCGTCTGAAGATACCCCACAATTTCCTTTGTTCCCGGTAGGAGGATTGACATTCCTTATTCCACCATGGTTTACTCATCTTCCTCTGTGATGTTCCACTCTTCGGTATCGCTGCATCAGCAGCGTCCACGATAGAGGCAGTGACATTGTGGACCTCGATCTTGAACCATTGTACCGGTAATAACCGCTAACCGTGTGAATAAATCCGAATCTGCCCGGTTGAAGCGGTAAGTGGGGGAACGTAAACGCACCCCACTACCATGAACCTGGGAGATCAGGAGAGGGAAATGATCACTATTATAGAGATCATTAAGAACCTCTAAATTCAACGACGGTAACAGTGTCGGTGAACAAATGGCTAGATCAAGGGAATGAAATGTCCTAGTGGGAGCATGGAAATACGTCTTCTCGTCGGTGTTCAGCAGACAGAGACTGTGATCAGAGATCAATCGCTCCATCTGCCGACCACGAGAATTTGTACCATCATACCCCCACTGAGGGCTGTGTCCATTGAAGTCACCTAGCAGAAGGAAGGGAGCTGGTAACTGTTCGACTAGTCGGTCTAAATCCATTTGTGACACAACATCGTTAGGTGGCAGATAAATGCAGCAGACTGTGATTAATGTGCGACTATGAATTCGCACAGCCACAGCCTGCAACGATGTGGTCAGTGTAACGACGTTATGAGGACAGTTCTGGGATGCGAAAATACAAACACCTCCAGAAGAGGGTGATGCTGCATCAACATCCCGTCGTACACAATTATATCCACGCACACGGGTTGTCATATTACTCTTCAGAAAAGTTTCCTGAAGAGCAACACAGACAGGTTGGTGCGTAGATAGTATGGATTTGAGATCCTCTAGTCTGGGTCGTAAACCACGGCAGTTCCAGGAAACAAAAGCCATTAATTGGGCGCACTCGAAGGGGAAGGTCCCGTTTCCAGGACCCCCATGGAGTCATAATCTTCGGGCGATGGGTGTAAAATCACCGCATCCCCGTCAATGACCCTCGTTTTTTTGCGAGGAACGCTGTTCTTCGCGGATAGTTTTAATTTTTGCCTCTGCAAAGCTTTTGACCTGGCCAATGGCCTAGTCAGATTAGCCTTTGCAGAGGAAGGGGTTTTTTTGAATAATTAAAGTTTTCTTTGATTGCAGAGCCTTAGAGTTAGGTAATGAAGTCTTATTTTTTGTTGCGGTTTCTTAGAAGTAGGAACAGGTTCAGGAAATTGGGTGGACTTGGATATTTTCGTAGTCTGGGTTGCCGTAGCGTAGCTTTTCCCCTGTACTGGGGTACGGGAAGCTACTACGCGGCGAGCCTCGGGATATGATAAATTCTGCAGTGTCTTCACCGTAGAAATTTCTTTTTCCTCGGTCCATTTCGGGCAAGAACGAGAGTATGCAGGGTGGTTGCCCTGACAGTTGACGCACTTTTCTGCAGCGTTACAGGAAGCACTTTCGTGTCCTGTTGCTGTACAGCGAGCGCACGTCAACTGTCCCCTACACGCGTTCTTGGAATGGCCATATCTTTGGCAATTGAAACATCTCAGTGGGTTTGGAATATATGGTCGGACAGAGAGTCGGAGATATGCGGCCTGAACTGTTTGTGGCAGGGTAGGAGTCGAAAAGGTCAAGATGAGGTGCTGGGTGTTAAGCACCTTACCATCTCTCCTAATCGTAATCCTCCGGACACCACAAACCAGCTGGTCCTGCAAATTCTCCAAAATCTCTTCCTCCGACACGTTTTCCAAATCCCTTGAGGATACAACGCCCCGAGAGTAATTTAGGTTTCTATGTGGTGAAGTCACTACAGGATATGGTCCTAAGGTCTTCATACTCATTACAAGTTGAGCTTGCTTTGAGTTTGAGACCTCGATCAATAGGTCCCCAGAACGTAGTTTTTTAATATCCTTAACAGTCCCTACCATACCTTGAATTCCCTTTTGAATTAAAAAGGGAGATATGGTAGAGAAAGTTTCAGTCTCTCTTTTTATAAGGAAGAATCTAAAGTTAGTAGTTTCTGTACATTTGTTTGTTATTTCTAAATTTTGATTTTCGGAATGCCGCTCAACACGGTCTGCCCATGATTCACTTTTTGTTTTAACATTTTTTTTAATAGCTTTGGGAGCCAAATGTGAACTCATTATAGTTGTCGCCATATTGCCTGAGAAAAAAAGGGAAAAACACGGACAGACTTCTAGTTCGATGGGTCCCCGCCAGACCCATCTCTCCACCCTTTCCTAACGTGGAAACGAGTAACCTCCGGAGAGATTCGTTTCAGCCGGACAATGTGACCTGCCCCATTACGTGCCCAGGCAGAGGCACAGGTCCAAGGCCGAAGCCGAGGAGGATTTCTCGCAATGGGAGGGAGGTCACACCATCCAGCCACACGCAACCAAGGCTCTCCCTCTGGGAACATTTTCAGGATGACATTCCGAAACTGTTACCGACGGCGCACGCAACTCCTCTCCTCGCACACCCTTCCCTAACCAGGGCCTTTTCCAATCACGCCCATGCGGTCTCCCACTAGGTACCTCCGCATGAGGGGTACTGGGGCCCCGTATTGCCAGAGCTAGGCATGCAGGAAATCGGCATTGATACGCCGTCGGCCTTTTAGTGTTTTAGTAGA
>BMAW01104897.1:36414-62728 GCA_019974015.1 Nephila pilipes
TTATCATAAATATTATTATTGTAAATCTGAATTTCGACAATCTTCATACTAATTCTTGATGATGCGAGTGTTAGGTTTTTATTTGTTTCGGGGAACTCCCGAGGATCCCCACTTAAACTAGACTTTTTAGAAAAAAACCTCAACACCGTATAAAACTACAATCATTATTGGGTATGTAAATTTTGAAGAGAAAAGATAAACTGTAAATGAGTCATTTCTAGGGTTTATTGGGAAGTAGCTGATGTGACTGGATATTTGTAATTTGCAATACAAATTTGTAATGTCCTAGAAGAATTAATTGCTGTAAGTTACGATTATACGGCGGTATCCGAAACTAAAAGTCAATTAGATTCAATACAAGAAATGCCATTTATTTTATGTTTAATATGATTTGCAATATTGCCCAAAATTAGCACTATCAATAAACTATTTCTAGCAAAAACAATTGTTCTTTGCTCGGCTTTTAATTTAATCAATAAAATTAAAACTAAGATCCAAAATTTAAGAAACAAATTTAACACATTCTTAGATGAAGCTCAGTACTAGTAAGTAATTTGAATATTTCAGAACATTTTCCTGAAATTCGAAAAACTTCATAATCCGAAATAGCAGAAGATGAAGTTATAGGAGACCTGGTAGAGGAATTCAGATGTTATTTTTAACACTGTAATTGTACAACTAGAAGATAGAGTTAAAAGTATACCATTTTTTTTTTATTTCAAATTAATCACTGATATAAAAACTTTAGAAAATACGAATCAGAAAAATGATCCAAAAACTTTGTAAAGTTTTTACAACATATTGCTGAAAATCTGTATTCGACAACATGAAGTTCGTGAAGCCTAAGTATCCCTTATATTTAAATATTCATCTTCTCACAAATTTGATACAAAAAGCTTTAAAAAATGTCACACAAAATTTGAAATATTTGATCAAACGTTTCATTAAAATATTTTATATTTTTATTAATACATATTATTAATGCTTTCTGTATTTGCTTGATCATAAAAAAAAAAAAAAAAGATAAATTTTGAAATTTAGAATAATATCAAAAATAAGGTTCAAATATTGAAATTTTTTTTTTTTTTTTTTTTTTTTTTTTGTGAAAAATATCTTCTTTTAATATTCTTGTACTTTAGAGTGTGATAAAAGAAATGACCTGTTTGATTAAAAGCAGAAAAAAATTGTATTAAGTTGGTTCAAGATCAATAGCCGGATTTTCATGCGTATTCAAAAATATATTTTACATTCTGATTAAAATATTAATTGAGAAGAATTTATTGTTAAGAAGATAAAAGTAAATCAAGTGCTTATTATTCTAACATTGAAAATACGAATGCAATTGCACACTTTTTTGAAAGAGGGAAATTAAATACTCACTTACTGAAGCAAGTTTGAAATTATTCTAATTAAGGCGCGATCGATAGAAAATAATTTGTCAAATTGAAAAAAAAATAAAAAGAAACCTATATTTACTTTGTGTTTTGTAATCAGGCTTTCCGAGATTTTCAAATGTTTGATATTATTTTTCATGCTTCAATGAAATGCTTTTAGAAAATCACCAAATAGTTTGAGTTCCATCGAAAGTATGATTACTTAATAAACAAACGTGGTAAAAAAATTAAATTACCATTTACTTAAGCCAAACTATTTCTGTATAAATTACTCTGCTTCTAATGAGATCTTGACATCGGTAAACACATCAATATACATATCTCTTAAAACAACTAAAGTTCCTAATGGAAAATTCTCTGATTCATCTAAAGCATGCTTGTCTAAAGTGCGGCCCAAACGTATATTATGAAAATGTTTAAATTTACACATTCAGTTGAAAAGTCTTTAAAAAGTAATTGTACTAATTTTAAAATTTTTTTTCGTTAGCCATGGACGAAAGCACTGACGTTTCTGATATGGCACAATTGGCCATTTTTATAAGAGGAATCTATAAACATTATAATATCACGAAAGAAATAGTTGCTTTAGTATCATTAAAAGACACAACCAAGTCTGTAGATTTATTCGATGAAAAAAGTTTTCTTTATCTATGAAAAATTTATCAGTTATCATAACCGATGGAGGCCCTGCCATGGTTGGTAAAAATGGAAGACTTGTTAAAATGGTTAATAATGAAGCCGTCGCTGCCGGCAATACGATCTTGATGGCATATCATTGTAATATACATCAGGGTAATTTATGCGGAAAAATTTTAAAAATGGAAAGTGTATTAAGCGTTGTTATAAAAACCATTAACTTTAGAAGAGCAAAAGGACTTAATCATAGACAATTTGAAGAGTTTCTTCAGGAAATGGGCACTAAATTTATAGTTATTTATTATACAGAAGTAAGATGGTTCAGTAAGGAGAAAATGCTCAAAAGATTTGAGAACTGAAATAAAAATATTTATGGCAACAAAAGGGAAACCTGTGAATTAATTTGAGGACGAAGATTGGATTTTATGTTTAGCTTTTTTTAGTAGACTTAACAGAACATTTGAATCATTTAAATTTAAGACTTCATTTAATTTTGAGAAGGAAAAAATCAATTTATTAATAATATGCTCTAAACAATTACAGCGTTTGAAAGAAAATTGAAGTTTTGGCTTAATCAAATAAAATTAAAAGATTTGACACATTTCAGTACTTTGGCTGCACATAAACCTGTGAGTTACACAAAATATGTCGCATTAATTTTTGATTTAATTGAAGAGTTTGAAAGTAGATTTCAAAATTTTAGAAAAAATGAAGATTATTTCAACATATTTTCTACCTTATTTTCTCTATAAATAAATAAATTGCCTTCAAATCTTCAAGTGTAATGCATTGAAATGCAAAGTAACATTCAACTGAAAGAAAAATTTGTGAATGTTTCTTTACTGGAGTTTTATAAAGATTACCTACCCCGCGATAAATATCCTATTTTTCACAATCATGCTTTATTAATGTCTTCAGTTTTTGGCAGACCCGTGTGGTGACAGGGAATGACAGAATAGTCCCACTGTAGCTCATGCCTGTCGTAAGAGGCGACTAAAATGAGTACCTAGCGTCTGGGAAATATAGCCAGGCACCCTGCCCTGGGGATTATATCAGGGGACCTCAGGGACTTGCCTTCCTTGGGAAGTACGGGCATCATGACCCCGAGGCACCCTAGTGATCTTTTTCTTTCCCATGGGGTTTACAGTCTTTGGTAAACACGGGTGATGCACTCCCGGGATATCCTAGCGATCCTTCTCTATTTTCGACCCTCCTTCTTGTCAACCACTTCTTATCTTTTTTCAACTTCACGTCTAGACCACAGTTTTATCTTGTTTGGCGCAGCATAGCCATATCTGGCTCTTGCGCCAATAACTTTACATTCACTCTCTCACACTCAGTTTTTGGCAGTACTTATATTTGTGAACAATTATTTTCAAGAATGAAGCTTACAAAAAACAAAAATAGGACAAAGATCACTGACAAACATCTTGAAAATGCAGTAAGAATTGGTACCTCGTCTATTGAACCCGATATCGATTTGCTTGTTCAACAAAAGCAAATTCATCCTTCTCATTAATTCGAATTTTTTCCATCTTTATGAAATCCAAACTAAATGATACGAAACGTTTACAAATTTAAAATAAATACGTACTTATACATATCTAATTCAAATTTTAAAAAAAATTATTATAAAGAGAAGTTAATTTATTTTAATAAAACTTCATAGATTTAATTTTTATTTCAATTTCTTGAAAAAAATATTGTATGTGCGGCCCAGCAATTTTTTTTTTCTTTTTTTGCAATGTGGCCCTCAAACGGTCATAGTTCAGACACCCATGATCTAAAGCTAATTGTTTCAGCGTTCGAGTAGCCAAGTAAGGCGCGCTCGTTGTTCCAAAGGTGACAGTTGTCAACTCAAAAAGTTTTTATTAGGCTCGTCAATTTTTTCTTTCCAAAGAATGAGCTGCTCTGGATGAATTTAAATTATCCTAAACATTTTTTTCACAATTGCAATGAACGCAAAAATGTGCCTTCTGCAGCGAATCATAGTAGGAAAAATATCGTCTTGAGCAAATCCTCCTCTGTACTGTAGAGTTTTAAAGAATGTCCGTTGGTAATTGGACTCGAAGCATGAAAAACGACTCTTAATTTATTAGTACTTTTATCGGGACGATACACATCGAGATCATGTATGAAGTATACATCGCATTCATAAAGATTTTCGATTTTTCCAAATTTTTGTATCGTCTTTTCTAAATCAGTAGTATCTTTAATAAATCTGTTATAAGGCTTACTTTGATTAGAAACCGGCATAATTCCACTCATAATACAGCCAAACACTATATTTTGAAGAATTAATTTTGTGTTCAAAAGCTTTATTTGTTCCATTATAAGAATTTCCATAAGAAAAATTCTTCTACCAGCAATGAATGAATATGGCCCGGAATATTAATTTTTCAAAATCCAATTTTCTTCAACTTAAATTATCTAAACAAGTATTAAATGGTTGAGAAGAAATCACATCTGTAATTAGTGGCACTAAAAAAAAAACTGCATTTGTCTCGTAATTCTTTTCTCTATTTGTGATTGTTGCATTTGCATGCGATTTTATCATGAACGAATTATTCAATCCGGAAACTAAAATGTTAATTTTTTCTCTTTTTAATTTAAGTTTATTCATGCTCTATTACGAAATAAAATTACTCGTTGAACCACCATCTCGTTTCGTGCAGTTCCCACCGTGTAAACAACTTTCCCCCTACTCTCAAAAATTCCTCTTGCGTCGTTAAATTCGCCCCTCCATTATTTATTGTTTCAAAGCGGGGTCATAGGAGAAAGCTCACCATTCGAGGGGCAACGAACTCTTTCCGTTCTCTCAGAGGGTTAAATAAAACATGAAAAAAAAAAATGTTTCTTGAGGCAGCATGGACAAAGGATTTTTGATTTGCAAAACATAACTTTTTTGAAAGCCAAGCAGTTAAAGCAAAGGGAATTATTTTTAACTAATTCTATTCTTTACAGGTAATTGGTTATATTTATGAATATTTACTTAAGCAATGGCTTTCAGATTTACACAAGACACATTTTGAATGCTTAACATCCGAAAAAAATGTTCTAGTCATGTCTCCCTTATTATTATTTTTGCGGTAAGAATGAACTCATTTAATGCTTTGCCACGAGATGAATAAAATAAATCCATTTCCTTTGCCAGTATTGTGAAATTGAATCATTTATTTTCTTGACGAATACTTTCATGCGAAGAGGTCTCTTTTACAGAAATTATTAATTCTTTGAATGATTCAATATTTGAAACTTCTCTCAATCGTAAATAGTACTCCCAATTTGTAAATAATCAACTAGTAAATTGTACATATGATTCACAATTGTGACGCATTGCTTTTCTAATTTTTTTTTAAATATACTTGGTAAGTAGGTTCAAACTCTTGAAGTATAATGGAATTTATTTTTTCATAATTGTTGAGATCCTATCAACTTTAAAATAGGTATTAATATTTGCAGTTTTTTTCTTACAGTAAATTTAGTAAAATCTCAGGCTTATATTTACCTGGAACACTTTTAGCTTTAAATGCACGTTTTAAAGATTTAAAAAAGAAAGAAAGAAACCCCAACCTTCTGGTTTACTGAGAATTCTCACTGTAAATGTACGAAAGCTTTTAACTAAAGAATCTTTACTACTAATTTCTAAATTAGTCTTATTTTGTTTTCTCTTTTATTGTTATTAACTCTTCCACTTTTTGAATTGATCGCATCGCTCTTTAGAATATGTGAATTTAATTTTTATTACTGAAAACTTAATTTTCCTACTTAATTATGGAACTTCTGATTACTTTTAATTTATATAATAGCTATTATGACAGTATTCCTTGAGTATTGAACTTGTCCATAATAACCTGACCCATATAATTAAATTCATTGTCTCATATGCTCCGGTATTGCATTCCCTTTTATTAAAACATGAATTTAAAAGTCCTGAAAGTTTTCCAAAATTAAAAAAAAAAAAAAATTATTAACTCAAAATTTCTCATGTAGTGTACCATAATCATTTTTCTTACAAAAAAAAATGATTAAATTATACGGAAGATGTTCATCAACATTTCAATTAGAATTAACGAGAGAAAAACTGTAAAATATACATATTATTTAGAAAAATGTATTTGACGATATATATTTTTATATTATTTTGTACAATGATGTATTTTCTGCTCGTATTGTTAAAAATAAAAACATTTCTGGAGTAAAGACTATAACATTGTACTGTTGTTGAAAAATTCTAAGAGGTTTTACGCAATCTTATACCATTACCCGTAAAAAAAATATTTTTAACTTGGATGACTACCGAAAAATTCTAATATAAAATTATTTCCATGAATATCACTGTATTCTTTCATCAATCGCCATATGTAGATTCGAATTAAAATATACTAGTTTCCTAAGTACAGAAACGATCCCAACTTACAAACGTTAAAGCGATTCATACCACAAATTACTGATCATATTAATATTTGTCACTCCGCCAAAACATTTAAGTAAGAATAACAAACGAAATAAAAATGTTTTCACGGCAATAGCTTTAATATCTATTGAAAATAAAGCTAGAAGCTATATATGCATATTTTGTAATGACTCATTACATGAATCCTTGAAGTGTAGATTTGCTTTTTCATTGCCTTCGGGAAAAAAAAGAAAAAGAAATTTTAATGAAAAATGGCTATTGCTTTCGTTGCATAAGACGTTCCAATCATTTATCGAAAACGTAGAGATTGCTCGGGAAAAATACAGGTAAGAGATTTGCTTACCGTTTTGACAAAAGAATGTTACTCCGAAACATTTCTTTTTAAATTAAATATTTGGCGGAGCGACTCTTGAAACAAAAAATAAATCTAAATATATTTTAAGCTGAGTTTAACTATTGTTAATTACAATTTGATGAACTTGAATAGAATTTTGATGTTTGAGCTTTCTCTGTAAATGAAGGATTTAGTAATTTAAAAAAAAAAAATACAACGATTAGAGCAGTTAATTTTTACACATGAAAAGCGATATTTTTTATTGATCGTTTCTGTAACAGCACTAAAAATCAAATAATAGCTTGCTTATTTGTAATTATTATTTTAATGTGATATTTAATGTTTGTCATTTTTAAGAAATTGGAAGAGAAAGCAACTGGAAGCACTTTTTTGTTGTTCTCACACTCAATTAGAAATAGCTTAAATAAAACGGTGATTTCAGTTTTTTCCTCTTCGTGTACTACTGATTTAATGATTATTCATTAGCGTCGTACTCAGGAGCAACCTGAAGGCTATTGACGACAGACCTCGTAATTTTGAGTCTGTGTTAAATAACGCGAACGACACTTGTCTGGCACCTCCACCTCCAAACTTCCCCACCATACCAAGAGTGGGAAGACTTGGAGCTTCTACAAATTTAACAAAAACAGTGTTCAAAACAGCAAAATAAGTATATTTTAGGATTTATTAATACTACGGTTTCTCAAAAATTAGAAATCAGTTACTGTTTAGTAAGTTAAAGATATCAGAAGTTATTGTGATACATATTTCAGTTTCGATAAACAATCAACTATTTAATATATTGAGGGAGAATATGCGCACGAATGAATAAAAATAAAATTGTATTGCGTTTTCTGCTTTTTTTCTTTTACTGTATCAAATAAAAGCAATACTGCAAATGATGTAATTAAGAAAACTACTACTCATATTTCTTTCAAATCTGTAATTTTTTTCCTCAAGGAAAAGAAATTACTACTTGGTATTCCTGATTTTACCATTTACCTAACATATACATATACAGGGTGGGCAAAAAGTCAGTAAAAACTTTAAAAATTTATAAAACCCAGAAAATTAAAACAAAATAAAAAACTGTTTGCTGGTTTAGCATCGATAAGTCGCGGGATTTTTTTTTTTTTAAGATGGGGAAAAAATTCAAAAAACAACCGACAGATGGCGCTGGTACAAACGACTTAATTGAAAATATGTAAAAGAGACAGACGATTATAAATTCTGATGCTCTTAATCCAGATCCAGTTCTCCGTTGCATGCCAAATAAGTGAACAAGCATGCTGAGTGGAAAAGACAAAGCTTTGTTGGTTAAGCTGTTTTACATGAACGATGAATCTGCGACTGTTGCACTGCGTAAATTCCGACTTCAGAAAAATGTGAAGACTAGAAAAAGGCCTTTATCAGGGGCAGACCTCGTAAAGCTTGTTCAGCGATTTGAGGAAACTGGATCGCTCGAGGATCATGTAAGGTCCGGCCGACCAAGTCTAAGGCAGACACTTTCAGTGCGCGAAACATTAGCGTCAGAATCCTCTGCAGGGAGTAACAGTGCAAGGGAAGCTGGCAGACGCTTGGCTTACCACCATCCTCGATACGCAACATTCTAAACGGAGTTTTTAATCAGTATCCATACAAATTACAGTCTTGAGATGAACTTTTACCATTGGATATCGTAGAGAGAGAAGCATTTGCAAGATGGGCTCTCTCAAAAATTGAACAAAGTAACTCTTGAGTCTTAAATATCTTGTGGAGAGATGAATCTCATTTTTCGATCCATGGTGACGTTAATACCCATTACTGTCGCATCTGGGTGACGTCAAATCCACGAGTGTACACAGAAGAAATCACTGCATTCCCCCAAAGTCACAGATTCCTTCTTCATAGGACCCCTCTTCTTTGAAACACAGTGTCCAGTAAATTGGTGGAAAAAGGTGACAGTAAATGCTCAGCGTTATTTAACACTTCTGCGCGAAAAGGTTGTTTCATGTTTGCGTAAAAAAGATGCGCTCTCTACTGTTACGTTTAAGCATGATGGGGTAACAAGTCACACTGCTAATCCAGTCAAGGAATTCTCGATACAGACGTTCGGGGAAGAAAGAATCATTAGCAAACATTGCAAGTCTCCATGACTTACTCGGTCTCCAGATCTGACACCAACAGACTTTTGGCTGTGGGGGTATTTAAAATCCCGGGTGTATCGACCCCGTCCATCCAATTTGTCAGAATTGAAAGATGCGATCCGTCTAGATCAGTCATGTATACAGCCGGAGATTCTGCACTCTGCCGTTGCTGGACTTCACGCCTTCAATGTGTTATCCCTTGTGGTGGTGGACATGTGGAACACATTATGCTATTATAAATGATTTCGTAACATTATTTTTGTTATTTGAGTGTCTTTTCTTTCACTCACGTACGAAACGCCAACTAACGGCAGTCTTTTGAATTATTTTTTTTCTTCTTATTTAAAAAAAAAGATCTCGTGACTTATAGATGCTGAACCTGCAAACCGTTTTTTATTTTGTTTAATTTTCCAGATTTAATAAATTTTTAAAGTTTTTACGGACTTTTTGTCCCACTCCGTATATCATTTCTGTAATAATATTTCATATACAACTATAATAATTACATTTCATATTGTATAGAGAGGGATCTGTTATATAATATTTTTCACATAAATATAACTTACCTATTACTTTTTATAAATTTTAATGCTTCAGAAAGTCTTACACAACTGTGATGCAATTATAATACAGATAATATCACCTCAGATGGAAATCCCCTCTAGCATTCTCTTCGTATCAAAAACTTCCTATATGCAAGAGTGTCTCCAGCACTCGGTTGATTGATACACATAATAAAATGGATAATTGCCTAGAAAATAAGAACTATTAAAAATATTTAAATATATATATATGGTTGAAAATTAAAGGATTATTGTTGTTAAAATATATTATTCAGATGATTCAGATTCTAATAGCGTTCCAATGGCAGCGTAATTTTGGCTTTTATTGTCTTTCACAGCTGCAATTTTAGTGAGCTGTCCAGAAAATCCTGGAGATTTATTAAGAATATCTGCTAGGTAGTACAGTAGATCTGTGACCTGTGTTAAATTACTGCCTTGTAAGATAGAAAAGGCATAAGGGTGGTTACTTCTATCGCACTTGGCCACATTTTGTGTGGATCTCTCTGATTGATTGTTGAAACGGTGACTCCATCTGCGAATGGGGAGCATTATTAGTTGCTTGCGCCCATGAGTAAGTAGAGATGGTTCTATTAGTGTTACAATTGCGCTAATTTGTAGGTTTTTTTTTCTTTTTCGAATTATGGGGTAGCTGGGGCATCGCACCCAAGAGACCTTGTGCCCATAAGTATCACAATTGAAGCAGAGTGGGTTTCTCATTCTTTCTTTGATATCACAGTCCCTAGTATAGTGGGCTTTACCGCACTTTAGGCATCTAGAAGTCAAACGAATATTCTCAGATGAAGAGGAAAATTATTACAGGTGTAACATTGAGTCACCCTTTCCTTTGTAAGATTCAATTTTTACATAAATTAAGAATAATTTATCGACTTCAAATATTTGCTTAGCAACATCCGCCGATTTGGGAACAGTTACCAGAAAAACGGGGAGATGACGTTTCGTGCTTCGATTGCACAACTGCTCTACTTTTTGATTTTCGAATCCAAGTTCTTAGAGCTCTTCCTTGGTGTTTACTATTTTGTTGTCGCGTGAGAAACCTTTAATACAGACCTTCATTAGCCTGTCCAAAATTGGTTTAATAACATAATACTCACAGTTGTTCGTCATTAGATCATCATTTATCGCTCTGTATTCAAGGTCGTTGTCAACATATTATTTTGTGAATTTTTCGGATAATCGGGCGTGGAGGTTTGGAAAGATGCCCGTAAGATGTTTTGGTTGATTTCGGTAGTTTACAGTGATCATCCTGATTGTTGTAGAGAAAGGGTGTGTGCGAGCTACCTTTCTCTGCTTTTGATGGCTGAAATTTAGTTACTGGTTGGTTAGCGGAGTCTGAGACCTCATTAATTGCTAAATTTTGAGATCGATTCGCTGTATTTACGACATTAGAGGGAGGCACTAAAATAACTCACCTAGTTGTTTTTCTTAGTGGGGGAGAGATAAAATCATCGTCGTCGTGTCACTTATTCTTTTTAATTCGAATTCGATTTGGAGGAACATTGTTAGATTGTTGCGAATTTAAGCTAATGTTATAAGGGCAGCCATTAATTTCTCAAAGAGAAATAGAGATGAACATACTTACCCATTGGTTGATTCGTCTTTCGGCTTCAATGTTGGTGGTTGGGTCATATTTGTAAGCAGCATCTTCTTCTGAAAAATAGGTAGAGTTTTCGAAAATGTGAATGGCGCTTAGATTCGAGTCCTTCAGAGTTTTACATCTGTTAATCGTTGCTGTCTATTCTAGACTCTGAATGCAGGCAGAGTTGTCTTCTCTTTCGGTTGGCGAGAGTGGTGGCGAACGTATCGGTGAAGTCAAATCCAAAGCCTTTTCAAAGTCCACAATCAAAGCCATGGTCGGTTTGCGAAAAAGTAGCTCGAAAGAGGCAAAGGAGAAAAACTGTAGTGTATTCTACCACCACGGTTAGTACTGAAAAGTACTGTTAAGGTAGATATAACTATTCGTTCTGTGATGGGAGCGTAAGTCAGCACTCCTATAATGTTAAAAAAGCCAAGTCGTTGGCCAAATTCAAGTATTTATACCCGGAAGTCTCTGACGTCTTATCGAATCTTCTAGAAATTTCTAAAAGTTGTAGTCGCAGTTAATACGTGCGTGAAATTTGGTTGGTAGACATTAAACTGGTCTTTTAAGTCATTTAAATTAAGTAGGTTTAAAATAAAGCGACATAACGATGTTTCATCTCAAAAACACACATGCACATCCACCCATATATATATATATACACACAATGAACAAAGGTTTTAATGTACAATTTTTTTTGTATATATATACTCATTTTACAAATTGAAAGAAAATGTAAAATTATCCCCCCCCCCTCCTTATCTGTAAAATTTACAAAACTTGGTAACGCCTTTTGTGAAATTATCATTATTTGTTCAGAAATATCCTCAGCACTTTTAGTTTTATTATAAAAGGAAATTTAAATAAACCCCTTTAATTCACAAATATACTATTTTGTATTCAATCCTTTTATTTTAAATCTGTTTTAAGGATTTGAAGGAAATCAAACCTTGAAAAAGTTGGTCTAAGATAAAATATAAGAAAAGGGATATCATAACAGTTAATTTAATTTATTACTTTACTTAAAAGTCAAGTAGATCAAAACGCGTATAAAATTACTGATAAGATCACTATGATATTCTTGTTTGAAAAGTGATTGCTGTTATAAAATTCAGTGAAAATATTTCAAAATTGTTTTAATAAAATGTTTTGCGTCATTAATTTTTAAATAGTATATGAGTCGTACTACTATTGAAATATGTTTGAGGTTCAAAAATGTTTTATTATTTAATTTGTTCGAATAAAATAAAGCAGCTATAATAATTGATTCTAATATGCATTACACACAAGGAAGGTAGAAAAGGAGAGTGTTTACATAATGAGCTGTTCGATGATTATTGGAAATTAACCGAATTCAATGCTTTATGAAAAATTATAGAACGTTTCTAAAGGTAAGTAGTTTAATGTAACTAATTGCAATGAAGAATATTTATTAAATTGTGAAACAACAATCGAAAAAGGCAAGGGTTTCTTAAAAATTATTTCCATTTTGTAACCCTTTACGTGAGACCTTTTGACAAAAGGACTGATATAATTTTAAAATATAGTTAATTGAAGACACTTGAATTGGTAAACTTGCTAAAATTCTCCAAGTTTTTCCAAAACACCACTTAAGGACTTTGATATTCATTCTGTGTAACAAATAGTAGTCACCAGTATTTCACAAAATGAGTCTTAGACAAAATATGGATTCATGCCCTCAGCTCAACTTCAAGACCACTACCCTTGAAAGAAACAAAGGTCATAATAAAGCAGCGTAAACTAATGTGAAAACCAAGTATATAGATTTAGTAGTGCAGGATGAGGATTTTCATGCCTAAAAGTCTCTATTATAAGGACCTATTGTAGAAATTAATCGATTTTCAAATAACCTATAAAAGAAAGTTATAAAACGAAGATAGCTGAAGAAAGACGAAAGTTCTCTTTACAAGGAAGGAGGAATAGGTTTTACTAAAGAATAGGCAAAGCATTCATACGATACTGGTCGTACATAAATAAATAGTTCTCGCACAAACGAGAAATTAAATGAGCTATTTTTCTAACTTTTCGCTACTTTCCGTAATTTCAAAGTTAGAGCTTTTTTCAGCTATCAATTTTTTTCCCCCTTTTGCTTTAATTTTATACCATTTCTTATATTTACACTTTTATAGCAGCAAAGAAGTTCAAAAATGACGCCACAATGTAAAAAACACCCCCTTCTAGACATGAGAAAGCTAGCTTAAGGAAGAATTGCGGTTTTCTCACCACCAGCAATCGGTGCTCGAGACAAATGCTTTTCTTTCCCTTTCTATTTATATTCAGAGCTAGAGATAACGATGTAATTTAACCTCTGGCTGCCTCTTCATTTTGTTTCTTTCTTACTTTCCCCGGTGGGGGGAAGGGATATCCAGTTTGTGATATGCAAACAACTTTACAATAACTGAAAAATTTAACTCATTTATTTCCCTGAAGCGATAGTGTAACATTCTCCAATCATAATGTTCAACTATTTGAAAGCTATCCACTGTATAAGTTATACAAAGAAACTCTAGGTTGTTGTTTTTTTTTCCTTCTTTTTTTTTCACAACTTCAATAAATAGTCATACTTTCTGTTGGAGGCCTCTTTTTCTCTCTTCCTCCTTCATTTCTTTCCAACTTAAAATTTTTTTTTACAATTTCACGCTTTTTTGAAATCCAATCACTAGATTTATAAAATATGAATAATGTTAGGGAAATATCATCATCGAACACCGAATTGAAAATATTCCGAGTTTTGTAAAATCATCATTTTATACAAAAAAAAAAAAAAAAAAAAAAAATTAATTTTAATAAAAGATGAAACCTGCTCAGAATTCATTGCTGTGGTGTGTCATTATGCGGTTATATTAAATACAGTAATTATTAGAATTTTGTGCCCAATTTTTATTGAAAGGTAAGTAAAAGTAAATTTGAAAGAAAATTTATATCAAGGCATATGCTTTTAATAGGAATATAATGTATAATTCAGTTGATATTAGTATTTAGGGAACACACACACACACTCCTTATATTTACTTTTAACCAGATTATTTCCTTGGGATTACTGATTACTCTCGTTAAATATCACGAGGGCTATTGGTGATTGACCCCATTACTTTGAATTTCAGCTAAGTGACGAGGACGACACCTGAGCTAACACTCTCTTTTCTCAACTTCCACGTACCATCACAGAAAAATGTGAAGCGTAGATAGATTTAGCGTGCCCGCAACATGACGTGTCTTAGAGGCATCGAGAACCTTAACCTCAAAAAATGTTTGAAGCAATAATAGTTTCATTTTTTTACAAGTATTATTGAATCATTAACGTCACACGTGTACATAAATCACTCACAATAGAAATTTCTAAAACACAGAATATACAAACAAAAGAATAAACATTATGTATATCAAATCTTTGTATAGAAACACACAATTTTCATACTTTATTTCCGAATCAAAGGCAAAGAAATTAGAGAAGTGTTTAATCTTTTTTTCGTTTTTTGTTAACAGTGTAACAATAAGAAAAAAATTCTTGAAATTCGAAAAGTGACTCTTGATTTAAGCAATTCCTTTTCTTGAAATATTCTAGACCAGTACGCTACATCCTATCCAGGGCATCATTACTTTTTTGTACCAGATTTTTTTTATTAAAAAAAATTATTACTGTGTATGAGTTTTAATAAAGCAAGTTGATATACCAACAATATTTGCTGGAATTTCTAATGGATTCAGGGATTAAAAAAATTCAAATGAAACAGTATTAGAACGATTTGCGATGGTACACAGTATATGGGTAACAGAAACCTATAAAGCTATCCGCATCGCAACATTTGAAGATCGTATAAAACATCTAACAACAAATTTCTTCTCCGGGTGAGAAAGTATTAACAGTTCTAACTTAATATCTTTTGAAAAATATATTACCTCTTCCATCAAGTGAAATCTCGCTGATTCTCACACACCTCCATAGCATATTCTGCATTAAACTTCTACTATCAACACTTTTCCATTTCTATATTTCTTCCTCCATCACATCTTTGAGATAAAATATGCTCTCGTTCCCGACACAAAGCTATCGCATTGGTGATCCATTTGGTTTTCAGACGGTTCGATTCTCTGATTTCTTTTGTTCTCTTGCGGCATCGGGAAACAGAAGTTTTGCCCCAAATCATTTTATTTAAACCACTTTTTTATCTCGAAAATATTTCCCTTAAAACTATGCAATCACAGAAAGCGTGTAAATTTCAAACCCTCTGAAATTCGTCATCACAGTAATTATATAAACCAGGCAGTGGTGCACTTCTCAAACTGGATGCCCAACTCCAAGGGCTCCAAACCCATAGTGCACTATGTGCGGAGCGGGGGGTTGGTCTCTCGAAATATGTCCAAGTGCTCCAGAGGGATTTCGAGATCTTTTAATAATTGGATTAAGGTTGTATTTTTCCATTTTGCAACGTTTTCATTTCTTACTATGGATAGGTTCTCAATGAGGGAAAAAAATACTCGCAGAGAGCCAAAAGTTAACAATGTCATCCTATTTTTCGACAGAAAACTATAATTATATTTCTTTTATAAATGAGAAAATAGGAACGTGAGGAACCTGTTTTATAAAAAAAAATAATTAATAATATATTCTGTACACACAGCATAATTTGAATAATAAAATTAAATATTTTTTTAGAAAGAAACCAGTAATCACCTTATAATTGAGTAAAATGTATAGAATTATGTATAACAATCATTGGGAATTGATAGACTTTGTAGCGGAGTTTGTATCCTGTTATTAAAAAAGCTGCGATTTTTTTAGTCCAAACAAATGTGTTTCTTTTGACCATTAATTTACATGATTTGAATATTTTAAGATGATTGCTGATGATAGTCTAGGTTCAAAACTATTATATGAAATCATCTCCAACTCAGTACTACTTCTAAATGATATATTGTAACAGAAAATAAATGAAGCAGTGACGACTACAGACTCGGGGGATTTCTGAGATGTGTATGTATCTTGATATGCTGAAATCCCTCTAAAAATAATAGCAATGTATTGTAACTAAAAAAAAAACCGATTGTTATAGGGGTATAAAAATGTTTATATTATAATTTTTTTAAAAATAACAAACCATTATTTTATTGAACTTAAAAGCTATTTTTTTTTCCAGTTCTTAAAGCACTGAAACATTCCCGTTTCGACACGGATTATTGACATTGTTGTGATAATTTAAAAATTTCTGCTATAAACATTTTGTCTACTTCGTATTAATGTAGAAAATAACATATCGATCCGTGCTCTTGATATTAAAATAACACAATGCAATAAAAAAGACAAATAATCTACGAGTACAAAACTACAATTTAATAATAAAAAAAAAAAACTTCATAAACTACAAAATCAAACAATAATCTCGAGATTATTTACATTTTAGATTCATAAAGGGTTTACAACGAGAATTATATCTTTAGAATTAATTGGTTAAAAACAAAATACACATATGCCCGCACATGATATTTCGTAAGCTCTAAATCGAAATTTGACCTGAAACTAGAACGAATCTAGGAATCAGGAAACTAACACTTCAATAATTCAGTGTTGTGAAAATTCAAAAATACAGTCATTGGAAAATGAATTCCTTTTTTTCAAAATTTGAATTCGTTTAAAAGGCCGTAATTAAAATAAATTTTCAAATAAGGAATTTCAGTCTCCCTTACTTTTGCAATATATTTTGAACAAAACTAACCGAATTTTCCAAATATAACTAAGTATTTCGTTCGAATGCACATAAGATGAAAACTTTTAGTAATTCCATTTGCTTTCATTTTTAACTATATCACAGAAGATTTTGGAGTCCTGTTTGCGTTGGGGCAAAACAACTGCATGTATGCCTTTCGATATTCATTACTCATGACAATATATATGACAGGGTTAATGATATTAGAAAAATAAACTCCCAAGTATCCTAAAATATTTAAAATAGGCCAGTCATCTTCTTTTTTAAATATTTTCACGAAAGACACCGGAAAATAGCACAGAATAAATGTAACGAAAATAATCATCAACATTTTGAGAACCTTAAGCTCTTGCTTGCTTCGTTTCAAAGAAATCTTCGCGTTCTCCATCTGCGAATGTCTGTAATTTTTCCAAAAAACGCATTTCTTGGAAGAGAAAGTTATGAAATTCTGAATCGTCGCATGGTCGATGGAGTCCTTTTTAACCTTCAGCGCTGTCTTGTGGACAACCCAAAAGATTTTAGAATAACACACGAGAAACACTAGAGATGGTAATCCGAAGGCAGCCCCATAAATAGTCATCTTCGGGGACCGCCCGTTTAGTTTCAGGATGGTGCATGTGCCAACTTTAGGATCATATCCTAGCCTACCCCAAACCTCGAAAAGTGGGAACAAAAGCAGTGCCAGGGCTGAAATCCATATAAGTCCTATCATGATAGCAATGTTCCTGGCCTTGTACATTTCCCGATACAGAGTTGGATGGACGATGAGTATATACCGATTTATGGTGATGGCAATCACGCTGAAAAGAGATACAGCTCCGTTGGAATATCTCACCAGAGGAAACAGTTTGCAGAGGACCTCGCCGTAATTCCAATCTCTTTCCAAGAAAGTGAGAGCAGACAACGGCATGGAAAACCCACAGAACAACAGGTCGGCCACGCAGAGGTTCACGATGAATGCAGTGGTGGCATTTCGAAGTTTCTGAGACTTCGACAAGGCGAGGATGGACACAAAGTTCCCAAACACACCAACCACGGCGAATACGATGAAACAGGCTGCGGCAAAGTCCATGAGTTGCGGAGGGTATTGTGAAAAGACCGTGTCGTTGCCATGAGTGCCAAATTGCTTCAGATCTTCTCCCTCATCCAAGGTTGTGTTGTTGCCAAAAGGAGACATGACCCATTCAGGTATTTCGTTACTGCTCGTTGGACTGGACATTCTATTTCTAGCTTACCTAAAAAAGAAATCAATTTAATGTTGTTAATTTATGCTTTTCTTTTATGATTAAATATGATAATGATTTAGATAACACAAGTTTCCTTTTAGTTTGTAACAATTGGAATTTATAACAGTGAAATCAGCTACTTACGAGTACATTAGCAAAGAGAATTACAACTCAAATGAGTTATAATTCAATGTTTTCTGTAGAAATATATATTTGTATTCCCTTTACATCATTATAATGGTTGATTAGTTATGAAAAGAATTGAAATATGCTTATATCTTTAAAAGATATTATTTTACATATGTTCATAATTCTGTTTAACACTAGATTCAACACCGCAGTCAAAATGACTGGTTTTACAATTTTATTTTCAAATTCCTACTTAATCTTTTTTTTTTTTTTTTTTTGTTTGAAATCATATCATGACATTTTAATGATAATTAAATGAATAAAATTAGTTGGTTAGCTTTACCTTTTGAAATTCAAAATCAAAAAGTTTTTGATTATCATCGTTACTTGTAACAAACCAGTCAAAATGACTGGTGCATTTTTCTATGTGGTGATATCAGTTTTGCATAGTCATAGTAAATTATAATAAATATAGAGTAATCGTAATATGATAAAAAAATATTACGTGGGTGATAATGACAGAATTCGTGATAGTGGTAAATTCTTGATTACGGGAGGATACATTATAAATTTTTAGTCGTTGAATGAACTTTGAGGGTTATTGGAGTGAAATTTTGATGAGAATATAGGAAAGAAGCCTTTTTTTGGGTACTGAAACATACAAAACTATATTCTTAATAACTATAATAATATATATTAAACTATAAGAAAATTATATATACAGGTTAAAATATTATCTTAATATTAGTTTTAATTTATTATTATTATTATTATTTAGGCCCCCAAAATGACAAAACGACACAAATCTTCTGTCTTCTATTATACTGTACAGTATAAAATTAATACATAGGTCTTTGTGTACGGGATTTGGAATTACACGAGAATTAAAATTTAAGGTATCCGTACACCTTCGGAGAAATTTTTTTGAAATACATTGATATTTGCAATCAAAATATTTTTAATGCTAAAATATAACCTAAAACTATGAAAAACTAATTTAATAACCTGCTTTTAATTAAAAAAAAATGGTGTGGGAAACATGGGGAAAATAGTACATAACTGACTATCAGAATAAAGCTCATAACTCAAAAGTTAACAAAAATATCATTATTCTGTAACTTTTATCTTATTCATCAAAACAGTTTGGGGGCTGGTACTATTTTCATGATGAGAATCATATTACTAAAATTTTTATTGTGTTTCGTCAAAAAAAAAAATAAAAAAAAAAAAAAAAAAAAAAAAAAAGCTATAACAATGCATGATTTACAAGTTTGTTACTAAAAACATATCAATTTTACAACCATGAAAGTAAGGGTTAACATGAAAAAGTAACAAGGAAGATATTTGAAAAATTTAAATTAATTTTGTTCATAACTTTTTCTGATACCTACGTAGTCATATGTAAATATGTCGAGAATACTCATTTTGAGAAAAATCAAAAATAAACTTTCAAATGCAATTAAAAAATAGCTACCGAGTAAAATTCAAATTTCTGTAACTTAAGTTCTAAATAAGGTATAAGCAAAATTTAAACATTATTGGAAAGAAAAAAGTTAAACTTTTAAACTGACATTAAAATTAGAAAATCGAAAATTTTGACAAAAATGACGTTTTAAAGGTGTACGGATACCTTAAAAGAAAGGAATTTGAATATTATTATGTGTTAATTAACTAACGAATGAATTTATAATTCACCTAATATATTACGATTAACCTGATTGAAGTAATTTAGCATTTTTTTTAGAAAATATATAAATCCCGGAAACCCATCTATTTTTTTTTTCTAATACCAATCATTTTGACCGGTGTTGGTAGAAATATAGTCAAATTACCGATGTATGTAGTGTTAATATAACCTTACATTGCGCTTACTTCTGCTATAAAACCGGAAAGATTTGCATTCGAACAGTGAATGCCCACGATTAGAGAACAAAGACTACGAATAAGGAAGACATTTTGTATTTTGGGTAGTATATTCTTAACATGCACGTCCTGCATAAGGTTCGAGGTAGATTCCAATTGTGAAATTGCAAGGACGTAAATAAATGAGCGTAAATCTTCGCAAATGCATTCTTAGCTTTTAGTATACTCATATAAATAAATGTGTGAATCAAGATTCACATTTTCGATAGATTATAAAACTGTACGATTAATGCTTAAGCAATCCTAGTTTTCAACTCACGAGCGGTCCATGGCTTCCAATGGACAGTCATTTTTCATAGTCTTGAAGTAATTGTTTGTTAAGATGCGTATGCACTGGCGAGCCAATTTGCTCGCGAGTTAGTCGTTGAATTTACTTTCACCACAAACTTCCATAGATCCATAGGAAAAGTAGAACTAACTCCGAGCTGCAAAAGATAAAATAATAGATGGAGCCTGGATGTTCGCGAGCAGAAAAGAAACCAACAATGGCGACAGGAAGTGGTTTGTCGCGAGTGGCTCGTGTACACTGTGATTGGCTTGTAAATATCTGGGAGCCAAACTGCTCGTAAGCGGTTCGGCAAGCAGGAGTATTTTTTTGCCATTCAAGGATTTCATTGAATCAAAATTTGACTCTTAGACGTGCTGCATATTTCTTCTGCAAGAAATATTTCACAAAATTTTTCGCGAAAGTTTTTATTTTATGCTATTTTAAAACACATCTCAAATTAGCAAGTTAAAAATATGACCTTGCTTCCCTTCTCATGTGTTATACAACAAAAAAAAAAAAAAAAAAAAAAAAAAAAAAAAACAAAAAAAAAAAAAAAAAAAAACCCCTTCCCCCCCCCCCCCAAGAAGTTAGATGTAGAAAACATAAATTTCCATTCCAATCGAGTCGATAAAATGCATTGTTTTACAAAAAGAGACGTTACATTTAACATCTGAAAACTGAAAACTTTGATAATAATATCGTTATTTCTGGCATTAATCATTCCATCCCTGTTCCCAAAAATGAAGTATTTTTACTAAATTACATAAATTAAATTTAGATGAAATTTCGTACAAATAAAACTTTGCTTTGTAATGAAATGTATTGCGTGAACTTTGCTATGTTATCGTTGTTTGACCTGTATGAGTGGTGCTTGACATGAGTGTACTAAGTTATCCATGTAATCACACAGACTGTAATTTATTAACTATACGATCTTCTACACAAACATTTTGCGTTCTTACATCGTTAATCAGGGCAGTAAATAGCTTTTAAGTTTTACTTTTACTATCCTTACATATTCCGAGATAAATTTCATTTCCTGTATGAGATAAGCTTTAAACCTATGAAATTATTCTTATCTCTTTCCGTTTTCGTACTTTCCTTTTGATTGCACAATTAAATCACACTTGACTTTCTCTTTCCTCGACTAATTTGTTGAAACATATCGTACTTTGTTTAGGAACGACAAATGAAGTTTTGAGTTCTTGCTTGTAATTTTTCATGATATTTATAAAATCTCAATTTTGTCAACTTTGCTGCTACAAATATCGTGGGTAAAAGTGTCTGGAACATTTTCTTGAAATCATAAGTTTTCCAAATTATTAAATAGCTAATCATATATCTTCCTTTTCACTATGTTCGAACGAAGTTGAAATAAGAAAATAAAGTAATTCGTTATTATTTTTTTAGATATTGTTAATGATTTTTGTATAATCAATTCACTTGTTGGAACATTATAAACAAACAGAATAGAATGTTCTGGAAAATGCCGACTAATGGGGTGCATCCATAAAATTATAGCATTCCCAGAACATTAAAAAACCAGCGAATCGTCAACTGAGAAATTCTTATAATGGTAGATAATCAAGAAAAATTTTCTCATATAATTCAGAAAAAAAAAATGCTATCCCTAGAACTTACAGTTGATGTATAAAAGGGAAGTAGTACCACCGTAAAATTTTTCTATTTGCTCATAATTTTTAAGTGATAATAATTTAATTAATAGTTAGGGTTATTTCTCAGGTAATAACAGTTTTATTTCAAAATATAAATAGAAGATTACAAAAAGAAAAATCCTTCTAGCTTTGAAAAGAATGATCTTTCAGGCAATTCATTATTTATAATTAGAATTTGTGAAAAGAAAAAAAAAATTATGAAAATAAAAAGTAAGAAAGTTCTATGCAAAGTTTTTAGCAAAGAACACACCCAATGTGCGTTTTTTTTCATAACTGTTATTAAATTACACAATTAAATATAATAATTAAAGTAAACGATGAAATATCGAAAAAGGAACAACAGTAAACTTTTCCGATATTAAAATTAATGCAAATGATAAATTATTAAATTGAATATTTTTGAGCTAAATATAATTAAAATTGAAGCAAACGATAGAAAAATTGAGAAATGATCTGGTACGCCAAAATATCCAACTGAAATAATTAGTCTATAAACATTTAGTGATGTATTACTTTTACATTTGATATTTATAGTTGATATAATACAAACGGTACTTAAAATAATAACACGGTAATTTAAAAATATATATATAAACTAGATTTATTCTTAATTCATCTTCAACAAAATTAACTAAAAGGCTCTTTGATTATACAAATATATTATAAATAATTATAAAGATTTTAAATAATTAAATTTGCGTAAATTTAACATAGATTTAAAAACTGTTTCCATTATTATGAAAATTGTCTTATATATACATAGCATTATTTTTGTTTATTAAATTTATGTTTTACTCTTTTTAAAAAGCATTTTCCGGTTACGCCCCTATTCTAGGTTAAAATGTGCCATAATACTCGTAATAAAAACAACGAGTCATGTTGTAAGGTGGAACTTCCACGTACTGTATATTATTCAACGCGTCGTGTAAACGTGTTTCAAAATGAATGTCCGTAGCTGATCATTTTTCCTTTTTTTCCCTAACGAGAATGTGAAATTAAATTCAAAAAGTAATTTACTGCTTAGAAACATAGTTAATTTTTTTTCTTCCTAAAATCGCTTCTCCTATTTAGTTTTACCAGTAATGGACATCACAACAAATTTCAATAAATATGCGATTCAAAAGTTATTTTTCTTCTTCAATGATAAATGAAATATAAGATTTTTCCATTCATAATTACAAAAAAAAAAAAAAAAAAAAAAAAAATAACGTCTTGGACAAATTTTGAGGTTTTTTTTTTTGCGTGTGAAATGAAATAAAGGAAACCCTCAAAGGAAAAAATCACATGGGGTCATATCAAGTGACTTCGGTAGCCAGCCGCGTCCATTTTTATCGATCCAAATGTGAGATAGCTCAGAGAAAGCTTCTAAAACAGCTTTTGTGAAATAGCTTCACGAAGAACACGCGAGGACCATCTATTTTTCTCAATATGAAATTTCCTCGACTTTCTTTAGTATTCATGTATTATTTATATTTCCGTGTAGTTTATTTTTGAATATATGGAATTTTGAAATTGGATAAATCATTTTGAATAACTCTGCATATATATATATATGTTACAAATTTTTAATCATCAATTTGCTTTCACACTGCAATTTGTAAGAAAATATTAATCAAATGGTACAAGTGATTTCTGGAAAACTAATTTCTACTTAAAGTATTGATATATTTTGGTTCAAGTGCTATTGTAAGAATTTAGGTGTTTTGATAATATGATTACGATTTATAAATAGATTGGTTTTATTTTGTGAGTAAAATTCGTTTTTGGATGAATTCCAATTCAGAATGTTTATTTGAAACGATATTTTGGTATTTTTTATGCAGCGAAAGACAAGTTTTCTTAAAAAAATTCTTTTTACGTATTCGATTTTTTAAAAACTTTATTAAACTGTCTCATCACAAAAATTTTGGAAATGATTATTTGTGAAAGTTATAAAATAACTATAATAATATTTTTTTACAGAATTTTGGAGCTTAATTTCAAATAATAGAGGGCATTTTCTTATACAAACAATGTTCAAGCGCATTTTTTAAATGTTAAACATTAAGGATTACAAAAATTGAGCATAAACAGGAAATAATCTTAGAAAATAATCTTATGTTAATTAGTTTAGTTTTTATTAACGTTGCACTAGAAGCAACACGAGGGCTATTGGCGACGGAAATCTTATGTTAATAATTACTTTGGATTAAAAAATATATGTTAGCAATTACGTTGGATTAAATAAAGTCGTACTCACACAATATTGAGTTAAGTACTTAAAACATTTCGCACATCGTGAAACACAGTATAAAGGGCATTTTGCTATTCATTAAAAATATCGCCATAGTTTCCCTTTTTGCCACTCTAGGGGCTATTGTCTTAAGTGGATTACTTTTGACGTTCTAGATCCCTTTTCGATTTTTTATCGTTTGCTTCAGTTTTAATTATATTTAGCTTAAATATATTCCATTTAATATTTTATCGTTTGCTTTAATTTTAATTACATATAGCTGTATAATTTCAATTTAATAATGTATCGTTTCCTTTAATTTTAATATCGGAAAAGTTTACTATTATCCATTTCTCGATATTTAATCGTTTACTTTAATTCTTATATTTAATTGAGCAATTTAATAATAATTTTTTTTAAAAAAAGCACACCTTGGGTGGCTAAATCTGTTCTTTGAATAGAACTTTTTTTGTATTACATTTTTATTTGTATTTTTATTATAATGCATATTATTGTAATGCATTATTTTTATTATAATGTATTATAATTATTTTTATTTGTATGTTATTATAATGAATTAATATAATCTTAATTCTAATTCTCTCTCTTTATATATATATATAAGTGTGTGCGTATGGGCTTTCATAGATTTTATAAAATAGTACCCGAAAGTAATTCTAATGATTATAACACGCGACATAAATTGGTACAATGTTTCTTTTATAATAATTAACAGCCTGTTATAAAAATAAACGTAAGTAAAAAACATTTGTAAAGCAAGCTTTTATTTGGTTCGATGGTTTTATTGACGTCACACTAGAAGCAACAATAGGGCTGTTGTTGACGGACCTCGTAAATTTGAACCTCTGTCAAGTGACGCGGACGACACCTGAGTTGGCACCTCCTTCTCCTACTTTCCGCAATAGAATTCCTTTTATTTAAAGATGGATTAAAAATCATAAAAGTAGTTTTTGATTGACTAATATACCTAATTAATGACCAGTAAATAAGTATCACAGTTACTTTCTTATATATGAGATCAAAAGAAGTATTCGAGCTTAAAGCTTTCATAAATTATATATAGTAATTTATCTTTAAAGAATTATTTTTTTTTATCTTTTAGTCCTACTTATTAAATGTTAAGTTGAAATAAATTATAATTAAAAAAATAACTTTAATTGCAATTTTAATTTGTCAGTTATGCAAATAATTGATTAAAAATATTTCAGAAAATGCTTCGGTTTAAGTAATTTAGCTTTACACTATACAACGATGGAAATAAAATACACTGAAAAAGCTATGTTACCTAGAAAAGTCAAAAAGGAATGAAATATATTAATTTCTTGTTGTAATCACCGTAGTATTAAATTGCTTGTCAAAACATATCAGGGCAATCAGTGAAATTCAAAGATTTTTAAAATTTAAGTACTGTAAAGATCTGCTTTGAAAGAGATATATATCATACAAAAATTTACTTACTTTCATATCATATCAATGTTTGAATAAAAGATCCACTGGAACATATGGCTCATAGCGTTTGTTTATCACTTCGAACAGGTGATCAGGGAAACAGATGTTCCTTTCAACATTTTCATATGAAAGTAAACATTGAAACAAAAGAAAGAAACCATCAATACAGTTGTTAGACGGGGTAGGATTAAGAATTATCGTCTGGTAAGAATCAAAAAATAAAATCTTATGCAAAGTCGCAAGTCATCTGACTCCTCGCAATCTCTGTTTATCATCCGTTGGTTGTGGTTTTTCCGCTACTCTGTTTCCTCCTGCCAGCGTCACGGAGGAAATGTGAGGAAGCGGTGAAAAAAAAAAATAAGAACAAGTCTGCGAATTCTCTGGTATACAATTATCCTAATAACTTATTCTAAATTTTCGCAGAAAGTGGGAAATGATTTTTTGCCCTATTTTTAAAATCAATGTGCTTGTTATTTTCAATAAATGCTTCGGTGCTTGTTATTTTAAATATCCTCAGTACTTGTATCACCAGAGAGAGAGAGAGAGAGAAATAAATGAAACATATTACTATGTATAAAAACGAAATAATTGCGAATTTCTGCATATATATATATATA
>BMAW01104904.1:6141-22989 GCA_019974015.1 Nephila pilipes
TAATTTAATCTTAATAATATCCTATGGATTCACTAAGGAACTATTCTATTTTTCTGTTACTACTGCTATTCAAAAAACAATTAATTTGAATCCCAATTATAAACAAATTTTTTTTGGGATGTCACATACAAATTCCTGAACCATTACCTTAAATTCAATAGTAATTTAATTTTGGGAGAACTTTCTCTCAATGTATATATGTATATATATATATATATATATGTACATACACACACATAATATACATATATGTATATATATATATAGAGAGAGAGAGAGAGAGAGAGTTATGTTTACTCTTACTAAATGTTACTTGATGTGTTGTTGATATTTGTTGTTCAATTAGAGTGAAAAGGTGCATTTAATCATTATTGAGTTACCTGTTTACTTGATCACACATCTATTTCATTTAGAAATGTTAGAAGAATTAAATAATTTAGAGATACTGACATCGCCGTGATTAATTTTCACGGTGATTAGCGTTGCTAATCCCCGAAGTGTCATTGGAGATGAAGTGAGGCGAAAAGCTAGTCGCGTTAGTCGGAACCGAAAACGTTTACATTTGAGAGAAGATGAGATTTCCCTATTTATTGCTGATTCAGCAAATAAAAAGGGACTCCGGATATTACTAGTAAACAAAATCCTCGCGACACTTAAAGTCGAAGTTATAATAATTTAAATGTGGATGTCAAATTAGTTTTAATTTCAAAGAGATTGACGTTAAGTATTTTTAATTAAAATGATAAAAGAGATGAGATAATAAGAGATGACACACACACATATATATATGATGTGGGGTAATCAAATAATTAGACTGACGCTGTGAAACATTTTATTTTGATTCCATACTATTTACTTATTGTCACCTTCAATATACAACCCTCCTCTATCCCTAAAACTTTCCATTGTTCGAAAAAGTGCTCGAAGCATTCTTTTGTCAGCTCCTTCAGAATGCGTGCCGCTTTTTCTTTCACAGCGTCTGTGGACTCAAATCTTGTTCCTTTTAATGTAGATTTTACCTTAGGAAAAACAAATAGCTATCGCAGGGCACAATATCCTGCGAATGAGTCGGGTGGTCTAACACTGAGGTACTGTACTTGGCCTGTAAACCTTCTGACAGACAATGCGGAATGACTTGTTCATCCCCAACTCAGGTCGTTTCCCCTTTATTCTTTCGTAGAGTTCAGCAAGAACATGAATGTTGATTAATTAATAGTCTGATCTTCAAGAACCAATAAAAATACTCAATCCCACGAATATCGAAGAAATCAATCACCATTGCTTTGAATTTTGATTGGCTCATTCGAGATTTTTGGCTCTCAGTGAAGATGGGCACTTCTTGTGTATGGATTAGCGCTTCGTTTCAGGATCACAAGTAAACCATGATTCGTCAAACGTCCCTTTCAATAAGTTTGGGTCATTTTCAATGGCATTCAGTGTCAGTACAAACATTTTTGGGAGCTTTTTGTTGTTCAAACATGAGAATTTTAAGTACCATTTTGGCACTCACTATTTGCATGTCAAAACTATTACATAAAATTTGACATACGGATTCTTTGTCAATTTTCACAGTCTCAGCAATTGCACGAATACTTGACCTACCGATGGATCGAATCAGATTACCAAATTTTTCGATATTGTCATCCGTTTTTGAGTGTAAGGGCGACCCGGGTGGGAATCACCTTCCAACGTAGTCTCGGCCATCTTGAAACCGCTTAAACCTCTGAAAAACACGTGCTTGTGCGATTAACTTACATTGTTATACACTTCTTTTAATAAATTATAAGTTTAAGTGGCAATTTTTCTAAATTTTATGTGAAATTTCACAACAGTGCGTTGCTCGCAAAGGATTTTTCTGGCAGTAAAAAAATAATTCTAATGCGAAAGAAGGGTATGACTTAATAGATTTGCTTGCAGAAGCGATTGGAGCATTCGTACTCCTTCTGTATCAGCGTCAGTCTCGTTGCTTCTAATGCGTTAAAAACCGAACCAACAATCTCTTTTTTCCAATGGTGATCAGTAAAGTTTTAATAGGTAATAATCCTCTGGAAATGTATTTTAATAAGAAGTATTCCAAGAAAAATAAAGTGTACAAGTGTTTTTTGAAAAATTTTCATTAATAAACAAGCTGATTATAAACAAACAAACATACATAAGCCTTTTTAATCTGCTCTCCTATAAAATTGAAAAATGATTATTTGACCTCCAGAATATGGATTTTATAACGGAAAAAGAAAATAGCCATTATCACAATTTTGATTCTCGAAAATAAAATAAAAATAAGTTTTTAAATATTAAGTTAGCTATCAATTATACATTACGTTATAATATGCTAAAAAGGAAGGAAATGTAACATTGTATCATATTTTTGTTTAGTTAAATAAATTTTAATTTTTTTTAAAATTTAGCTAACCCGTTCCCTTCGCATTTGAATTTCACAAATGGCTACTCTTAATAGTCTGCAAAACCGAGTACTGTCTGTCTATCACAAAGTTAGCTCTCGCCAAGCATTATATATCGATTCATACGATGCCAAAAACAGGTGCTTTCTGAACCACCATCGTATTGTTATGTTCATATACAGTTCCTTTTTATATGATGCCCGATTATGATTCGAATGATTCAGGAAGTTTATCAGCAGTTGACATTGGCGAGAGCTATTCTTGAGATAGACAGAGAGTTTTATTTAGTTTTTAATGCACCTCAAATGGAAAACATTTCATTCCAAAATTTCGTAGCATCAATCAGGTACCTCAGGGATGCTGCGACCGCAGACGCATGTCTCCCCTACCCCCAACTATGCCTCTGTCCGAAACACAGAATTCTTTTGATGAAATTCAAGCTTGATTTTAAAATTAACACACTGGGAAGAGGTTTTAAGTAATGATGGTATTTACATTATTTAATTAATATTTAGTAATATGCTTAAATATGCTGCTTTATTCTGTTACTTCAAATACAGACAGAATATTCCGATAAACCTTATACGATAAGTACATCGCTGTAAAATGTGCCTAAAACTTCGAATGAACCGGTTTTTACATTCACAGGGTCAAATTCTATAGCATTAGTATGACATTTTAATTAATGGCTCATTGAACTGGTTTCCTTTGTGTATTGAATCATTACTTTTACTATTAGGAAAGAAGACAAGCTGTAGAAAGAACTTCTAATTCACATGAATAAATATTGGCTTTTGTATTTTAATTAAAGTTTGATTTTTCAGCAAGTTAGAGTTTAATTTTAATTCAGGGACACAAATTATTTCACCTCTGAAACGTCTTAATTTTTTTTCAGTTATTATTCATTTACTGGTATTCTTCGCATAAGTGAACTGAAAAATATAACGATCCAGTTCGAAGCATATTTTTTTTATATAATGAGGAATGAGGACTAACATTTAAATATTATTTGAGTAACTTTAAGTAAACACAAGCAAGAGACAACAAGGATTAAAAGATTATTAGAATACTATTGTTCTTTTTTTTCTTTTTTAAAAAAGAGGTTCAAATGTTCATTCTTTGTACCGTGTGAATACAGTTTCATTTGTGCCGACGGATATCTGGATGAAATGGTTTAAAAAAATTAAAAAGTCCTAAATTGACAATTTGTAAAGCTATTTTTGAAAACTCGTCAAAAATTGGCTAATTAATTTACATCCTACAAATGGCGCAAGAATCATAATTTTGTAAATTTTCGTTCGAGAACTATCCCACAAAGTATACAGAAATATCGCTTAAACATTAAGAAAAACCTTAAGAACATGGAAGAAAATCATTAAGATTACAATCAGCTAATTTCAGGAAAATAAATTCAAAAAGAAAAGTTTATAAGTGAACCGATACTGCTGTCATCTGTTGTCGGTGAAAAATTCACAACAAAAATAAATTTGAAAACTTTTTTGATGAGAATAGACATACTGCTCCATCGAAACATCAGCGAAGCTCAATATATATCATCCCTGAAAATTCTGGAGTATGACGATCAACGGAGTGGGTTCCAATAACGGATAAAAAAGCATTAAATTTTTATGTAAGATAGTATTTCCTTGCATTCTGAGATTTATAGTAGATGAAAATGAAACTAATAAGAATGGATTAGGTTTATCGGAAATTAAAGAAAAGAATCCTGATACCATCTTCATGTCAAAATTAATGACAAGTTATTCAAGTTGATTTTATAAGAGTGATGCGAATATGATTAAAAAAGGGATTTTGAAAATGATTAAAAAAGTACCCGCTTTTGCAAATTCATATTACTTTGTTGTACTACCAACTGTTAAACGGCACCAAAATAAAGGTGGCAATGATTCATAGGTTTGCAATGATTTGGCAGACATTTTCTGTCAAATAAAAATTGGATTGCTACCGCGTGGAGTTGTCGTCGTCATTCTGAATCGAGTTAAAGCTTATTGAGATTCATCAATATTCACCGGAAACCGAGAGGCAATCAAACCAATGATTTGCTTTCAGTGAATGTGCTCCAAAGAAGAACATTGATCAGTCGGAAAACCTAAGGGTACGAGGTTTTGGGATAGGGTTAGGCGTCATACGGACTTCTTAGAAAAAGGTAAAACGATCAGTGCACAGTATTACAGCGACTTACCCCATTCCAAACACGGGTACTTTTTAAGCCGCTCTCGCATTTATTATTTAAACATGAGTTTTATTTGTTTAAATAGTTGTGACATTTTGTGACATACTATAATATAAAGTATAAAATACGAATGAAGTTTTCCTTCATTTTTCAGAAAACCCTGTTCGGAAGGAAACTCTCCAAATGCCCCACACAGGTAATCCTTTTTACAATATTACTTAGATAGACCTCTATTCGACACATACAAAGAAGATTGATTGATTAGCAACACGAGGCCAATTGGCGACGTACCTTGTAATTTAGAACCTTAGTCAATGGACGATACCTGAGCTAGCACCACCCTCACCAAACTTCCCCGCTACAATAATGGGAAGATTTAGAGTCTTTACAGATTTAAAGTACATCGGCCCCTGCTATACGGTAGGTCTTTGGTGGCATCAAGGTTCGAACCCACACGAACCAACGAAAACCGTCGAACACACCCCACCCCCATATATATATATATATATATATATATATATATACACACACACACACATATATATAAACAAGCATTTATGTATATTTCAGGGTATTTCTATAATTTATTTTTAACGAACTCTCATTTATGAGATAAAAACTCTTTTCAGGTAAATATCATTCTTAAAATAAATTTTTTTGGTAGTAATGAATTGATTAACTGATTTTTTTAATTAAAGTCAGACTGAGAATTAATACGAGGGATATTGGCAACCTCGATTAAGTAAAGAGGACGATATCTGAGCTGGCACCTTTCTCTCCAGACTTCCAAACCATGCCAATGGGCGGACCTAGATTGACTTAACGTGCCTCAGCTCTGCTGCACGGTGGGTCTTTAATGGCAGCAGAATTCGAACTCACGAATAGACGGAAATAATTCCGTCCGCGAGATCGTGACCATGACCACTAGTCTACAATGGTCTTTTGGTAGTAATGAAATAAAGTGAATGAGTGAGAATAGTTTATTGTGCAAGAGAGGCACATCTGAGCAGCCTTGCCAAACCTTATATAAATGAGATCTAGGCACAAGAAAAATTCTGGGGGGAAGGCGGAGGAACGGTTGACAAGAAATAGGTTAGAAAATAGAGAAGAATCTCTCGAGTATCCCGGTGTTTTGTCCGTATTTCTAAAAGATATCAATATGGGAAAGGAAAAGAAAATTTCTTTAGTGCTTCGGGTTCATTACACCCGTATTTACCTTAAGAGGGTAAGCTCCCGAGGGAAGAAAGAAAATAAAAGGTATAAATACATAAAAAGAGAATTTTGTTGCGTAAATTATTTCAACAAATTCTAACCTTGGGGATTCGGCACTCTATATAACCCTCATATTTATGTCTCTTTAGTTTTTAAAATGCTAATGTAGGACCAAGGAGGAAAAGTTCAGAGAGAATATTTATTAATCTTGTTAAGTGGCTAGGATATTAATAAATAAAATTTTAAAAAATAAATCCAATTATTAAATTAATGAAAATTTAAACTAAGTGATATCGCTGAAAACTTGGATATTAAAAAAAAAGGAATATTTCTGATTGAAAGTTTTTTAAATTTTTTTTTAATTCACTATTATATTCAAATTCCTTGTGGTGGCCATGTTAGCCGAATGTTCCCGGTCACATGCTCGAAGCCGGTTTTATCATAATGGAATCGTAGGATTGAATCCTGATGCCATTAAAAAACCGCCGTGTAGTAGAGTTAATGCACGTTAAATATGTCAGGGTCAAGGTTCTCACGTTAGAATGGTGTGGAACCTAAGAGAAGAGGGGCTCTTGAGGTGTCGATCTCATAACTTGACAGATGCTCAAACTGATGATGTCCGTCAGTAGATCTCGTGTTAATTCTAAGCAGACCATTGATGCATAATCAATCTACTCATTCTTTGTATCGAGAATACATTAATAACACGGGTAAAAAACGAGTTTTTGGACATGGGTTTTCTTTCAAACTTCACACTTTGCGTAACATAATTGTTTTATATCTCAAATTTTAAGAGCAAAAGGTCAACTAATTTTTGAGTCAAAATTTGACTTTTATTAAATTTACTATTTAAAATAAATGCGTGTAAAATTTTTTAGTTCTGTGAAGCATTATGTTAATCAATTAAGTTACCTGTAATTAAAATTAAATCAAACAATAAATTATGTTGTTAAATTGAATATATTTAAGCTAAATGTAATTCAAATAAAATCAAACGATAAATATGTAATTAAATTGATTATTATATCATCTACATATCATTAAAATTAAAGCAAACGGTCAATTATTAAACGATAGATTTGGCGATCATTTGGCGACTTATGGATACTTTGGTGAAAAATTTAATTCTTTAAATAATTAGTTTTAATCAATTAATGTTTATTAATTATAATTAAATTATCGTATTGTCATTTAAAACAATCGTGTATAGAATATTTCAGCTCAATGGGGAGCTTTAAAAAGTGAGTAAAAAGCTTTTAAAGTTTTGACCCAGACAAAGTTACAATTTGAGTTAAAGAAAATCCAATAAAAAGGAATCAATTTGGAAACGGTGCGAAAAATATTTTTAAAACTCAATATTTTGTATAATATCAGTCAGAATAAATCTGAACTTGCAAGCTTTGCATCACACATTTATACAGAACCTCTTTTAAAAAAAATAAATTTAACCACAAGAGCTATTGATGCTAGTGGTAAAGGGCCACGGTACTTATGGTCGTGGTCTCGAGACCAGCTTCGACCGCGTTGTTTTCGTCAAGTCGTAGGTTCGAGACCCGATGTCACTAAAGGGCCCGCCCCCCCCCCCTTCTCAGTGTAGCGGGGCTGATCCACATTAAATATGGTCAAGGTTCCAAATCCTCCAATTGGCGTAGTGTGGAAGCCAGTGGAAGAAAGGGACATGTCAGATATCGTCCTCGTCACTTCACCGAGGTTCACAATTACGAGGTTCATCGCTAATAACCCTCATCATGCTTCTGAGTGCGACGTTGATAAACAATCACATGACGTGATAAAGAGTTTTTCAGTACCACATTTAGCAGATAAAATTGTCTAAGAAATTTTTCATTTGACTAATTCAGTACTTTTTGTAACATCTTTTTTCCTAAGTGTGCTATAGTTATTAGGCCTTCTGTAATAAATGCGTTTAATGTTCTTTTTTTTGTTTGTTTGTTTGCGTACCGAATGAATGAGACCGGTTCGACTATTAATAAACAATGAAATGAATGAAATAAATAAACAATAATTCAAACAGAAACATTTAACAATATTTTTTTTTGGAGGGAAAGGAGATTAAAATCTGAAAATCGCTTGCTGAAGAAATTTTATATCCACAGTTTAGTCAACCGATATGAATAATATTTTTGTAGTAGAATTTGAAAGCTGCATTGAATGTGAGAAATGTTTCTTTTCATTAGATAATTTAGATGAAATTTCATATATACATTGCAAAAGGGAATATTTATCAAAACAAATTATTTGAAAAATTACAAATTCTTGTAGATACCCAATGAACTTGGTTCTTCATTGAAATTTCAAATTCCATTAATTAAAAATTTCGCAACTTATCCTTCTCGAAATTTTGCTATAGACTCTAAGACCATGGAAATCCTCTTAAATAAATTCAATTAATCTTTGCTCGTGATAAAAGTACCCACTCCTACCTGAAGAAATGAGTATTTTGCCTTTCAGCCATCTTAAATATTTCCCCCATTGTCATATATGTTTATAAAGAAATAATGAAAATGGATTTTTTAAATTAGCACAATTGTTTCAAGTGTTTCAGAACTTTGTGAATCTATTAAAATACTACGAACAGAAGCAATTAACGTCCGCTCGCTACCGTGGTTAAGTCAGGAGAGGAAGAGAATTTCCCTGCTTGGAATTTCAATGCAAGGATTTTTTTCAGATCACGTGGTATTAGATTTAGGGATCTTTAGGTTTTTAATATGCAGACTAAAAGTCTAGCAGGATTATCCCAACGGGTCTCAAACCGCAAGAGACCGATGAATCATTTGAATTCATAGCGCGTAATCTCATCAATTAAGAGCTCAAATGGATTTGAATCAGAAAATAAGATGAACTTTCAACCATAAGCGTTAAAATTGAAATAAAATGAAAGTATTGCGCGCTGGCACACACATACACTTGCACGCACGCACGCATGCACTCACACTCACTCACCCACCCACCTATATATATATATATATATATAGGGAAATTTTTGTATTGTGCTGGTTTCTCAGTGGAATCTTTGTTTCATGATTTGATTTGTATGTGTTTTTAATAATTATAACTTGGAATAAGAGCTTACTATAATATCTCTTAGATTGGTGACTTATTCAAAAAGGTGGTCTTGTACATGGGGGCTAATGCCTTTCGGGACATTCATGGGTTTTTGGACTTTCGTTTCAAAACAAATCCACCACACAACATTAGGATTACAAACTCAGCTAGTTAATGGTCTAGTTGTGAAGATATTTTGAAACATTTCTGTATTTTTACACATTTACACACACATATTTCACTCAATTGGATTTTAAATAATTATAACAAATAAAATTCTGATCATTCAATATGATTTCTGATCATGATTGGTTTATTGGTGGGTTTTTATTAAATATTAAATATTATATATTGAAACTTTTTATACTCAAATCAGTTAAGTACTATTGACTTCCAAAATTTATCTGGCAACCGTGCATGGTGGTGAACATCATCACTTAAAAAGTTACTTAACTATTGCACTCAGATTCATGATCACTTTTCAAAGTTATGATCTTTTGAATCTTTACCTTTGCAACTATGAAATTTGAATTCAACTTCGATGAAAAGCATGGATTCGGGTATGTAGTTTTTAAGGTTTTTAACTGGTAACATTTAATTATAATGTTTTATTGTTTAGAAAAAAATCTTAAATTTTTAATTGAATAATTTTTAATTGGATATTTTTAATTGGATAATTTTAATGGACAATTTTAATCGAATAATTTTAAAAAGATAATTTTAAATGGATAAGTTTTAATTGAAATTTTTTTTTCTTTTCTTGTTTTTGAAAATAATTAGTAATTGAAATATCTCGCCATTCAATTTTTCTTCTTTGTTTATTGGTTCTTTTCTTTAAATTACAACTTGAATTTTTGGAGTAATCCAATTTTACCCAACAAGATGCATTGGAGGAGGGTTGGTACCATTAGAAGTAGTTTAACCCCACAATTCAGTCCCCAGTCTGAATATGCATGTTTTGTTTTGTTGGGTATTCGAATTATTCGATTTATTCTTTGGTTCTAATTAATTTCAAATTTGATTAAAATTTTATTCATCTTTTAGTTTCAAATTTGACTCAGTTTCAACTTTTTTACTTAGTTCTATAAATGTTTTATTTTTAAATTTTATTTTGGTTTTTAATTGTTCTCTTCCTTTTGTGTTTTTTAATGATAAATTATTTGCTTTATCTTATATATACTCAAAATAGATTTGTATTTTTTTGAATAATTAACGTTGTTTTTAACATAATAATTTTTTTCAATTTTAGAATAATTTGTTTTCAAAGGCCCAACTTACTTATTTTTGCTTTAATTTTTGCTTCATATTTTAATACAAACGTAATTATGAAGAAGTAAAAGCAGTTTTTTTAAATAAAAAAAGTTCTACGCAAAGTTTTGCAAAGAAAAAATTTAGCCACCCGAGGTGCGCTTTTTTTTTTTTTTTTTATAGTTTTTATTAAATTACTCAATTAAATAAGAACTAAAGTAAGCAATGAAATATCAAGAAATGGACAATAGTAAACTTTTCCAATATTAAAAATATAAAAGTAACAATAAGTTATTAAATTGAGTACATTTAAGCTAAATGTAATTAAAATTGAAGCAAATGATAAAAAATTAAAAAGTGATCGGGTACCCCAAAACGCCCCTCCTGAAACAATAGCCCCTTAGATGGCTAATAAATTCTTAACCACATTTGAAGCAGAAGCATAATCTTGTTCAGTCTGTTTCTTATTAAAGCATGTGATTGTTATTGCTGTTATACCTATTGCTACTTTTCTACGCATTTTGTTACCTATTGTATGTTTTTTTTTTATGCATTTTATTGTTATTCCTCTGCCTTGTGGAATAACGTTAATGCCGAAGAAAGCCTCCTTACCTGCACTCTCTTTTAACGTTCTCGTCTGTGCTAAATGTTGTTCATTAAGAGAATAATTCAGTTGGAAGAATCGAATAAATTATTTTGCTGCAAAATTTTAGAATAAAGAACGATTCCTTTTCGAGGTGAGCTATATGTATCTCTTAGGCTGTCTGCGCTTTGCAACGTTGTCTCTCTAATTAACTTACCCGAGAGCATCTCTTGATATTAGAATAACTTTTCGAGATTTTGTGAGAACAGTTTTCAAAAATGAATGTGCCTTTAAACTCGCTGTTTTAAGCTTCTTAAATTTAAGAGGTTTCCATTTTTAGAAAAGGAAATGAGTATTACTCGTTTCGGGACTTTAAAAGGAAAAGAGAATACTTTTTACTTTTACTCAACTCATGTCTGTTAATTGAGAGTACAGTAGTTTACTTAAAAGTGAGGGAGAGGGGAATGCAATATCACGGCTTGTCATCGTCAAATTTTAAAGAACAACAAAATCAAATTCGGAAAATAAATTTTTTTTAAAAAAAATGTATTAAGCTCACCTCTATTTCTTGGATTAACAAAATAAAATGTTTTGGATTCTACTTAAAATCCAAACACAACCAGGCAAGACCAAGAGCTAAATTTAAATAAACCATTTTATAAACTCTCGGTTTGAGAGGTATAACAAAAGCAAACTTCTACATTTAGAATTAAATAATAAAATAAAAAGAAATGGGGGGGGAAACTCAAAAACAAGTATGTGATTCTATGTACAAACGCAACTTTTTTTTACAAGATAGATACGTTCCTCGGAAAAAGTGTGTGAAAAAACCGTTCTATATATATATAAAAAAAAAAAGATACATTTTGTGTAGCAAAATGGAGTATGCGTAAAATAGTGATGAAAAGTCATCTACATAATTTTTTAAATATGTGTATTTACATTTACACGTATAACTATTAATGCATATTCATTTATATATGTACTAACATATTCGCTAACATTTACTATACATTTATTACATAATTATTATTTAATATTAATTTCACATCCTTATATGCTTAAATTAATAAATCCGCTCTTATGAAAATGCTATTGACTCTTTTGAAATTTGGTTGTTGTTAGTCGTTTTTAATAACAACGTACTAAGAAGCAACATTAGGGCTGTTGGCAACAGACCTCTTAATTTTGAACCTTGATCAAGCGAAAAGGTTGATATCTGAGTTAGCATTTCCCTCTCCAAGTTTCTATGCCACGCCACCACGGCAACCACGGCCACACAACTGTTGTATGAACCAATTAGATTATTAGAAAATATTGCGTGCGTTCGCTAGCAGGCTGCTTCACTAAATGAGCTGAGCTTTTACTACTCTTCAAGGCTCACTTTCTGTGCAACTTTTGTCTTTCTAGTTTGGGCAAAGTATCTAGAAAACAAAGTTTGATAATGTTGAACTTTAATAATTCAATGTATGCGTCATATTAAAATAAAGTTATGTGTATTCTTGTATCCTTTAGAAAACGGGAAACTGTTCAGCGATCCTAAATCGCGTTAGCTGTGTATAACAAAAAAGGCAGCTTTCTCTTAAGCCGTATGAAAAGAAGACTGAGTGAAAGAAGTTGGGAGTACAAGTCTCAAGCTTAATCCGCGTCAACTAATTTAAGAGTAAAGTAGAGTAAGACCTCTCAGCTCATGGCATGAATTCAACGTTTTAATATCACTTCTTGTCTGCTTCTGAAAGGAATCTTTTATATAAAACTAGAGATGCACTTCAATTCATTTCTTAATCTATCTGCATAAACCAACTTTTAGATGTGAACGTTGGTTCTCCGGAAAATTTGTTCTGATTGATTGACTGTTTATTAAAGTCGCACTTAGAAGCAACACGAGGGCTATTGGTGACGGACCTCATAATTTTGAACCTCGGCCAAGTGACGAGGACGACATATGATCTGGCACCCTCTCTTCTCCAAAGGGAGGACAAGGAGCCTCGACAGATTTAACGTGCATCAGCTCCGCTACATGGTAGATCTAAAGTTGCATGAAGGCCTGAACCCAGGACTGAACGAAAACAACGCCGGTAGCGAGCTCGCGCCCGTGCCCCCTTGGCTAATGTTTCGTCGTTTGTCACCAGTTAACTAAAGAGAGCTTAAGTAATGACCCTTCACCTTTGTGATGGATTTGGCGACTTTCCGAGAAACTTGGAGTATTATTAACTAAAATTGAAATATCGTATTGCCATCCAAAACAATCTCGTATAGAAAGTATCAATTAAATCGAGCGCTTTAAAGTGAAAGAAAAAAAACTTTTAAAGTTTTGACCCAGACATAATTATAATGTGAGTAGAAGAAAACCCATTGAAAACAGAGAAGCACACAAAACGGTCAAATAGTTTCATCATATAAGTAACAATGGGCTTAGTTCTATTAATTACCATGAGGATTCTTTATAATTCAATTACAAAAAAAAAAAAAATCTTTACCCAATCAAATGAAATATGGTTCAGGCAAATTAGTTACACTAAATGAGTGCAATAATGAGATAGTGAAAAACGATTATATAAGAGATGCCTAAGTTAGAAGTAGAGAAGCATGACGAAAAGAAATTTAATAGCTCAAAAATATACTAGCGTATATGTGAAATCTAATTTGATATTGATGGAGCAAAGATCCTATTTTGCCTTATAGAGGTTGAACCTTCAGTTTAACTGCATAATCACTTGCTCGGACCTGAGTATCGGGGTAAACTAGATTTTAAAATACGCATAACTTGTTAGTAAACGTGTTGGGTGACCGTTAACTGATAGAGCATTTCCCTTTATAACAATAAGTGATTTGAATAATAACCTGGGAGTGTTTTATTTAACTGAAACTAGTTAGATCTATTCTTAGAATTTAAGTTGGAGACTTTCATTTTGTAATTTTTGATGAAGGAAGAATTAAATATTTGAGAGGTATATAACATTTTTTTATTAATGGGTTTTCTTTAACTCACATTGTAATTGTCTGGGTCAAAACTTTAAAAGCCTTTTTCCCACATTTTAAAGCTCTCAAGTGAGCTGAAATTTTTATACACGATTGTTTTGGATGAGTATACGATAATTTAATTATATTGAAGAAGAATTAATAGATTGAAACCAATTTTTTGAAGAATAAAATTTTACGCCAAGTTGCCAAATCCGACGTTTAATAATTTATCGTTTTCTTTAATTTTAATTTCATTTAGCTTAAATATATTCAATTTAATAATTTATCGTTTCTTTTAATTTTAATATCAGAAAAGTTTACTATTGTCCATTTCTCTATATTTCATCATTTACTTTAATTCTTATATATAATTGAGTAATTTAATAATAATTATAAAAAAAAGCGCACCATAGATATGGCTAAATTTGTTCTTTGCAAAACTTTGCATAGAACTTTTTTAGTACATATATTTCTTTTTATTATATGAAAAAAATTATGTTACGCAGTGTGAAGTTTGAAAGAAAACACATGTTCAAAATATTAGTTTTTTTTTTTTTTTTAAACCGTTTTTTTAAAAAATTAATCATCCCTAAATTTTTTTTTTTTCCCCCCCCCAAAAAAAAAAAATGAGTTCCATATGCCTCGCTTATATTATGATGACATGTTAATGTTTAACTTGACGTGTTAAAAGTGGATAAATTGAATACTCACAGTTCATTTCTAATTATATTTAGTACGTTGTGCGATACAAGTTTTTATAATTTTTTTTTAAATAAAAAGATAGAAATTTTATATGAGTTTACATATGTATTGAAGCTTTTTTTATATGTAAGAAACTGTGTTCTGAGTCCATTTTTAGCGAAACTCATGAAATGAGTGAATATTTTCCTGTTGAAAAAGTTACATTACTTAATTACCCATTCATTTGAAAAGTTTTATTACTTACCTTAAACCACTATTGTTAAATGTAAGAGACACCGAGAAATCAAATTCCGAATTTCTATATTTGCGCCTCATACTTCATTACATCAAAAAATAACGAATTCCACGCATCAAATTTTTGCCAAAACTTGGATTTATTTTCATTCATGTTCTATTATTTATTTACTTTTGCAATCATCGTGATTGAATTTTCTCTCCGCAACGATGTACACTTTAAATAAAACAAAAGCCATATCTCTGTTTATCGGAACGAAGCGTTTCACCTCCAAACCAGGAAAAAGTCCCGGAAAGGGGACGCCGGAATCCGGGACAATGCGATGCTTCGTATGCAAGTAGAAAGGGGGGGGAGGGTATTTTTTTTTATGGTATCGGAGCGGATCGTTCCAATAAAACGGCTCTCGCTTGGAATGGTGCGACCGAAATCGCAGCCAATATTGATAAAAGTGCCGAGTGCCGTCCAACCGACTTTATTACGACACTGGTGACGTCACAGGTGGACAACAGGTTGGGGGGACCGTCCTGCAACTACGCGATAGTGATCTCTGTACAAGAGTATTAGAGTCACATTCTTCCGAAAACATTTACTTTTCAGCATATTTGTGTTAATTTAATACAACGGTTCTCCATCGGGGGTCCACGCACCCTGAGAGTATGAGAGAGACAATTAAGGGTATACGAAAAGAAAAAAGTTATGATGGCCACACAATTAAAACTAACCAAATAATCTTAAGATATTGAAATTTTTTTCAAGGAATAGGTAGATATTGTTCTTAGATTGTCAGTTGTAATACTGTAGGTTCTTGGAAAGGAAAATTTGTTGAAACATCACATCGGATATCATTGTGATGAATCTTTTCAATGGTGGAGTGGTGAACTTAGAAAGTATTTAGATTCGTCACGGAGACGAATATAATGAGCTTTCTAAAAACGGTATAATATATTTATCGCCGTTTGCTAGCACGAAACTTGTTGAATGTTCGTTTTTTTATATATACTTAAATACAAAAAGTAAATATAGAAAATAAACGCAGCTCTGAATATGAGATTTTATTTATCCACTTTTGAGTCTAGTTTTTCAAAAAAAATTTCAAATGTCCCAGTAAATATTTGTTGCATTTTGTGTTAATTTGTTTGATTACTTAAAAAAAATGACACCTATACAATGAAAAAGTAGATAATTAAATTTAATTCAATTCAACGTGGTCTTTTTTGGAGAAGTTTACGGGATCTGTAACAGATGAAACAGATTATGTGTGTAGAAAAAAAAAAAGGGGGGGGGGGGGGGGGCAAGGAGGATTCTTGGTTGAGGGTACGCGCCAAGGAATCGAGCTAGCTGGGGGTGTGGAAACAGTATAAATAGTTGGTAACCCCCAAAATATAGCTTTGAATGCCCATTTGTATGTACTTCGTGAAAAATCTACACCGTTAATTATATAACTAAGATTTTTTAGGATTCATCACTGAAGTGTGAAAGGAGAAGGAATGATATTCTCTTAAATAAATAAGTAAATAAATAATAATAAAAAAAATAAAAGTTCAAATTTATTGCTTTCATGTTTTTGAAAATTTCCCTCTATTTCATCGTTTTCCCACGTTTTCCAGTGGGTACAATACTTTTTCTCCAAACTTTTACCGTGGCTGTGTTAGCCTGGTAGTCACGGTCACGAACTTGCGACCAGCATTGTTTCCGTCGTTCAGTCCTCTTGCTATTAAGTACCCGTCGTGTTGTGGGTCTGAGACATGATAAATAAATGGAGTTTCCAAGTCCATCCATTGGCGTAGTGTGGAAACATGTAGAAGAAAGGGCCAGTTCAGGTATTGTTCTCATCACTTGATCGAGGTTACGAGTTTCTTTATCAATAGTCCTTGTGGTGCTTCTAAATGCAAGGTTAATAAATAATCTTTCGAAAAATCAAACTTTTACTTCTTGAAAGGTGTGCAATTTGATTTTATCAAATCGATAAAAAAATAATAACAGGTCTGCATAAGTTTCTGTTACAGACCAAATCAACAAAGAGCAAGACCCTTCAATAACAGTGGCAAGTATCAACATCTACCTGATCCCGGTTTTCCACAAAGGCAGCATTAAGTTCACGTGTTGATAATCCTAAAAATCTGTACATCTGCACTCCAGATGAAAAAAAAAAAAAAAATGTTGTTTGTCACAAGTAAATGAAATTAGTTTTTAAAACTTAGTAATGAAGGTTTTTTTTTTTTTTTTTTTTTTTTTTTTAAAAAAA
>BMAW01104907.1:0-25843 GCA_019974015.1 Nephila pilipes
ATCCTATCTATATAGATTTCACGGTATTGTAACTCAATCTAGTTACACTTAAAAATTCAAGAAAACGTTCTCATCGAGCGTATCTCTATTGATACGGTGGTCTGCAGCAGATACTCTCGGAGCATATCAAATGTGATACGATGGGCACATGGGAGTGATTGCAAGAGTATCGCATGTGGTACGTTGAGAGTGAACGGGAAAAGCAAATTCGTTATTCAGTAGAAATATTTAAAACGTATAATCGGGGCTTTATTTCAGGATTCTAAATGATTAAATATACATTTAGTGACTATGTTAAGAGTAATTTCTGACTATTTGTGTAGCATTCGAAGTTTAAATCTGGAACAGACTTGACAGGAGACTATAAGCGATCATGAATATGCTCAATTCTAAATGAGGAAACTGTCCAGCTTGTGCAACAGAATATCGTAGCCAAGATTTCCCTGTGAATGGGGTATTCTACAAAGACGTTTCGGATAGACGTTTGAAGTCGATTTGTTTTAAATTAGCGTTTCTTAAAAAACATTGCGTCTTCTCCCAATTCCATCCAAGAACAGCATATTTTGGCAAGAAGGCAGATTGTGTTCATCAATCACCTTATGCACTCACCCGATCAGCATTCTTGGATATTTTTTTTATTTCCTAATTTGAAATTAAAAATAAAGGGGTAGCGGTACTTAATTAATAATGTTCAATAAAGCGGCCAAAACACATGACCTGATAATGTTTGAATGGAGATGTTTAAAAAGACACATACGGACTTGTACACTCGGTCTAAGTATTGTACTGAAATGTGAAGAGACTATGTAAAAGCCTATTATAAGTATATCTTCAGGGTGTACGGCTTTTATGCAATTAATTTTCGAAATGTTTCAATATGCTATGTCCACTGGCCTCCAAACAAGAAAGAAAGTAATAGTAAAAAATGTTTTTGTGTTAATGTTCTTAATTAATTTCGATAAACTTTGTAAACAACAATATTCCTTACTAATTTCTTAAATAATTGGATGCCTCTGCAGCTATTGATAAAAACTATTATTTTCCGCTTTTTTTGTAATTCGTACGAAAATCGTTTTATGTTCGTGGATATTCAAATTTATTTATTAAGACATTATTTGTTATGTGTGTGTAATGTATTGTATCTAAAATGTTAAGATGGATTTGTAATGAATCTATAGAAATAGGGATGTCACATGACACAACATTCTTTAGGTTTATTTGAAGCGAAACTCTCTGAAGTTGTTAGACATATCTATGTGTTCCTTAGTGATCTCTAAATAATTTGGGGTCAATTTTAATCCGAAATATTAGTGTTATGATGGTCTGATTTAAGATGACCAAGAGTCCAACCTTCCGTAAAGTCGATTTCTTACCCTTCAGACCAGAAAAAGAAGTAACGTTGTTGTGTCTCTGTAATATAAATATAACTATTGCGCTGCAAAAGTGACTACAATGTCTGCTACTACAGAAAAAAGATCTAAGAATGCATACAAGGTAAAACCTATGCGAGTGTTTTTTTTTTAAAATCGAAGCGATATAAATCCAATTATCTTTCTATAATTTAGCAGATATCAGACTATAGCTCAAAAGATGTCAAGAAAATCACTTATAATATTGTATTAAATGACCAAAAGCTATGATTATTTTTTAACATTTACTACAATACACGAAAACAATCACACGAAATAAATAAAACCATTAAAAGTACTACTAGAACTGATATACTGCATTGTACCAATAAAATAGTTGGCAGTGATAACCCAATTGCTATGTTCGCAAACTCGCGAAATGGCCATGTTCATGTGTTGTTTTTTTCGAGTCATGGATTCTATCTCTAATGCAATTAACGACATTATGTGTCGTTCAATCTTGTCGAGGTTCTTCCGATGCCACGGAGATTTGGAGAGTTAGATGCCAGTTAAGGTGTCGTCTTCGTCACTATAAAGAAGTTCAAAATTGTAATGTCTATCACAAATAGCTATTGTGCTGTGTATTTTGACGAGCTTTAATCAAGCATTAGCAAGGAATCAAATTGCGTCTTTCAGGTTAATTTCTTTTAAAGATTGAATTGCATTATTGTCCTTGAACACAAACGGGTACATGAGGCTCTTTTGGAACTGCAATTTAATTGCTCGGATAACATTTTGAGCCAAGGGCTGCAAGAGAGGCGTTATGTTGGGAGGTAGGAACATTACATGGACAATATATAGTCTATTGGATTCAAATTCTCTTCGTCAGAGTGATCGGAACAGATGTCCAAAATAAGAACGTTTAGTGTAATAGTTTCTATTCGTTAGATATTTTTAACCGATGGTATAAACAGTTCATGAAATATTCAAAGTACGCGAATTTAGTCATCTGGTCTTTGATTTGGGTTTTCTAATCAATGGGCAGTTCAATTTTCTCGAATGCCCTAGAGAATTTTGCCTTTCCAAACACTAACACATTAATCTTATGCGGACTAATTGAATTTGAATAAGGAATAAAACTGACCTTATCCCTGAATAATTTATTTAGGAGAATAATCTACAGCATGAGGAAAATTAAGCGTTTTATAAAAAGACCGACAAACCAAACCTCTCTCGACTACTTTATGTTCATGGTCAGGAATCAATTCCTATTCATGAATTACTTTCTTGGAGTATTATTTTGAATGCGTTATCAACCTCAATAAAGCACGACAGCTTTTCAAACATTGCACTCAAATTCAAAATACTAAAACTTTTAAATTTCTACAAACTCCCTCAATGGAGAAAAAATCATCTTCATCATAATTTATCAGCAGAATTAATTATCAGGCGTTATGCAATATAACCAACCAACAAATCTACTGAAGAGAGCAGGAATGCTTTACTATACGTGGGAAGGGAATCAAAACCTAATATATTTGTTCAATGAAGCATATGTTTCAAGCTCCATTCTCAGTCCAACTCTCAGTCAAACTGCCGAAGATATTATATATACTATAATCAGGTAAATCCACTTCAATGTACGCAATTTTTGAAGAATCTGAAATTGTGTATTAAAAGTTCCTTACACATCACTTATGTTTGATTTGTTCCACCAGCATTGCAACTAAATTTCTTCACTAAGGTAAATATAAAATTCACCATTTACCTTTTACCTACCATTTATCAGTCATTTTTAATTCATGAATATAATGATAAGTAATCCAATGTAATTTCTACTTTCTTCATCTACACTAGACAATTACATTTGTTTGAAAGCAAATAAGTACATGTGAAAGATCAATTAATAATGAAGGTTTTGCAAAAATACATTTCCTCCCTTATTTCTGAAAATATTTTTAAGATCGAAAATTCAAATAACTAATCATCAAAACAGAAGTTAAAACGTTTTTTAAGAATCGGGGGAAAGATGAAATGTTTTCAATACATTTTGCCATTTCGCATATATAGGAACTTTTTTTTGGAATTTAAGTAGATAAAATAGTCCAGAGATTTTACACTGAAAGTAGAAAATCTATAACATTAACATTACGTTCATAATTTCAAAGTGTCTGGTAGACAGGAGCTTTAACTAATACAGAATCAGTTAAAATGGTGAAATACTAATATTCGTACATAAACTACTATTGCAGAAATAGTAACGCGGTTCTGGTGAGAGTATGTTAAATATGCGTATCATTTATTAATAACGAGCTTGAAACACACTTTCTTATTTAAATAAAACAACGAGTAATAAACCTGTTACTACTGAACTTGCTATATAAACTGAAAAAGAAACTTAATGTGCTATTGTCGAACTAGACGAATGCAAGAATCATGCAATTGGTTTTATTCCTCGTCATCCTTCACGTTTCTGTTGATAGATCCACAGCTGTAACAGATGAAAGTAAGTCAAAGCTAATATTGTTTATATTTTGATATATATTTAATAATTTCGAATTAAGAAAGTACTGAAAATGGGACTAATTAGAAATCTAATAAATCTTATGTAGTACAATTATTTCTGTTAAAACTCATATGGTTTATCCTAAATAATTTGTGGATTTTCATTAAAAATATTCAAAACTAGAAATCTCCATTTTTGAAATGCATGCGCGTTTTATGTTTCTTATTCTATTTATGATGTATTTCTTTCGTTATTTAACTCTACAGCCATCTTAAAGTTTAATTAAATTGTCAATAAGTTCAAGACTTTAATTGAAGATATGTAAAAGAAAAAGAAAGCACACATTATTTTTATCTCTTTTGAAAGAATATCCTAGATCGCTGTCTCTTTCTCTTTCTTGAGATCCTCTTGTCTTAATTAATCCTTTTTTTTATATTTTAATAATAAAATTTTACCAAATCATTTATTCCGTTTCACACACTTCTTGTTTATCATAGAAATTAACTTATTTTTTTAACTCGCACTTCTATAACTAGGAGTTGCTTCCCCTGAATATTTTATTACAATGGTTTAATCGAATTTACAAACATATGTCAGCCCTTTCGTTATCCTCTTATTTTCTTATCGTCTTATCTTATCCTTAATTTAATTCACTTCATTTCTTCCTTTATCTTATTTTCCTAATCAAGTTCCATTTAGGTAGGGAAAAAATTGTAATTTTATCCCATTCTTAAATTGTTATCAAGTCCCTGATCTTATTTAATAGAAAATCGAGCTCAATATTACGTCACTTAATTATATAAATAATGTACTGCTTACCTAATACTTGTTTATTCTTTATATCATTATTTTACTAATTAAAATTTTATGTTTTCTAGCATATTCTTAAAACGTTAAGTGAGCGCTTTTGCGCAAATCACATTTCTAGAAGTAATTTTTTTTTAAATTTTTTGTTAATATTATGTTTTATGGTTATTCTCATGTTGGTATATGGATATTTGTTTTACTTTAAGTCTATTTTGAACTTTTTTCTATGGTCTGGGGAGCGAAGGGCAAAAACGGAAAAAACATTTAATCTGCCATTCTAGTATGTTGTGATTTAAGACCAAATAAACAGATAAAACGTCCTATTCCTGTAGAACATGACCATTTATGAGAAACGGCGCCAAAGAAATAAATGCTGAATGTCCATTGGTGATTACACGGTCCCAATGAAACTAAAAAGATAACTTGGACCAAAAATGCCCACTGTTGTAAAAATAGCGCACAGCATGTTTTGATATTGTATTTTTGGACTATGAGACAAATCCCAAATTTATGGAATGATTTATAGAAACTAATGTCTTATTCATTCTTATATATTCAAAAAACAACCCTAAAAAAACCATTTGCCCTTGCAGTGTATCTGCTGTGTTTTTATGCTTTTTCTGATTTGAGTTCGTGAGATCTGGTTTCTTTGACATTTTTATTCTCTTACCCGTATTGTTTCTATTTTTATTTCCAGGTTAATCGCATAATTTAAGCAAGTAAATGTGATGGGTTAAAGAGATGATGACGCGTTTTACGATTCTCTTGAAAAACAATGCAGGATTATTCCTTCGATGTAATCTAATGTAGCTTCAATCTAAATGTAATATGAATCAACAGATTCGAGAGGAGGCCAGGCAAGTTCTGGGTGAGTTGAAATCTTCCATTTACAAAAACTTTGAACGAATTAAAGAAGCTAATTTTTTTTAAATGCATGAAACAAAGTCTCAAGGAAGCCTTAAGTAAGCCAAGCTATGCTGAGATAGGACGCCATCTTGGGTTATTGAGAAAAACCCTATTTCTTCTGATTCTTGTCTGGTTGTGGACTCTGATAAGTGTGTTCGTTTGAGGACTTTAGGAAAATGAATAAAGTTGCCATCAATCCTACAGAATCTTAATTGGATATAAGAAATTTAAAAAATATAGGAGGATCACAATATTAGTAAAATATTTATCGGAAAATGATCGGAATCGACTTCAAACAGAATTAAAGTCAAAATCGCCGAAACTGAATACTTCTTCACCGAATAGGAGAAATCCAACTATTGTAGCGAAGCATGTACCAAATGAAATCACTAATGAGGAACCTTTAAAAGAGATCTTTCATCAAAAACCCGATATAACGGAATCTGATAAAAACATGAGTATATGTAGATTTCGTTTCACTCTCAAGAACTTTCAATTTACGAGACACGTCGTTATGGAAATACATCCTCTTGTTCGCAAATGTATTCTTCACCTACATAAGTTGAAAATCAACTGGAGTGTGTGTGAAGTGGATGATTTTCTGATTATTAATAGATTTTTTAACTGTTTGGGGTACAATCACCGAGCTTCTGAATGCGTTACACATATGGCCTGTTTTAACTGTTCCGAAGAACATAAAGTAAAGGATTGTTCGAAGACAAATGCTGAGGTTTGCGTAAATTGTATCCGTTTCAATCACAAGACGAATAATATAATTAAAAAAGTGAAGGTTGACCACAAACCCTTCTCAGAGAGCTGTCCTAGTCATACTTTTATAAAAATGAACACTCAATCACGAATTAATTATGGCTAAGTCCTCTAAACAAGATCTTAAATGTGTTCAATTAAATCTCCACAAATCAAAATCTGCAACACAACAGTTAATCTTGAACATGGAGAAGGAAAATATTGACTGTGCTCTGGTTCAGGAACCACACTCCTACTCAGTTTTTCCAAGCAGCTATATACTCTATCATGTTCCCGATTCTGACTGTGTTACAACTTCCATTATATTACGATCTCACGTGACTTTTCCACTTTTTTAGACTATAGAAATACTGATTATAATATGGTTACATTGGATATTACTATTGGAACGACTATGTTCACTTTTTGTCATATTATTTTGAGCCTTCAACGAATATTGTGTGTGTGTGTGATTTAGATCTTCATAAAATTAATGAAGTCTTCATGCATAAAAATATCAATCGACTTGTCTGGTGCATGGATTCAAATACTAAATCTGAATTATGGTTTAGTCCTTATTCAAACAGTCGTGGAAACAAACTGAGTGACTTAATTTCTTCAAACAATTTATTTGTTGTTAATGAAGACTGCGGCCCTACCTTTTGTGGAATCCAATTTGAATTGATGTCACAGTTTTGGTGCAAATTTGCTCCAGGATATATCATGTTATGGACTTTCTGATAACGAATCCCTTTCTGATCATGTGTGGATATCAGAAAGGGATTCATTTGATTTATGCGTCTCTGATGCTTGGCGTGACCTATCAATTGCTCCTTTTAAAATTTTCAACACTAAGAAAACAAACTGGTGTCGTTTTCGAGAGTTTTACCTTCATCGCATTGCTCATATTCTTAATGCCCTTCAAAATTGTACCGATGACCCTTGCCTTAATTCTTTTGTTGAAGAACTTTGTTCGATTCTGCTCATCGCATCTCTTCCTCTATGCCTATTAAGCACCATAGTATGCATAGAGTTCCTTGGTAGTCTATTGAAATTGGATGTATGAAAAAAAGACTTAATGTTTCCAGGCGTAGATTTCAGAGATCTATAAATCCAAACCTCAGAGAGAGATATAAATATAAATATATTAAATGTAGAAAAGAATATAGTCAAATGTTTACAACCACTAAGTCTGACTCTTGGAAGGCATTTATTTTGACTATTGACGTTTACAATGTTTGGAAAAAAATCTATACTTAGGTGTCAAGAGAAATTTCATGAAGAAAATAGAAATAACTGGTATTCTACTAACCACTGTAAGACAACTGACACTTTTAGAAGAAATTATAAATGCGGTGCTGCATAAGTCTTTCCCTTCGGATTTAGTGGAGGATTAGGTCTCTTAGCAAAGGAAGAAACGCCTGTTAATGCAAACTGATTATAATTCTCCCCTCGATTCCCCTTTTACTTGTGGTGAAGTCAACACAGTAGTTGCTATGCTAAAGTCAAATAAGTCTTCTGGTCCTGATTCTATTTCAGGTGAGAAAGCAAACAGTTTCATTCAATGTTCCCTTCTTTTCTTCACAAACGATTCCATGTCTGTTTGAGAGTAAATACTTTTCCACGTAGTTGGAAATGTGCCCAGGTGGTGCTAATATCCAAAAGAAATGATATTAGGACTCCTCAATCGGATAATCGTTGATGTATAAGCTTACTTCCTGTTCTGGGAAAGTATATGGAAAAGGTTATTGTCAGCAGAATTTGCTGGTATCTGCGACGCGGGGGACTTTCTTTCCTGTGATAATTATGGGTTTACTCCTCAAAGAAGCACCGAGAACTCTCTATTACATCTCAGGGAGATTGTTTAAGACGACAAGAAAAAGAGTCTCCACACAATTTGGGTATTCCTAGCTATAAAAGGTGCATTTGAAAATGCTTGGCGGCCTGGCATTCTCCATCTCCTACAGGAAGCGGATTTGCCGGCAAATATCTTTGCACTTGCTGCTGATTTTATGAATGACAGTTTGGTTAAAATGAAACTTAGTTCAGCTTCTGCGGTTCATCGACTTGAGAGAGGTTGCCCTCAAGGCTCAGTTTCAGGACCTACGTTTCGGAATATAATATAAAAGATCTCCTAATTAAGCTTAATATTACTGCTTGTTGTGATACCATAGATTTTGCAGTTGAGAATTTAATTTGTTTTAAAGGTAAGAATCTTCATGCAACTTTTCTACACAATAAAGAGACTTTAAACTTTGCCTCTGAATGGTCAAAAACTTTTAAACTGGAATTTAACCTTAATGAAGCAAAGGTAATGTTCATTGAAAAACAAAATATTTGTCATGACTCTTACCAGCTATGTCTAAATGATACTACTTTGACTGTCGTTAAGCAAATGAAATATCTTGGTGTTATTATTAACAATAAATTTTCATGGAAGCCGCATTTAACCTACATATCAGAGAAGTGTGAAAAGCTGCAACAGAGATTGGGCAGAATTGCACGAAACACTTACGGCATCAATTTTAACGTGCATTCCCTTATCTATAAACAAGTTTAGTTTAATTTTTATTAACGTCGCACTAGAAGAAACACGAGGGCTGATGGTGACTGACCTCGTAATTTTGAACCTCGGTCAAGTGACTAGAACTACACCTGATCTGGCACACTTTTTCCTAACTTCCACACCACACCAACGGGAGAACTTTGGCCCCCGACATATTTAACGTACAACAGCCCCGGCTACATGGTGAGTCTTTAGCGGCAAAAGATCGAACCTGTGACTGAACGAAAACCGGCGGCCAAGAATCCAAAACCATGACTAATCTATAAAGAAGGAATTCAACCTCTCATTATGTACGGCTTAAAAGTTTGGGGTGTTACTTTAAAGAAGAACATTAATTCTAAACTTTTCAGACGGATCCAAAGACGAATAATCTTTCGAACTATTTTTGGATATCGAACTTTAAATTATGAAGCTGTGTTTATAATTTCTGTTTTACCGCCAATTGACATTTTTATTTTAAATAACATTGCTCTCAGAGAAGAGCTCGTAGCCTCTTCCTCTTCTGGTTATGATTGTGTTTTGCTTCCATCTGATCTACCCCACCCTTCAGAGAGAAATGCCATACAATTGATTGAATTTAGTTCAAACTTTGAGGAAGAATTCCAAATCATGCTTTTTACTGATGGCAGTAAAATTGATGATAGAGTGGGTTTTGGTTTTGTTGTCCTTAGGAAAGGTATTCAAGTTCAATACTTACAATACAGAATCAGAGACAAATGCAGTGTTTTTGTAACTGAACTTTTGTGCTTAAATTTTTGCGTCAAGTAGATTGCTGAACAAAATCGCGTTGCCTCGAGCTATCTGATTTGTAATGATTCAATCTTATCCTTGGAAACATTAAAAAACATCTCTTCCTCGAATGATATTGTTGTTGATATTAAAAAGCATATCAAACACCTCAAAGATCAGAACATTACTGTTTGTTTTTCTTTTGTACGAGGACATTCTGGTATTTGTGGCAGCGAGAAGGCTGACTTTATAGCAAAGACTACAATGAAGCGGGAAATTCATCTTAAAGTTAATATACCTCAATCGTACTTTGAAAAGACTATGACGGAAAGTGTCCTGAAATCACGGAACGAAATATATATTAAATCAAATATAGTGAGCATCACGGAAAGGTTTTTTTTCAAACGTCACTATAAGAACTGCCGTCACTCCTTCACCAGCTTTAAATTACGTAATTTCTTACAGAGATCACGGTAACTTTAAAAAATATCTGAATAGATTCAATTTAAGTTCAAATAAAATTTACAACTGTAGTGTTGGAGGTGATGAGGACATTGAGCACATTCTATTTATATATTCAAAACTTGTCTCACAGAGAAATATTCTTAAATTAGCTATGAAAAAAATTAAACATTAACTGTCCTCCAAATCTTAGTAATTTAATTTCTAGTATAAGTGTTTTGGTTCTTTTTATCAAATATATTGAAGATATTTATAATCCTTCTTAATTTTTGTTTGTTTATTGTTTAGTCACATGTTTTTTGTTTTTGTTGTTTTTGTTTACTGAAATATACTGTTTTATACTTACTTCTGTAAGACCTGTTCAAAATGTTTGAAATTATTTGACAATTTTAAAACCCTTTTTCCTAATTATAAATATAAAATGAACAAAAAAGTGCAATAAAAGTTAAAACCAGTTAAGGAAAAAATCCACAAAACAAAACAAAAGGTTAGAAAGATTCTAAGGATTTAATTAAAAAAATTGTTTCCAAAAAAGTAATAATTATTGTATTAGAAATTAACTAACATTATTTTAATAAATATTATTTGAAGAATAAAATTTATTAGAATAATATTCCATTAATATTGAAATAATTGTCCAATTTGTATAAATTAAATATATGTACATGCAAACGCAAAAAAAAAATTCCCTCTCTGTCTCTAAGTATAATTCATTAAGTTTTATACACCTTTATGTGTTTTATATTTATATATATATATATATATACAACCTATAGTTTAATTTTTTAACATTATTTATTGATTTATGAAACGTATTAATGGATTCTTTGGTACGAGTAATAAATTTATGAGAGTGTTTTGGATTGAAGTCACTACCATTTACATACGTGTGACAGCTTACACTTATTTTTCTTCCTAACTCTCATAGTGATTTTAATTTCCTTCCTCATAGTAAAAAACGTATCGCTTATTATTTCTATATTCAAGCCAATAATTGAAGATTAAACATCTGTTATACGTTGGTCAAAGTTAGGACTCACAATTCTATGTCATATTGCTGGTATACATGTTGTCTTAAAAGGCAAGATGCCTAGAGGTTGTTATTTACTCTAATTTATAGTAATTCATTTAAATAATATTGATGATATTGGCAGTAAAATATAATGCTTATAGCGTTAACATTTCATATGCAAATATAACACTTTTGGTGCTAGTTGCACGCTGGTATAGGTAGCTATTAAAATATTCTCCATTGCATCGTTCTGGTGGAACGCGTAGGATATCTCTAATGTTCCATCGTGAGTGATGACTTTCCAAAAACACCGAGATGCAATCTTTTCTTTTGATTGGATAGCTGAAATCATAATCTTATTTGTTGGTTGCTGATCACTCCGACCGAGAAAGGCAATTGCACATGCAAACTATATATCTGGTGCTGAGCTGTGTTTAGTTTTAAGTAGAACAGATTCGCTTAGGGTTAACAGAGATTCAATAAGTGAAAATATCCAAATAAGGAATACCTTCCTAGATTTAAATGCGTTTATTTAGATATCACAATTTTACACACACAACAAATTTAAGGATAAACAATTTACGGAAAATATAATAATATAGATTCACATTAGTCTCTGATTGGAACACTATACTTACTTGTTAGCTTCTCCGTGTGGATTAATGGGTGATCACTCCTCCGAAGGCTGCAACATGGCAAGCTTGAATGCAAAGCGGTTCAGTGTTAATATTTTCTTACAAAAATATTTTAATTATATAAATATAACTTTGTTTATGGATAGGAATAATTTTTTTTTAATTCTATTTATTTAATAATAATGACAGTATTATTGTTTAGGTAATTATTTTTAAGTAAATCAAACTTTATTTTTTGTGATAAATAAACTTTTCCAATGAAAATTAAATTTGATGTGATTTAATTTTTTTTCATTTAAAATTATTTTTATCACACAATTCCCCTTCTACTTCGTTTTCATATATTCTATACATATTAATTATCTTCAATAGTTTTAAGGTTTATAATTATGTAGAGTTTTTTTTTTGTTTGTTTGTTATGAATCTTTTATCTTTTCTGTTTCAGTGAATTATTCTATTTGGATCGTGCATATACGCACGCACGCGAATAGGTTCATTCATATATATATATATATATATATATATATATATATATATATACATAAAGCTATTATTGAAGTGAAATTTTGATCATTAATCTTGTACAAACTACAACGAAATTCTAGAGTTTGGGTAGTATCATATATAGCTTTATATCCTATTTGTTTTATTCCTATTGCTTTAAATTATTCTTGTTATAATTTTATAACTCTTTCTTGTCTTTTTATCATAACTATTGTTTAGTTTATACATTTTAATTGTTTTAAATAATCTTTAACTATAATTTTAATTATTTTTTATTTGGTTATTTAATAATTTTTAATAATGTTATTCTTTAAACTTTCGACATTTACATTATATATATTTAAAACAAAATTTATAGTTGCAATTTTTTTTGTTCAGTTTTATGTATTTTGCTTGTTTATTTGAATTTTATTCATTAATTTATACAAATACAAAGATACATATATATACCAGAAAGAGGATTAAAATTTGTCCGGAAATTTAAGGAGGCATTGCGATTGGAAATTACTCGCTAAGGTTCAGGATTTTTCTATACAAATGCATGGTACATTTTAAAACGAATGCAATGATATCGAATCGATTCAATACTCCCAGTTTATGGAAATACACATATTATAATTTCAAATTATATAATTTATTAATTACATAAGTCAATTATTGTTTTTCTTTATTATACTGGTAGCGAGAACGCTTAACTATCTATTGTCTTTAATTGAAACGTTATTTCAAATTGACTCCTTAATTATTTAGGCAATTTAAACGACTTTTTAAATACAAAATGATTCTATAATTAATTAAAACATGTCCTTATATCACAAAAATATCTCGTAAATGCAACATAATTTTATGAAGATCGTTTATGGAATTTTTTTGGAAGAACTGGAATTTTTTTTATTTCCCAGAAATGTACTCTTTATGCAACTTATGCTGCAAATATTAGAAGCACATTTGATGATTCGATAATTATTTTTAAAATTAATCTGCTTTCCTTTTAAAAATTTCAATCTCCTAGTTCATTTTTAAAATACTGCACATACTGCATGTTAACTTTTCGACTCTTCTTTATTCACGGAGGAGAAAAAATCAAATAAATCTAACATCTGAATCTTAAATTTAGAGTTTTTCAAACTATGAAGTTTGCGAAGAGCCGTACAACAACCGTAAAATTATCTTTAAGTATTTTAACTTAAGAATTCCTTCCAAATAAATTACAGGTTTAATTAATATCTGTAAAGTCCATTAAACTTAAAAAGATTACGTTTGTTATTTGTAATCTTTACTCGCTTTTAGATTATTCACGTGTTTTAAATCAGTCGAAATCTATCGTAAAATAACACGTAATTAGCTCACTGTCAATGTAATGTGGAGTCGTTCTTTAAAACTCATTTGCAATAGATTAAGGAAAAGCAGTAATTCTTGCATATGATAGGAAAATAGCCATAAAATTAATATATTGCTAAAAAAGTATTTTTGGTTATATAAATGCGGAAAAAAAATATTTTTAAATGTGTTAGATAAGTATTGCGGACAGTTTCCTTTAGAAAAATTTCACCATGTCATTTAAATTTCAAAATTTACTCTAAACGTGAAACTATTAAAAATTATTCCCAATAATTATACTAGACCATTGTAACAATACCATAAACATATAAGTGATCATGTAATAGACGAAATGTTATGATAAATCAAACTTATTCTTGTAAATATCGGAACATCATTAAATATTTCTCAACTCATTTTAATAAAATTTTAAGAAATTGTTTTCAATTTGATAAACATGTAAAAATATTCATTGTTTAAACAAATTATATGTGAAAAGGAAAATACTCATCGAAACTTTTACATATACAGCATTGTAGAAGTCATGAATATTTCATTATTTTATTAAATATTAGAAGATGCTAAATCATACCAATAACAGACGGTTAGAAATGAAATATTTTACAACATTCAAATAAATTATGACGCTCATTTGATTAATAATTTCCTTTTCAAACATATAATGATATACATAGGATGTCACCATTGTCTTCTGCGGTTCCTTTTATAGCATTCGCCTCTCTATATGGCAGGTATTTCAGGGCATCGGGACTCTTACCTACGACTCGGTAAAAACAGGGCTGGTTGCGATTCCACAACCATGACCACTGCACGTCCGTCAGATGATGTAGAAAGCATACTCTAAGGACGCAATAAAAAATACTAAGTACGTTTTTGTCCAGGTCTCACAAACATTAAAGATTCGCCTTGGATTAAGCATCTTTCTTCTTCAACCGTAGGGAAAGTGTTGAAAGCGTTTGACAAACTGTTCACTAGGACAGCCAAACAGTTGTTTTACAAAAATTTCCATGGATATCCTAAGGAAGCTACAATATGTAATCAGATGAAACTTGAGTAAGAAAACGGGAAAGAAACGATTTGTTTTTGCTGCAGGACAATGACGTGGCATATCACTCCCAAATTGTAAAAAAAGTACGTTCAAAACATAATGTTACCACTATGGAGCAACCTCCCTATTTTCCTAAATTAGCTTCATTATAATTTTATCTCTCTCTTTCTGTATATATATATATATATATATATATGTAATGATTTAACTTTTAATTCAATAATTACCCTAAATAATAAATTAACTTTCTATTCTATCTCATTCCCTAATACAAAAGTAAAGAGTTCATTCTTATTTCCTGATCCCCTTCCAAAAGTATCCTATAATTTATTACATCACGCGCTCTTGAAAAGGATTAATTCTGCTTAAACTAATTATAAATCTATCAAAAACAATCTCTTTTTAATTCCCTATCTACTATATTTCCCTGGAATCCCCTTATTCTTACCACGTGCTTATGACGTTTGATGGGAATTTTCCCTAGTATATAAGCAAAAACGCAACGAAAAACGTTCTCTCTTTCATACTGCGCTTGCTCTTTTTCATACAATTGTTCTGTTCTTACCTAAATGATGTAACCAAATACCTAATGAAAATGGTCTCTCTCTCTCACAGCTTTAAATAAAAGTGAAAATTCAATACACCTCGAATGTTATTGATATTATGTTGCATTACAAAAGTCGATAGGAATAATGTTACATATATATACACACACACACACGAGTGTCGTTCAATAAGTTCTTGGAGAATTCCAAGCAGTGTAATTCTCAGTTACTCATATATGGGTGTTCATGACGCCTTTCGCATCTCAATAATTCGTCGCCATAACTTTTTTGGTCAATCAGATCCTGTTACCTTCTTTTGAAGAGATTCACAGGAAGCAACTCAACGTTTTGATTGTTGTTAGTTTCTGATTAAAATGAGACCATACAGGTCACCTTGATGTTGACAGCTTGAGGCTGCAGCGATCAAACTTTGTTCGAGAAGCAATTGCAGTAACGAAATCTAAGCTAACATGAATCATTGTTAAATTTGTTTCGGATCCGTTTAACAGATGGCAGCACCTAATGATAGCTACAATTTACCTTAATGATGCTACGTGTCTTGAAATATAACTGCGGTTTGAATCATTCTAGTCTTTCCACGGCTAAAAATGGAATGTAAAGGAAATTGTTTTGCTAATTCAGGATGGGTGATGGAACATTTTATGAAGCAGCTGAAGGATCGTTCCGAAAAGGATTTCCATGAATTCTTTACTTAGTAATATGACTATTTGAATAAATATATGACGTTGGGCAAGTGTTTAAAAGCAGGAAAACCGTACTCTGAAGTTAAATGAGGTAAAACATATCAAATTATAGATTTGTATTATTTTTCGAAAATTCGTTTTATTAATAATGCCTAAAAGCAAAATTTTTCTTTTTCCAACTTAGAAACTGTGGTTAAATTGTATTTAAAAAGATATAAAATGGTTATTATTTTTGTATTAAAAACAATCTTTTCTAAAAGTCTGCTGAAAAATATATATTAAAAGATACAAGTATGTATTAAATATTTCTTTTAAAACTGAATCTATATGCTATTCCTTTCCTCTCATGCTTTATCAGCAGGTGACCTGAATCCCAGAGAAAATATAGATGAATCTGCAGTGAACGCATTTGTCACTGCTTTTACTGAGGCTGTGAGGTCTTCAAATATCCTGACTCAGCTGTTTGATTGGCGCGAGGAGCCTGAAAAAGAAATAGCTCAGGCGATTAACAGGTGAGATATTTGGGCTAAGTATTTTATTTTACATGTTTCGCTATATTATGCAGTATTGAAAGAAAAATAAAAATAAAAGTGTATTTATCGAAATGGGATATTAGAAAATGGTTTTTTCAATTTTTGTTTTGTAACCTTTGAGTACATTAGATGCACAGCGAACGATTATATTTTTATCATGTTTAACGAGAAATTTGATGAGTTTAATATCTCGAAGACACTGAATTTTTTTTTGTATCTATTTCATTAGTAAGGCTGTAGAAATTACTAGAACAAAAGTAGTCTAATAGGTATTTTTGAAGGAAATTAAAATTGTGCTAGTTTGGGAGATACTATTACCTTCCAGAAAACATAATACTCTTTAAATCATGTCGGTAGAAGAGAAAATAATAGAAACAGAATTTGAATCGTTATTGAAATAAATAAATATGGCGTTGATGTACCGTGAACATTATAGACAATACCTACTTGAAGTGAAATAATGTATTCAGATCTCTTATATACTATATTTTGTACCACTTCCCTTGTACATATATGCCAAAAGTTTACATATAATGCTGATAGAAGAATTGTAATCCCACTTCTAACTTTAGATATTGACATAAGGGTTTAATAGTTATGGTGATTAAGTGCAATATTACTTTTCTATTCAATGTTTTATAGTATTTTATAATAATGAGATAATCTTTGGACAATGTATAATTTTATTTACAGTACAGCGTCACATTTCGGTAATTTCAGTGTGAATTGAACAAGCACTCCCAATTCTGGCCATTTCTACTCTCGTACACAAAATAATTAATAATTAAAGTAGTTCATTTAGTTTCATCCTTACTTTCATTTACGCAAATGAGAAGTCTTAGGAGGAGAAATTAGCTTATTGAACGTGAAATTTCAATAGTTTTGATATTTATAAAATAAAAGTAATGGGTTCTATATTTTTACATTGAGAAATCTGTATACTTTTGTATAAGTGTACGTAAAAAATAAGATTCACATGCATTAATAATTATGAATGATCATTTAATAATCAGTAGATTAGATCAGTGAAATCACACAGCTTTTCCTGGAGTTTATCAGATCGCTTACTTAGATCAGATTTTGTGGAATGCACGATCCGTATTCTTGTTATTATTGCTTCATAATTGGAATTTTAATTAGAATATCATAATTAGAATTTTCAACCGTCTATTTACGGAAACAAGTAACATAAAATTCGGATAAATCACATTCTTCTGCAAGCATTTGTAAATACTGTTTCATACTTCTATATAATATTGCTAGGTTAATCAAATACATTTAATGGAAATTTAAAATTTAATTCTTCAAATCAAGAAGTATAAGGTTAAAGGATTAATTTGTCACTTTTTCGAAATCTTTACTTCGTATGCATTTAAATACTCTAACACTAATTATGGTTGCTTTCTATTTTCTCATATTTTTTTCATTCTACATAGTAACCAATAGAAAAAAGACTTAAATAATTGAAAAAATCTTAAATGTACGTGATATATCATTAATATTTAAAACTATAAATTACGATACCTCCCAAAATTCTCCGATTTTTCACCCAGTCAGTAATAATTTCATTTCCTTATTTTGGTGCAAAGCTGTTATGTAGGCTTTAAAAATTGCATATAAATGTGCATAACATCAATATTCTTCATAATTTTTAAACTTCGCATTTAGCTTAAGATACCAGCACAAATCTCCATTGGATAAGCACTCCTTATTTAGCAAATCAAATAATAATACTGTATTTCAGGGATCATATCAACAAAAGACCATATTCCAACATATATGCAATTTTTTTTAAATTAAAAACTCTTAACTTTCTGCATACACCAAAACTTTCTGTGTTAATTTTTAAATAATGAAATGAAAAAAAAATATTAACTTTAAAGCTTTGAGTATTTTAAGCAAAATTGGATTAGCGAAGAGTATTTTGAATGCAAAAAAAATCTTTTTCTGCAAAATTAATAATTGAAACCAAGAGACAGTTAATGAACAGATTTCTAGAATTTAGGGGATTGAAAAATGTTCCAATTTAAGTAGTTTTTGCTCAAATGATAGATGACTACTTGAAATAATTTTTTGATCAAAATGTATTTTTTTCTAAAATTATGTTATTTTTGTGAGTTTCCTATCTCTTAAAGAGTTATTGAAAAACTCGATAATTGCAGTTGCAATAAGGTTAAAGAAGCTGTCGTAGTTTGATATTTTAAAAACGAACTATTAAATTAAACTAAACATATTATTTAAAAATACAAAACTCGAGTTCAACAGCTCGTTCGAAAACCAGTATTTACTCTTATATTAGACGTTACACAAAGATTTTTGTTTCAATACAGAGCGATAATTTGAAGTCACGACCAATGCAAGCGATCCAAAATTCCAATTAAAGAACCGTACTACCGGAGCAATGGGCCTCGAGAATTTATTCGCCATCAAAGTTTGTCAACATAAAGGAGCTTAACCAAAGATACCCCAAAGCATGAGAAATAATTTACAACTATGAACAGAAACCTTGGATCGAGAATACTCGAATCAATAAAAACGTTGTTTGAAATTATAAAAACTTAAACACATGTGACTTTGTCCCGTACTTCACTAAAATGAGCCGTAATCACGTCGAATTAACAGCAGTCGTACCAAGTAGAGAATGTGGACGAAATTTTTTCTTTTTTACTGATTGTAATGCAAGACCAAGATTCCGAAGGGAGCTCCCGATGTAAATAGAACATATAAGACGGATAAAATATTTATGCAATTAGTTCTTAAAGCAAAAAATATAATTTTCTATTCTCTAATTTAATAATTCATTCCATTTAATATGGAATTTCATGCAAACTACTTGCAAATCTGTTAGTGTTGCCTCATTGTCATTGAACCTGAGGATAAATATCATTAGCATAACGATAAATCCCGAAACTTAATGATGTATCGACATATATTCATAATACAGAACTGATTTTTGAGGTTACATTATAACAGGTTCTCTGGTGCATTAATTTTTAATTAACTTAAGAGGAAACGTTATTACGATGTTTGATACGGAAACTTTATATTGGGGAGGAACTGTGATATATATATATATGTAAATAAGCTTTATTACTGCCTGATTCTTATTGAGTAACCAAATCTCTTAATCATGACGAAAGCAATTCGTCACTACCTGGTAAGAAGGCTTTATTCTCATTTAATTGAGGTTAGAAATGTCCAACATCAAATGACAATAACTTTCACTCTAGTTTTTAATATTATTTAATCCAATTAAAAACAAAATTATATATATATATATATATATATATTGGTATAATATTGTAATAATAAATATATTAATTTCTTGCTTTAGAAACAATTGGTTTTAACTCCATATTTATTCTAGCCGCACGATAAATTCTATAATTCCAACGAAACTTAAATATCGGGAAACTAGAGCAGCTAAAATCTATTTAACTAATATTTATAAAGTGTCTTTACATTATTCAAAAAAAAATTAGTTTTCATTGTACAATATAACCGGTGCGAAATAAATACTCAGTTTAAAAATTTAAATTCTAAATCAAATTATAGATTTTTGAATATTCAAATCTACACTGGTGTAAGTAATTAAAAGAATTTTCAAATTTTGTATCTACGATATCCAGAACTACTGAACAGATTTCAATAGAATTTGGTGTGAACATAGGTTGATATAATACAAACAAAATAAACATTCAGCAGTTATAACAGACACACATGTTTGTGCATAACACTCATGGGAGTCTGAAGGGCAGGTCTGGGCAGGCATCATGTTGGATGGCCACACACCTCTCCACGTCTTTGAAACAGGCTCTGTGACTGGTGTGAGGTATAGAGATGAGGTCTTGAAACCCTATGTTCGCCTTTTCCGGGGTGCAAAGGGCTCCGAGTTCATCTTAATGGACGATAACGCGAGGCCACATACAGCTCTTCTGGTCGACGAATTTCTCGAGAGTGAAGATATTCGCCGCATGAATTGGACAGCCAGGTCTCTAGACGTCAATCCTATAGAGAATGTCTGGGACGCTCTGGGAATGGCAATTGCAACTCGCAACTCCCCCCCCTCCGAGAACCATCCAGGAATTGAAAACAGCGTTGGTGAATGAGTGGGACCAATTGCCACAGGCACTGATAAACTGCCTTATTTCTAGTATGACATCACGCTGCAAGGCGTGTATAGCTGTAAGAGGGGACCATACCCCCTATTAACCCATTTCTTTTGTGTATTCTGCAACCGCTGTTTAAGACCTTCTGATCCTCATGAGTGTTCCGCACAAACATGTTTGTCTATTATAACTGTTGAATGTTTATTTTGTTTGTATTACATCAACCTATGTTCACACCAAATTTTATTAAAATCTGTCCAGTTGTTCTGGAGATCGTAGATAAAATATGAAAATTCTCTTAATTTATTACACCAGTGTATTTCCCATTCGACATAACATTTTCTAAGAACTCTCTCTATGTCAACCCTAAATTTCTCATGTACTGACTATCCTAAGCTATTGTGAACTCCAAATTAAATTTTATTTGTATGTATAATTTTATCAGAACATTTAATTAGCGTATTTAATTTCTAATTATATTAACTATACAGTTTGGGATAAATCATTTCAGGAAAGTCAAGTATTTCTTATCAGCTTGGGGAGCAGACAATGCCGAGGATATTGCTGCATCTCTAACGCAATATATTCCTCAAAACTTCTCTGCCCATCCATTAGATACTCCTGTCAGAGCCAATGGTTACAGTATGGCAAACTATCTCGTTTCTGAAGGAATCCTAAATACAAGAAATGCTCCTACGCTCGCCAAGGTGTATGCCAAATCGTTCGAGCACTTTGCGTGCAAAACAGACATCAAGATCGATGCCGCAAGAGACGGGTTTGCCAACTTTGCAACTTCACTAACTCCTTTGTCACTGGAAAGAGGATTGAAATTGGCACAGAAATACGAAGAAGCATGGAGATTGGTTACATCGTAGCAAGGCTCAGAAACTTGTTATGCAAATCCTTAAAAACAGAATTTTTCTTACACCAATTAAAAAACCACGAATCTGTATTGTAACTTAAATTACTAGACTTCAGAAATAAATTTAAAATATTTTCAAGATTATTATTTATTCATGATACATATTTGGCGTAGTTTATAATTTTTGATTGAAAGTTTCGATTGAAAATTAATACTGTGAACAAACCACTGCAATACAATTAAGGCATCCGAAAGTGCAAATATTTATCACTCTTACGATTAAAATATTTTCCTCTTCCTATGTTTGAAAGTATTTCAAAATATTTTTCATAGATCGGAAAATCCACAAACGAATTATTGAAATAAACACAAAATATTTTTTAAAAAACTAAGGAAAATATTATTTCTCAGAAATGAGCGCAATTTCCTTATACTTTCACTTCAGTGTAATAAATTTAGTACTGAAAATGTTAGGAGGAGACTAGGGATTCCATAGGATTTACATTACGAAATCAAAATAGATGGTATTCGGGAGTCTTTCAGGTCTGTTTAACAAGACCAATAAGCTTCATGGTTTTCGAAGAATGATCAAATGATGAATCAGCACCTCAGTTTTCATATATTTGCTAGACTTTGAGTCTTCCGATATTTAACGCAAGTCACAACCTTCGATACGACGTTTTTCGCACGGAACTAACCAAGCCACCACTAAACCATAGCGAATATTTTATTCAATAAACAAATTGGTTCCTGTCAAATTTATTATATCCTCTTCATTTTGCGCTTTATATACAAACTCGTTTTACTGTGGAGTATATTGCTTCATAACTTTACTTGGAAACAACGGAATGCTTCAGTTTATGTAATAATAAATATTTCGAAGGCAGACACATTTTAAATTTTAGTTCGAAATTAATACATATTTAGACTAATGTTTTCAATGATACTACTATTCATGGCTATGATCTACCATCCATTTAAAACTCGTGAACATAGTGTTAATCATATGGAATTTCTAGTTTCCTTCTCAATCACAGACTATTATATTCATTTCAATGAAATATAAAAATAACTCTGAGTGAGTCAAAAGCAACAGATGGTTCTGTACAAAAGAAAATTTTCTCTTATTTTAATACATTTTTATATGTGTATTTTAATGATTAATTTATGATTTTTAAAAATTTAAGAACTATCCTTTTAAGTTATAAAGAAAAAAAAGTAATCTAATGAAAACCGTCAATTTTTTCGGTTCCATCGAAAGCAATTTATTACATTGAAATAAATACCAATTGAGGTAAAATGTAGAAAACCTTCTGAAAAACCATATCGAAATCAAAATGGCTGTTAGACGGAAAAATTAATAAAAATGGATTCGTGGAATGTGTGTAATCTCTAACCCACTGTAATAAATGGGATTTCTCGAATCTCTAAATTGTAGAAAACATTCTGGACAAGCATATAGCATTCAAAATAGCTGTCAGACGGAAGCTTTAATATAAATGGATTCGTGAAGTATGTGTAATCTCTAATTCATTGTGATGAATGGGACTTTCCCTGGAAAAAAAAAAAGTAAACTCTAAAAGAATGGACACGTGAGTAGAAAAAAAAATTAAGAGACCTTCTTTTAAAAAGTAAGGAACGAATATAATGTCTGTAAAATTTATTAAATCCCAATGATAGAAGAAATGAAACTTAGTATGCATGTTATTTAGGTACTGTGCATCAAATATAATGCAAAATGTGACAGAATTCATACCATGGAAAAGCATGACAAAATTCAAAAGAAAAAAGCAAGCTCTATATAGCAATTTCGAAAATCGCTAAAAATGTTCGTCTCATCCTAAATGATGACAAATTAGTAAAAAGTGTGAACTCCTCGAACTCTGATGCACATTTGGCAGGCATTTGTTCTTCATACTATCCCCTCAACATTAGATGAGAATTTAAAAGCTTGGGATGCAGGGTATTCTCATGTTTATCAAGGTAATATGAGTTCCTGCTTAAGTTATGGATTTCTAAGAGAGCAGAGTCAATTTCTTTCGACAGTAATATTAAAGAGAATCTTGTTTTTATAAAGCAGATGGTGTGGTTTTTTAAAAAAGTTTCAATGTGAGGAAAGGAAATCACTGGATTACAATTCACAAATAATGTTTGGGTTATGTTATCGACTTTAATATTATGGCCTCTAAACAAAGAAAACGGTTTCTTAGGGAATCATAGCTGCAGTTAAACAAAGTGATTTCTTTGGGAAACAGATCTTACAACAGCATCCGAAGCATCTTCAATGCAATTTAATTCCTATGAATACGTAGTTATTATATGCGCTGAATACCTTCATCCTCTAGCTTCTGGATATTTCCTCTTATATGTTTAGAGAATACAATTTCATACGTGATAGAAACTTTGGACCCACTGTACCCCGAAATAGACTAATATGGACCAGAAGAATTTCTTTGCGAAATCACTATTATGTAACGGGACCAACGTCAGATTTGTGTAGCAGTATTCGGATGTCATGCATAATACCTACTTGCACATACAATAAGATCTTGATCGTACCGATAGATTTCAAGAACACTCTGATGTCAATAATGAGTTCACTGTTTTCGCTACAGTAGTTGGTGAGAGGCTCACTCCTTACAATTAAATCTCACTCTCGAGGCTCACTCCTCACAATTAATCGGAATCCTGCGGAGAAAATCACACTGGACAGCTGTTGAAGATACCAGCGAAAATGTTCTTTGCACCAGCGTAACGTTTATTCCTGATGACCTGGCCTTAGTTAAATGCACTAAAGAGGCTATAATGAATACATGTCTGATTGATTCAATCACTTAGAAGCCGTTCTGGCCGATACAAGAGTGCCGGAAGCGGTTGCAAACTCAGAACCAATGTGGCTAGGGGGGGGGAAATATCTATTTCATTTTGATATTATGGATGTAAATGGATCATTTGGAGTTGTGGTTTCTTCCCACAGTCCCCAACTCGCTTTTTCTGATAATTTCCATTTCCAGTCATCACTTTTAAAAGCGAAATAAAGCTTTTTGACGCATATTTTTTTCAGCAAATTTAGTTCCACATTGGCCCTGCTTCCAGACGCTCAACTGTTCGCTTGTGATTATATTTTCTCAGAGAATGCCTAAAACTATGCTTTCCTTGGAAAGTGGAACCGCTATCTGATGGCTGCAATATCGCAAGGGATGTTTATGTAAACTAGATGGTATGATTTTACTAACAGTGTTGAAGTGCATTGGAATGTAAATCGACGGGAAAGCTATGGGGTTTCAGGAAAGACTGGACAAAGAAGAGTAATAACGACATCCACCGAAATCTTGTGGACCCTAGATGAAGTCTCTACCTTCCTTGGGAACCACATCTTTACGGATAATGTCCACTCGATATTTGTCACACACACGACGGAATTTAACTGAACATTTTTCAAAAGAATAAATTTTTGATTTCCTGTATATATATATCACCTTTTGGAATTTCAATTTAATAAACAACCCATCGGTATTGCTTTTTATACACATTAGAAAGCAGGCCTATGATTACTTTTTTTGCGTTTATATTTATCTGATTAAGGGAGAAAAAAGAAGTGTTTCCTTGGGCTACTTACCGCAGATTGTCAGGCTGTGTCCATGCGTTTTTTAGATATGAAGTCTAATTTAGATATTAATCTCGTAAAAACAATTCTTTTAAAATTGGTTATTCATTAGAGTATTTTGATTTTCATATATATTTTTCAAAATGCATTAATTTTAATGCATAAGAAAGAAAAAAGAATTTGATGAAAATTATATGTATTATACAAAATATTACATAAAATCATATCTTCTTAAGAAAATACAATGTATACTTCATTTGATACATAAATTTCATGGAATAATGATATACTATTACATGGAATATTTAGATATAAAAAATCAATCTTATTTCGTTGTATGGTATTTTACAAAACATTCTTCAATGTACAGTCCAGCGTCTCATATCTTACACGCAGACGAGTATTTTCTTCTTTTTTCATGTCCATCATCATTTGGTGTTTCAGGCTTATAATCTAAATCACTAAACAGTGCATATTTATAATCATTGTCCCTCTTTCACTGTCGGATTCATTCATTAATTCGCAAGTCACTATTCACAATTAAATACTTTCTTTTCGCCACGACTGTCGCTTCACAGATAAGACCGATCGTAGGAAACAAACAGCTTTACCAAATAAAGACTCTACCTCCCATAAACATCCATAATTTCCCATTAGAAATTCTAGCAAGAAAGAAAGAAATAAAAGCAGCCCTTTGAGTCACGTCATCACATTTAAAGAGTTTTGCCGGTACACACACGATTTTTGATTATAGAAGCAATTTCCTCCATCTGACAGCCAGAAGTAAAATCCATGACCAAACCACCAAAGTCAATTTTCGAAATATCCTATCTATATAGATTTCACGGTATTGTAACTCAATCTAGTTACA
>BMAW01104913.1:0-14296 GCA_019974015.1 Nephila pilipes
TTGTTGCATCAATTTAGCTATAGCGTCTTTCGTGGATGTGGATTTCACTGGATAAAACCAAGTGAATTTTATGAAAGCATCTACAATAGGGAAAATATGGTTGTAATTTTTGTTGGTGAAAGGTAGGGGTCCAATAAAATCGATATGGTAAGTATTGAAAGGGTTATTATCTTTTGGGATAGGGTTCAGTAGTCTTTCTTTTTTTTTGCCACGTTTTTTGTTTATTAAAATACAATCGATGCAATTTGCAATAATGCTATCAATTTTTCCTCTTGAGTGGGGAATATAAAAGTCACGTTTCAGAATTTCCTCTGTTTTTGCTGTAGCAAAATGTCCCCGTTGGTGAATATCTCGAATAATGTCTACTTCCATAAGTTGAGGTACGACAAGCAATTCTCGTCCTTGTTCATACTTATACAAAATATCTTTCTTCAATAAAAAATCGGAGTTTTCACCATTTCGTACCATGGACTAAATAAATTTTATGTGGGCGTTATTATCCTGCGCTGTAGCTATTCGGTTTGTGAGAGTATTTTGGGCCCTAGTTGTAAAGAGGACTGAATGTCGGCTCATTGCGTCAACATGTTGCATCTGGTTACCGGATCTATGTACAACTTCGTAATCGTAATCCTGGAGTTGTAGTATCCATCTAGTTATCTTAGCTTAAATGTCTTTTTCCGTCATTGTCATTTGAAAGGCATTGCAATCTGTAACAATTTTAAAATGTTTCCCTAAAATGTACAAGAGGAATTTTTTTTACTGCTTCTATCACCGCCATATCTTCCAACTCGTAACTGGAGTAACGTCTTTCGGTGTCGTTAGTTTTACGGCTCATGTAACAAACAGGATGTAATTTAGAGTCTATAACAGATTTTTGTAATAAAACACCGGCTAGCCCGTCTGCACTTGCGTCTGTATATATTTCGGTTTCACTGTTGGGATTATAAATTGTTAACACTGGTTCTCGGCATAAAAGTGCTTTTAAGTGATTGAAACAATTGCGCTCTTTTTCTTCAAATTTGAAAGATTTATTGTTTTTTAGGAGATCACTAAGAGGTCTTGCTATTGATGAAAAGTGTGGTATGAATTTCCGAAAATAGCCACAAAGACCCAAGAAAATCTGAACGTCTTTGGTGCATTGAGGTTCTGGAAAGTTGACAACTGCTTTGGTTTTGATAGGGGAAGGGTATAATTTACCATTTTTAATATGATGCCCTAGGAAATCAATTTCACGTTTGAGGAATTGACATTTCTTAAAGTTAAATTTAAGGCCGTATTCTAATGCCATTTTAAGCACACGTTTTAATTTATGTAAAACTTCGTCTTTTCTCGATATGAACAGGTCGTCCATATGCATGATTAAGGTATTATCCTTTATTAAATCTTTAAAAACTGCATAAATATACCGTTGAAATACACTAGGACTCGTTGAAAGACCGAAAGGTACTTTTAAGAATTTGTAAACAGAATTATGTGTCACAAATGCAGTGTATTTAGTACTATCTGGATGTACATCACAATGAAAAAAAGCATTTTCGAGATCAAGAGTAATAAATACGTTCGAATCTGTTAATTTATCAAGAATATCGTCCATCAAAGCAATAGGAAAAGAGTCCTTAATGATTTTTCTATTTAAACGCCTGTAATCGCCATTCTTTTTTTTTTTCTTTTCACTAAAACTATGGGTGAAGAAAACGGACTATTTACACTTTCTTTAATAATTCCTGCCTCTAACCAATTCTTTATTTGTGAATTTACAAATGTTTTTTCGTTTGCCGCTAATCGTCTAGGTTTTGAGTGAATAGGTGACTCATCGGTGAGAACTATTTTCATCGAAACGTCCGTGGTTTTTCTTTTCTGCGGTGTTTAAGTATCTAACACTTGTTTTAGATTTTGTTTTATTCCCTAATCGCTGAAGGGACTCAAACCCACTTCATCCAAATTTATTGCCTTTGCTAGATTAAAAAAATATTCGATTTCTTCAACATCTGCTGTTTTACCCCTCTTAAGGACTGCGCTTGGGCTTATAGTTACAACAGGCTGCACGTTGACCTCATTTTTTGTGTTCGCCTCAGAAGCAACACAAGGCGCCAGTCGGAATACCGACGTAATGTGTTTTATATTATTAGGCGAGGTTTTGCGGGTAGGAACACGATTGAAATTATTTGTTGCATAACTGGCATGAAAAGTATTTCTTTTCCCCGCAATTTCGAATCCGTTTTCATTTATAGTAATATTTAATTTGCTAATTACATCAAGGCCAATAATAATGTCACAACATAATTTTTGAATCACATAAATTTCTGTTGATGTACAGCATTTATCAAATTGAATGTCAGAATAAAAGAATCCCAACGAAGAATGACATTCCCCATCGATTCCAGCGAAAGATAGATTTTTTAAATGTTAGTTTTGGGGATCCAATCTTTATATAACTTTCATAATTTATCATTGATAATTCGGAACCAGTATCGAATAAAGCATTGAGTTTAACACTTTGAATCTCAACATATTTTTCTATTTTTTTTTTTTTTTTTGATAAAAGCTTTACTTCTAGTGACTAAAGTTTGATTTACCTCTGTTTGGGCACAAAATTTAGCTATATGCCCAAATTTAGAACATTTCAACCCGTCTTTCTTATTTTTATACTCAGCAGATTTATGACCCCATAAGTTACTATTGAAACACTTTATGTTTGAACTATTTTAATTTTTATAACCACAATACTTATTTTTTGACTTAAAATCATTATTCGGAGCACGAACAATCGACGGCATTTTTCCTGTATTCTCTAACAAATGGTTTTTGTTTTGTACATTATCATGAACGCTTCTGTTTGCTTCTCTTCTGAAATTACGTCGCACAATTTCATAATCGTCTAATTTTTGTACCAAGACATCAATACATGTTATTTTAGTTAATTCATCTAGAAGATGATCACGTACGTCTGGAGGTATTTTTTGCTTTAACTGGTCTGAAACCAAAAGTTGTTTTAATTCTTCAAAAGTTTGATTATTTAGGCCGGTTATCCATTCATCAAAATAATTTTGTTCAAATGTAAAATCACGCCAAGAAGCAGATGATTCTTTTTTTGTGAGTAAAATTTTTTAATCTGAATTGTTCAGGACTCAATTTAAATCGTTGCAATAACAATTTCTTAACATGAATGTAGTCGTTGGCTTCCGGATCAGGTTCTCATGCTACAATATTTACTATATTCAAAGGAAGCAAAGGTAATAAATGTGTTACCCAATCGTTTTGAGGAATATCAATTCGGATTATCTGTCTCTCAAATAATGAAAGGTAAACACTTATATCGCTTTCAACATCATAACGCGGCATTAACTTCATTAGATTTAGTTTAGGTACAGTTAAAGGTACATTTCCGTCTGAAAGAAGAGCTTTTGAATCTAATTCTAATTTTTTAAACTCATATTCCCTTTTTTCATGTTCGTCCTTCCTTTTTTCCAACCGTTCATTAAAAATAACTTCTAAATAGTCTTTTGTAAAATCTTTGCTATAATTTTTATCGTTAGTAATTAGCTTAAATAAGTCGGAAACTTTAGCATTTGGCTCTACTATTAGTCCTAATTTTTCTGCTAAAGTTATTAAGTCTACCTTTCGTGCTCTCGAAAGAAATGACATTTTGCAACAAAGGAAAATAAAATAGAATTTTTGTACTAGCAGAAATTCTTCGTCCATAAAAGAAAGTTCCGCTAAGGGTATCCACAGTATTTGTAAAGTCGCAAATCACACACAAATCCAGTTCTGTTAAATAGTCATTTCGTCGCGAAACTAAACACTGAAGTTCGATTCGCTTAAGTTGGGCCGAACCCCCACTTGTGGTGTGTGTAAAGATTCAAAGTAACGACTACTTACTACACACACACTGTTTATTTGCTGACGTAGGACAGAACATTAAAACACAAAACAAATTGATTAAACTCGCGTAATCATGAATTTAACGTCCAGCGCAATTTTCTGACTCCGAATCTCTCTCGAAGTGCTAGGCGGCTCTCTAGAAGCATCATGGCTATCTTCCGGGATGGTAGATTAGCAGGTCTTAGATCCCATATATATATATACACACACACACATTGGTGCAATATATACTTTGCGCAAAACACCAACTCAAGTCGGAATGTAGATATACGAGCTCATTCAGCATAAGCAATTCAGGCAGTTTTCGTGCAATTCGTTTGCGAATGAACGATGTTAACGATTAAAGAGAGCGGATGACTGCACAAACACGACAAACGAACAAGCTAGCAAATGTTTGAATCCGGACGATCACGAATCGAAATGACTCGAATTCTAAATCTGCATCAGTGGATGATCTCAAGACTGTGGCAGAGGTTTCATAATGCGGGAAATATTATCCAACTGTTCGTTAGTGAAATTAGTATTACGCCGAAATTGTCCTTTTTGGACAATTTTTTTTATTAAAACTTAACAATAAAAATTAGTGGTTCAATCATAAGTACAGTTACTGTGGGTATCAACGTGACAGTCGTTACCCACGTCCGTTTCGCTGAAAGTCGTTCAGCTTCTGCCTAGTTTTAACAGAGGACCGGTAGGATGCGCACACATACTTCAACACCAACGATAAGTACCAGTTCGATCAAGAGTCATAACGTTCTCCAAGACCGATATCTGGTAACAACTGCGTGACGCCAGAGGGATATTTGTTTCAGAGAACTGGATTTAGAGTTCACAGTAGCTGCAGGAGTATGAGTTTCCAGACAAACTGCTTACAGGAGATTCATTCGCGTTGGTCTCTATGACAGAGGACCAGTACTTAGCACTTCCCTCACAGTTACGCATAAATGAGCTCGTTTAAAGTGCAGTTTGGACCATCAGAACTAGAGTTTGGAACGGTGGGCCAAAGTGATGTTCAATGACGAATCTCGCTTTAGTTTGAATACTGATTCTCATCGACTAACTACATGGTGAGAACGTGAAACTCACTTTTCACACGGGAAGCATCTCGGATAGACATCGTTTCCTTCAAAGATGAGTCATAGTGGGCACGAATATCATGTTGGATTGCAAACAGATCTTCATATCTTTGAGACGGGATCTGGATCTGTAACTACTGAAAGATACAAAGATGAAGTTCTTGAGCCTTATGTTCACTTCTTTCAAGTTGCTGTCGGTTTTGACTTCATATTCATGGCTCATAAGGCGCCTTGTCACAACACTAGCCTGATCTACAAGTTACTTAAAAAGGAAAAGATTTTATGCATGCCATGACCTGTCATTCACCTGATCTGAACCCTAGAATTCTATACAAAATGAGTGAGATATACTCGAGAGACAATTTGTAGCCCTTCTACACTCTTTAAGCTCCTTTTCCAAATTAAAAAGATCTCTTCGTGATGTTTGGAACTATTTGAGCCCACATCTCATTCACAATGTTACTGCAAGTGTGAGAAATCATTATGCAACGTGCTTAACTGTCAGAGGTGACCACTTTCTTTATTAAACCTCAGCATGACTTTTTCTAAATTTCCTTTTATTTTTCGCTAATCTACGAACTCTTCTTATGGCCATTATTATTTCAAAAATGTTTTTTTTTTTTTTTGACGGTGAAAGTGATTATTATCGTTATTTTGCGTTTTCGTATTTTATAACCGTTTCACACTCACATATCACTTTTCTTGCCGTTTCGACTTGTATTTTCTTCATTGTTCCCATAATAAGCAATTATACACAATTTTTGGACACCACTGCATGTGTTCAACTAATTTATCAATATCAATTAAGAAATATTGCTGTAAATTAAATGTATTCAAACTTTTTCCTCGCTTATTAAGCTATTTCAAAAATTTCTATTCTTGAGATACTATTTTTATAAATGCAACACCTGTTACACTTAAAATCACGAATTACATTTCTTTATATAACATGAATAACAATAATGCAAGTAATAAGTGAAAAATTAATTGTTTTTGTAAAATTGTTTTTATCCAAAAATAAATCATAGCAAAGGGTACGCAAATTTTTTCATGCAAGTATAATGTTCAATATTTTTGAAAAAAATTAGTTTAAATACGTCAAAATATACTTTAAAATGTAAAGCATCAGATGTTGCAAAACCTCTAACGAAGGAAGGATTTTTGCTGAATTCAATGTCATATTTTAAAATAGGTTCCTAAGCATGCTGTCGAGTTAGATTACAGTGGTGCTTGGCTCGATCAGGTTGGAATGATGCTGATTGTGGACGTATAGTGTTTAGCGACAAATCCTGCTTCCATCTGTGTCTTGACGATCATCAAAGACGTGTCTGGAGACTCCCAGGGTACCGTGCCAATCCTTCTGCCCCTATTGCACGCCACACAGGTCCTCAACCAGGAGTTATGGTCTGGGATGCTATTTCCCTTGATAACCGAAATCTTTTGGTCGTCATTAGAGACACACTTACAGCACAGCGGAGCGTCGACGACATTCTGAGACCTGTTTTGCAGTACCTTGGCATGGCGGTACGTGTTGCTATAAACTGTTTTACAGTTTGCCAAACACTTCCTTGGTCATCCAGATCTCTCCAATCGAACATGTCTGGGATATGATGGGAAGGCGACTGCATCTACTGTGGAATGTTGATGACATAGCTCGACAATTGGAGCAAATTTGGCAAGAAATACCTCAGAAGACCGTCAGAGAAATTTAATATTCAATGCCGCATAGTGTGGTAGCTTGCATCCAGGCTAGAGGGGTGTCAACACCTTATTGAGTTCGTTACTTTGTAACTTTATAACTCTGAAATAAATTCTTCAATTTTTCTGAAATTTTAATAATTTTATATTCTGTACATAATAATTCTATTCGCCAATTTTTGTCTCCATCGGATAACTCCTTCTTGGTGCGTCGTTTTTTGTTGTTGTTGTTATAATATATATATATATATATATATATATATATATTCCTTCTCATTCTTCCAAGCCAAAATCCTACTGCTAACCAGTTACAAGCAGATATAATTATCCATAATAACAAACTACGAAATGCCTCATTTCTCTAAGACATCCTTAATACTACTACTACTGTCGCATCCTTAATACTACTACTACTGTCGCATCCTTAATACTACTACTACTGTCTGGAGGAGACTACTGTCGCATCCGTCCGATTCTGTTCTCATTGATGTCAGTTAAGCACTTCTCATCAACCCATCCTTTTTCTGAGCACTCATAGAACATTCTTGCGGCCTCGATTGACGAGTGGTTGGAGTTTATGTTTAGCGTTATTTACTTTGAGTCTAGATAGCTCTAAAGACTCATCAGAAAAGGTTGCTGATGCACATTACATCTTTCAAGTCTAAATGCCTTCCCGTTGGAGCAATGAGGAAGTTTGGAGAGGAGGATACTAGTTTAATTGTCGTCCTCGATACTGGAGTGGGGCTCAAAATTACGAAGTTTGCTGTCTCTAGCTCTCATGTTTGCTGTCTCATGCTCTCATCTAAGAACGACGTTTATAAAACAAATCCAATAAGTCTGAGATTTGAAAATTGATGAAATGTATTTCTCACTTCTTCATTCTGATTCTGAATAAAAGCGGTTTCCCTGATGAAGCTTTTTCGACTTTTACTTCGAGTGATGTAGACTTTCTAACGGGATTATAGCTCTCATTTTGGACATTTAAAACCAAGTAATCATTTTTTGTTGACAATTACTATGACTTCAACTTTCGTCGCATAAGAATGCTTAAAAAAATTGCCCGTTTTGTATTTGAAATATAACGGGGGTACTAATATGTCATGTATGTAATGAAAATTGAAGTTATTCACGCGCTGTCTAACAATTTTATTTTGTGATAATATTTGTTGAAATTTCAATTAATTGGAAAACTATATATGTCTCGACAATTATTTTGGATTAATAAAGGTTTTATTAAACTGCGTATATTTTGTGGTGAAACTTAAAACTTTCTGAAATAAATTGTAGCTGTGTTATGTTTTGTTTGTAATTATTATTGAAAATTTCATTAGTTGTTTTTCTAATTTTTTTATGCGTGCTTCGCTCTTTAAATAAAAAGTATATTTGGTTAATAGATATTTCAAAACGTTACTGCAATATATTACTGTAATACATATTGAATAGGCATTGACACTTTTCAATTCTTTTAAAAATCGCAGAAATCAAGTTCTAAGTGAATTTGTTTTAAATGAACATTCACATTGAGACAATATTTCATTTCACAATTGCTTTGATATTTAAGTAGGATCTGTCTAGCAACAAAATAGTAATATCTTATAGTATATTTTAGTGAAAATTAATCCTTGGTAGATTTATTGCAATAAAGTTCATTGTTCAATCAACTTTTTTAGCACGCTTTCAAGTTTTGTCTTTTTTAAAAAAAAAAAAAAACTCTGACTGGAATATATAAATGACTGAATATCTACAATTTATTTATTCATATTATTTGATCATTGTGAGAAAATATGTTTGTTACCATTGGCCTAACATGCAACTTTCTTTTTGATATTGAAATAACTCAATAATTTATGAAATTAGCTCTGAACATAGAGCAAAACATTTTATAATTTTCATGTGGACAACTACATTTTAATTATAATAAACAAATGAAATGCCTTCATATTAAAATATATTCATACTATACAAATACTCATATTAGTATTATACAAATATTTGAACAACTTTTTTCAATCATTGAATTTTGGTTTGTTAAGTTATGAGACATTCCTTTTTGAAATTAAAATACGATTATAATTATTTAAGTCTCTTCTATGTTTTTAAACATCTGGTTATTCTTGTAATTCAAATTTAGTAGCTGTGTTATGTATCTTCCTTTGAAATTTTCATAGGAGTGCTTAAGTATTAAATTTTGTCTTACTTTTCGAAATATGTATATTCAAGTTTTTGATATTTTGACTGAAGAATTTTTTCTTTTTTAATGTTTAAAATTTAATAGCTGTAATAGGAAAATGTTACTGTTTGACATTTAAATTTTAAAAGTCATTGTTTCTTTTATATTTCTTTTGATTATAAAGGGTTTTCAAACACTATTCCATTAAGTATAAGAGGAATCTTAAAATTCTTGTTCTTATAATTCATTTGTAATGCATTTTTTACTTTCTGTGCTTGTAATAAGAAATTCTGTTTTCCTGAACTACACAGTGTATTTTTTCTAAATTCTATGTATGTAAAAAAAGATTTGATTATGCATACTAACTGGTTTGCTTAATAATAATAATTAACATTTGTATCAAACTTCTTCAATATTAAAGTTTGTGTTATATGTATAACTTTATGTTATAATACTCAATTTACTGCAATAATTTTCGATTCTTTAATTTCTGTTGTAACATTGAAATAAAAAAAAAGATAACATTCATAAATGTGATGACTAAGAGCTGACGACCTGGAAAAATATTATTAGGGAGCAACATAAGTAAAATTTGATTAATTTTAAAGCAGTTTTTGGCACAAAGCTTTTTTTTTTATTATGACCACTAATTAAATGAAATGTGATAGATAAATAAAATAAAATAACCTTTGTAGCTTTTAAAGGATGCAATCACAATAAATTTTTGAAGAAGTTGTATATTAAAATTATTTTGGATATCCTGTTTCCAAGCATTAGCTGTAACAGTGAGATATTTGTGTAAAAGGCATTGGTGCTTATTATCCCCTCAAACATTTTTCGCCAAATTGTATGATTCATCTAGTAAAAGGATTCATTTGTTTTTATTTTTGAATGCTGTAAGAATTAATTGTTGATAGAAGAAATTAATCCTATATGTTTGGCAGTATCTTTGACAATTTTCACGATTGTTTGAATAACATTTGAGTACTAAATCATTTTTATTGTAATGGAAACTTTACTGTGCTTAAGTCTATTAATATATATATGAATGATTAAGTTAATTAAAAAAACTAGCACATTTCACAAATTTCAAAAACCTTTCAGTTTTGAAAAGTTATATCTATTTTTTGAAAATAAATTTAAATATGTATATTCAGGTACCTTTGGATCACTTCATTAAAAAAATAAAACTGCAATGCAATGGTGTAAAATTTACATTAAAAGTATGAAATATTGAATAATTCTAGTAATGGTGAAAAAAAGTAATGAACTTTAAAATTATTCAACAAAAGATATTTAATGAAAATTTTTTAAATTATTTTTTGTACATAAAGATTTATTATTTTTTTTGCATGGTCAAATGGATTTGATTGGTAAATTTTTTTCTAGAGTTTTGAGTACCAGTGATATTTAAATAAATAGGCATTTAATCATGCCTAAAGAATTAAATGTAGAGAAGCTCGAGAAAAAGTTTGCATCTCTGACAAGATCAAGAGAAAGTATACAAGCTGTTTCTGGTTGGATAATGCATTACAAAGAATACTGTGAAGAAATTGTTGAGCAGTGGTATAATGCTTTGTCCAAAGGTATTTATGCTTAAATTGTTATACTAAATTGTTATGAATGTAATAATTAAAATTGATGTTTTTGACTTGTTATAAGTCAAGAATATTCTATTTTTAGAAAGTAATTCCATTATGAATTCAGTTCAATAGTTTTAATGATGAATTAATAAAAACATTAATAAACATGAACAAAATATTTTTCTGATGTAATCTAGTATACTTTTCAGTATTAGATTGGTGCTTTTGACTTATTTCTCTCTTCATGCTTTTTGCTTGATCCTTGATATTTCTTTTCCAAAATGATTCATATATTTTTTTCATGTTTTCTCTCCATTTTACTTGATCTTAAAACAATTAGTTCTCGTATGGAGGAAGAATGCTTAAAGTAATAGTTTTTATGGGAAAGTACAAAAAAAAAAAAAATTAAAAAAAAAAAAAAAAAATGCAGTGCTTCTTGTAGGACATAAAATTCAAAATTACTAAACATTTACCTCAGGCAAATAAAAATCACTGGATAAATCAATTTCATGCTATTTTATATTGAGAATATGTGCTAATATATTCAAGCATATTATAAATGTACAAGTAACTTATTTCCATTACAAATTTTTAAAGTCAATAATTTGTGGAACTTATGCTAGCAATTTGCATTATATATATTCTGTGCTTATTAATTATTTATCAAAACTCACTTTTTTAAATGATGAATATGGAAGAAAAAAGATGTTTTAAAACTTTTAAAAATAAAAATTTCCTTCTTCACATTTTATGGTGCATTTTTCCCCATTATTATTTAAATCTTTATGAGGTTTTTCATTTAAAATAATTAAGCTAATTTTGTTGTTGTTGTGCATACATTTTTTAAAGCCAGAATCAATTTCATTCAGAGGCCAGAGTATTTCAAGTACATTTTTAAGCCATTCAATTCAGTAATAATGTTATCATCAATAACACATCATTTGTATAAGGCTAAAATCATATTTTTAAAAATATTAATGTGAAATTTACAGTTGAGATGTGATAATTAAATACTGTCTTGATGTTCTTAGTAAAAAATAAATATTAAAATTTTAAATGATCTTTTGCATATTTTTCATTTACATACAATAACATTTCTAATGAAAGAATTAATTATAATGCTTCTTAAATTTTTAAATAAATCAGTCTTTAATTTGATTAATTAATAAAATAAATTCAATGATAAAATTTATTTTGATGCTTTTAAAAATATTTTAGTTGTAATCTCATGTCAAACGGATATATTAAAAAGCATTTTATTTTACTATATGAAAAAAAAAATGTTAATCACAAAGAAAAGAAAAATATCATAATAATATTGAGAAAAATATAATCATGTTTTGGCGATTACCAATTCAGTTTCTAAAACTCTAAAAAATAATTCATGGTATCCAGATTTTATTGAAAGTTTTTTTTCTGGATATTTATATATAACTTGTTTTAAAAAAATGGCAAATTTTATTATTTACAATTTACGTCACAATAACTGAAAAATTTACAAAAATATTTTTATTTAGATGCAAATGCTTTGGTGATGTTTTATGTTGCTAATGATGTAATACAAAATTGTGGGAAGAAAAAAGCCCCTCAGTATAGAGAAGCTTTCTCTAAAGTATTAGAAAAAGCTGTGTTTCTTGATAAGTAAGTAGTTCCATATTTTAATATATTCCATTATATCTCTATTCTGATAAAATATAAACTTTCTACTTCAAGTAAATATTTAAAAGTACATGTTTATTAAATATAGTGTGTATTGTTAAAAAATTTTAAAAATGAGTTTTATTGCAAATTATAAAAAATTGTAAGTTTCTTTAAAAGAAAAAAAAAAATTAAATCATTATTTCCTACTGAAGTTAACGTCTAGTCGCATAAAAATGAATTTTCCCCTAAGCGTGCAGTAGATAGACTAACCACATGTGTTAATTTAAACAGAAAGGCATAAAAATCAATACAGATGGCAGCACAACATCTATTTATCCAATAATATCATCTGATAGAATGCTGAATTTGGTCTTTCTATGCCGAAATAATTCAAGTTATATTTTAATTATTTTAAATAAAATTTCTGATCTGTACAAAACATTTTAGCATGTCAAATGTATATGTGCCTTTCATCTGAATAAATTTAAACTAATGCACAAGCAAATCAATTGATTTTTATTAGGTCTGTGAAACTTTTAGAGATGGCTAGAGGGTCTAACCACCACTCACTTGGAACATATAACACTAGCCTTGGATGTATCATTCTTCCTCTTTTCGAGAGTGCACTCAGAACCATGTGAAGCTTTTGAGTAGGAAGGTATATATAAACGTGACAAGATGTGTTTGATGTGTTACAGAAAGGCAGATGATAAGATGGGTTTCAATAAAAGACATTCATTCATTCATGAGATTGACATGAAAAGTTGCAAATAGTGGGATAGATTATTTTTTCACTTTCTAGATGTCTCATTTGTGAATGCATACATCGTTTTACAATAGGCTTCCAAATAAATACAATGATTTCAAAACTATGAAAGATTTTAGACAAGAAGTAATCTGTGGCCTGTTATTTATGGATTCAAAAAAAATTCCAAAGATATTAAGTCTAAGTTCAAAATTTATTCCTTCAAAAAAAGAGCAAGCCATATGTTCCTGTAGATGAGCACACATAAAATGAAAGTGGTCTTTACAGAAGATGTGCTCTCTTGAGCACATGAAAAGATGTTCATCGTTCTCGATGGCTGTGTCAGACCTACAATGTACCATTGTGCCTTCAAGCAGTTGATCCTACTTGCTTTGAAGAGTTCCATAGTAAATAAGTCTGTGAAATTTATTAATTACCATATTTATTTCTGCATTAAAATTAACTACTACCCAGAAGGGGGATGGACATTATCTTATAATACATGGATAATTTCAATATATCTTTTAGTACATAAAGTGATGAAAGTACATATTGTACAGCAATTTTACACTTAATTATTTTTTTATTGTTGCTACACTAAATTTTCTTTAAAATTGTAGCATGCATCCATGTTAATTTTCTCATTAAAAATTGTGTGATATAGTTTATTACATTAGTCATAAATGCAACCTAAATGCGGGGGTGGCTAGAACGTCTAGCCACCCCCTAGGAAAAACACCTCTGATCTAAAAAAAATTTTATGACCAAATAATGTTTACAGAAAATGGGGACATTATTTTCATCTTGTATTTTATCATAAAAAAGTATATTTTAACTCCATGCCTGACAAAGGTTTAAATAGAGGATAAATGACAGATTATTGAAAGAGAAGATTTGAAATTTAGATTAGAGGGATAGTCAATGGCAGAAATTGAGTCAAAGCTAATGTTAGAGATTTTGTGGTACTTATGTATTTTTGCTGTTATTTTGGAGAAATAACCACAGTTACAGACTAAGTCAAACTCTGACTACAGGAAATAAATGTTTTGTAGCTGCCTTGTGTGTGATTTAGCTTTATTTTGGAAAATAACATATTACTTTGGAAATTGTTATTCTTTTTGACTTATTGTCAAAATTTACAACCTTGATTGCAATAATATACATACAATGATTTTGTAATTCTGCTATATAGTTTTTGATATTGATATCAATAAGCTGAGTCTCTCATTCAAGATATAGGTTAAAAAAATTTAAGTTGAAACTTACATTTTATATTCTTAATTTTAACTTTAAGTACATTTTGTTCACCTCAGAGAGACACTTTTGTTGTTTCCTCTCATTCTGAAAGTTGTGAATGACTGATAAATACCAGAATGATTAAGTTCTTAGTCAGAAGTTTTTTTGTGGATCTATGTATGAAACTGAATACTTCAGTAGAAATTAAAGTTATTTCACAGATACCCTACGGGGGGGGGGGGGGGGGGGGGGGGGGGGGGGGGGG
>BMAW01104920.1:0-92836 GCA_019974015.1 Nephila pilipes
GTACAAATGTAAGTAATTACATAGTTGTTAAAAACAATTCGGAAAAAAGTTTCAAGAAAGCAATTAGTATCCTTAAAATTTGTTTTTATTAAGTTTTTTATTTTCTCCAAAACACTGAATTTTTCTATTTAATTTTAAATGTAAAGTTTATGAGTATTTATTATAAAATTTTTAATCAATAGTTCGATGTTATTGTTTAGTCAGACATACAGGCCGCGGTAGCCTAATGGATAAAGCAATGGACTCAAGCCCTGTGGTTTTTGTCGTCGCAGGTTCGAGCCTTGATGCCCCCTAAAGACACGCCGTGTAGCCGCAACAGATACACGTTAAATCTGTCGGAGCCCAAAGTCTTCATATTGGTGGTGTGGAAAAAGGTTATACCAGCTCAGGTGTCGTCCTCGTCACTTGATCGAGGTTCAAAATTACGAGGTCTGTTACCAATAGTTCGTGTTGTTCCTAGTGCGACGTTAATAAAACCAAACAAGCTAATCAGGCATAAATTAAAATTAAACTATAATGTGCTTTACTTAAGTGTATTTCTTATCATTAAAGTATAAAAAAAAACTACCACTTGTAAAATTTTATAATTTTTTTTCATAAGAAATTTATAAAATAGAAGTTTACTTATGTATCAGTATTTTCATCGAATAACTTCGCTTTCTCTGTTATTTTGGCTTAATACGAATAAAAAAATTTAAAAAATTATTTATACTTAATGATCCAACATAAAAACTTCCAATTGATAAACACAAGTCTCAAAAATTTATTGGTAATGCATGTTACAAATAGTTCTTCAAATAATTTGATGTTAATTGAAAACTTGACACTCAAAAGGTAGGCCCAAATGAATTCTTAAATCGTTTTCGAGCTATTATATACATACATATATATATATATATATATACTATTGGCCGATAAAAATACTACACCAGGAAGGAAAATAAACAACAGAATCTTATTTATTGTACATATACAGTAACAATGGGATGAAATAAAGGAGGAAAAAATGATTTAATTTATAATTATTTTGAGGGACCACAACGAACATTATTCAGTACCTAGAGCTGCTATCTCAGACAACAATATGAACAATATCAAAGTATCGAGTAGAATTGAGCCTGGATGATAGAAATTAGTACATAATCCCACCTTCAAATCAATCCATGAGTTCTTCGATTGTAATGGCTGGCGACCGGTATAGTGCTGGGCTCTTGGCAACACATGATCAGATGTTCTTAATATTAAACTAATCTAGAATGCGTACTGGACAGGGAAACAGTCGAATCCCCTTATATCGAGGAAGAGTAGCAGCATGGGTAACAGGCAGTCATGTATTCTCTTGCTAAAAAACAGTGCTATGGAGACCTTTTCTTCATTTAAAAAATTCATTAATAATACTTGTTAAGAAGTGGAAGAATACAGTAACCTTTATTTATTTATTTTCTTTACTTAATCGTTTGGAGCATATATCGATTTTCCTAACATATCCAAAGGCTAGACTGTATTAAACTTTTCAAAAATTTAATCGAAAAACTGATTCAAGACATGATTTTAATATGTTAAGCCATGGATCTCAACACATCAGTTCAAAATTTGTGGAGGTTGCTCGCTCCGGTTGAAGTTGGCTCTTGCTCCGTTTTCAGGGAGTTTTGTCTTTTACGGTTGGTGTATAAACAATCTTATTTTTTGCTGGACATAGTGTTTTTTCTTATTCTTTTTCAATTGGACTTTGGTAAGTTAACCAAATCTTTTTTTATTTCTTCAACTTTGACGGAGACTCAAGCTGAGTCATTCCATATTTAAAATCACGGATATTGATGAACGAGGAGAAGTAACAAATAGAAACATGGCGGATGCAAGAGAGAATAAATATTTTAAAAATCTTAAGAGTGACAAGGAACTTGTATTAAGACTTGGAGACAGGAAATATTCTAACATTTCAATAATTCTGGAAAATAAACTACAAGAATCTGCCATACCCAAAACAAACCCGCAGCTTTTACACGCTGAATTAAAAAGTAAAATTTCAAGACATGCTAAAATTAATAACATGTCATTCACACGCAGCGGAAAAATAAAATTTAACACCACAGACCCTGTTTGCGCAACCCAGATTCCTGGAATGGAGAAACTCATGAAAATATCGGTTAAAGCCAGCCTTGTATGGGAAGGATTCACATCCCGTTTTCTTCTCCACCAAATTCCGACAGACATACCTATAGCAGATTTGGCATCTGAAATACAACTGAGTAACAATATCGAAATTGTTGAAATGCGACGTTTTATTAAATCCGGCAGTAATCAAGAAGTTTCACCTATTTTAATTACTATTCTTGGTACAAGTCTACCAGACAGTATTAAACTTTAGTTCATTAATCACCGCATTCAAAATTTCGTAGATAAACTCCGTCAATGCAATAAATGCTTTAGTTTTTTTTCATCTCTCCAGATTTTGCAACAAACCTGCTATCTGTATTAATTGTGGACTATCCCATACGGGTCAGTGTACCAATGCTACAAACTGTATTAATTGTAAATGGGATCACCCGGCCAATTCTCCACTTTGCCCCCTCTACATTAAAGAAAAACAGATATTAGAATTAAAATGTACTCAACATCTACCTATGGGTGAAGCGAGACGAAAATACCGTGAAACTCATTCCGATAATTATTCATCTGCATTGAAAATTACAGTACCGAATAAGATACGGGATCTGGAAAAAAAATTAGAAAATATGGTAGTAAATTTTCAAATAGCCCTCGAAAAACAGACAGTATCTTTATTAGAAACCGTCTAAAAATGATGGAAACTATGTTTTCACAGCTCTGCAGTATTATGGAAATACAAAAAAGGGTCTGTATCTCCATCCAGGGAAAAAAAAAAGCCGGATCAGTGGTACAAAAATTTTATGCTTCTGTTCCGGATGCATCCCTTCATAAAGAAGATGCATCAAATAACATAGAAATGGGATAGCTGGTTCATAATCTTTAATCTTAATTTATTTTTTTCGGAGGGTAAATAACTCCGGTATCAAATTTTTTTTTCCTCTATCCTCAAGGGGAGGTTTAGATTTTTTTCATTACAACTAACTTTTCCTTACTTTTTATGCTTTTTCTACAATGGAACTGTAGAAGTATACAGAACAAATCCATTTGGTTCAGCATCCTTCTTCTTTTCTCGAACAGATATTTGGATTTTTCAAGAAACTTTTCTAAAACCGGATAATAGATTGCATATTCCAGGAAAGACTATTTTCCGACAAGATCGACTTGACAGACCAGGAGGAGGATTGCTTATAGCAGTTCCAATGAATCTTTCTGCTCGTCATATCCCTATTCCATTTCCTCAATCATCTGATATCGAAAGTTTAATTGTCCATGTCACTATAAATAACTTCTCTTTCTATATCATTAATTTATATGCATCTCGAGGACTTAATATTATCTTAATAAAATCCTATTTAGAATCTTTAACCGATCCAATCTTCATTTTTGGTAATTTTAACCTTCATCATCCAATGTGGGGATCTAATCACACATCGCATTACAGCAACGATTTTGTGGAATGGCTAACCAATTCCAACTTTATTCTTCTTAATACCAAAGCTCCAACTCACAGAAGTACAGTAGGGCTGCTGCACTCATTGATCTTACCCTTTGCTCCAACCTTTTTGGATGCACCAATACTTATGTTTTAGACAGCTCCTTCAACAGTGACCATTGCTCTATCATCACAAAATTTAATCTTCATAGCCCTCTTCAGTGGCATGTAAAAAAAGTAAATTGGCAATCAGTGATGAAACAAATTGAATCTACTTTATTCAATATAGAGGAAAACAATTTCAATCTCTCGGATACTGTTGCTAGTATAATTTCAAATAATACTCGAAAAATTAAAATTTCCAATAAATATTTCCCACCTTGGTGGAACTGGGCATGCAACAATTTTTACAAACTCACGAAGTATTTCAGAAGGAAGGCCATACATAATATTTCTCCTCATCAATGGATTCAATACAAAAAATATTCCAGCAAACTCAGATTTCATATTAAAAAAGCCAAAAAAAATGTACTGGGATAAAATATGTAACAATGTTAGCAATCCAAGAATCTTTTTTAATATATTGAAAAAATTATCTACTCAAGTGAATCCTGAATCAACTACAAATATTCTTCAAGTTCACAATAGATTTATCACTCACCCGCAAATTCAATCCAACCTTTTTGCAGACTTTTTTCAATCCAACAATATTCTCCACGAACCAATTCCTTTAGATTTTCTCTCTAAAGAGGGGGCCGTGGTAGCTTTGTGGTCAAGGTCGTGGACTAGCGGCCGGCGGTTTTCGTTCAGTCGCGGGTTCGATCCTTGGCCGCCAAAGACCCGCCGTGTAACCGGGGCTGATGCACGTTAAATCTGTTCGGGGCCCAAAGTCCTCCCGTTGGCGTGGTGTGGATGTTAGGAGAGGGGGTGCTAGCTCAGGTGTCATCCTCATCACTTGACCGAGGTTCAAAATTACGAGGTCCGTCGCCAATAGCCCTGGTGTTGCTTCTAGTGCGACGTTAATAAAAACTAAACTAAACTAAACTAAACTTTCTCTCTAAAGATAATCTTCTTAATAAACCGTTCCATATATCCGAACTAAGTAAAGCAATAAAAACTTCCAGAAATACTATCCCAGGCGCAGACCAGATCCCTGCTACTGTACTAAAAGGATTAAATCAGAGAGAAAAACTTTTGTTCTCAAATATTTTCAACAATTATTTGATAACTCAAAAGTCTCACAATCATGGAAACATGCCATCATCCTTCCTATTCCCAAACCATACAAAGATAAAAATAAAATATCATCTTACAGACCCATTGCTTTAACTTCGGTTTACTCGAAAACGTTTGAAAGAATTTTATCCGGTCGCATTACTCATTATCTGACAGTAAATCAAAAGCTTAATCCTCAACATTATGGTTTTGTTCCTTTTAAGGACAGTAGAACTGCGACTTATCTTATTCATAAGGCAATAGTTGAGGCTAAATTAGGAAAGAAATATTTCGTGGGAATTAGCCTTGATATAAAAAGGGCTTATGATTCTATATATATAGATGGTCTCCTTTACAAATGTCTACAAATAGGTATAACGGGAAAAATAGCTCTTTGAATTCATGAATTTCTCTCAAATAGATCTTTTCAAATTCGATGGAGGAACGCTCTCTCAATAGAAAAAATTCTTTTTAAAGGTCTCCCCAGGGCAGTGTTATTACCCCAATTTTATTTACCATCTACATGTACGATTTTTTTGAAACTTTGGATTCTGGAGTGGAATGTTCTATTTATGCTGATGATATTTTTATTTACTGTTCCCATCACTCTCTTGATACCATATGTCGCAAACTACAAAATACCCTGGAAAGAATTACTCAGTGGTGCAATTATTGGAAACTAAATTTAAGTCATGAAAAAAGTACTAAAGCAGAGCTTTCTAACAAAAGAATTCATACTTTTCCTGATGTGTTATTGGCTGGTTACCCTCTCCCATGGAAAACCTCTGTCAAATATTTAGGAGTATATTTCTCCAAATAGAAACAAAATACTACCATCATGAACCAAATGAAAAATAAAGCTCTAAAAAAGATTAATGTCCTTAAAGGTATGGCCTACAAACATCATGGTCCGCGAGCTAGTAATCTTATTCAGTTTATCAACAATAGCATCTGCAGTTCCTTTTTCTACACTTGCCACATCATTAATAAATGGTCGGATCATCAACTAAAACCTTTCAATATTATTCAAACCAAAGCTCTCAGAATCGCTCTAGCTCTTCCTCAATGGACCCTTAATATCGTTCTTTTGAAATTGGCTGGACAAGAATTGCTCTCTGAAAAAATTAGACGGCTGGCGCAAATTTTTTTTATTGTTCAAATACCTAATGGGGAATATTCCCCTATGCATCTGAATAACCAGGGTTCAATAATTCTAGCAATAATGGAAGATGGCAAAAAATATGTTGATCATATTCTTAGAAATTTAAATACCAACAGGGAAAAGATAATTTCAATCCCTAATCTTATCCATTTCACTGATATTCCTTGTTCAATTTATACGAATGAATTCTGCTTTCAAAACAAAAATCTACCAATCCCTATAATTGATAGCTCCTTTAATGAATTACTAGAACACAGATTCCAAGATTTTTTCATAATTGCTACAGATGCATCTAAAAACCCAAACATTACTTCCATAGCAGGTGTAACACGAACTACTTCCTTTTCTTATAAAATTAATCCGATCAACTCCATCTTCACGGCTGAAGCGCTAGCGATCTGTCAAGCTCTGGATGAACTTACAGAAATGCATAATAAATTGCTCATTCTATCCGATAGCTATTCAGTTTTATATGCATTACAAAATTTCTCTATCAAATCCCCTAAGGTGATTCATAGATTGGTCAATAAGATTCTTATTCTTTCTCATTATAATATGCAGTTGGTATTTCTTTGGATTCCGGGTCACTCAAATATTTATTGGAATGAACAAGCTGACAAAATCGCAAGATCTGTAACGGAATTTGACGTAAATATCAACTGGATAGCTTCAGAAGACATCCATGCATACAATTACCATAACAGACTAGAAAAAACTAACGGAAATTTTTACTGCAGCAAATACTTTGAAATTTTGGGGAACATTCCTACCATTGATATTATCTCTAATTGGACGAAAAACAGAAGAGAGGAAAGTCTAGGAATCCGATGTCTCAGCAAAATGATAATTACTATTGGTGTTTTAAATAAATTTAATTTACAGGATAATGCTGCACCTGTAGTAAGATCAATGTTCTGGATCACATTCTCTTAACTTGCGCAAACTATACCTACCATAGAAATGAACTCTGGAACTTTCTTCAAATAGATTCCTGCAGCACAATCACTTTCAGAGATCTTTTACAGAAAGCGGTATTAAATAAGAAGAACTTTAGAGTTTTTTTTACAGAAAATGAAATTCTTTGATATTTATTAATTTGAAACTTTTTTCCAGATAGGGATAATGGCCCTTGTTGCCCTACATCCCTTCTTCATTCAATCAATCAATCAATCTCAACACATCGAAAATTTGATGATATCAGTCCAAAATACCAGCTATGTGAATATGAGGTAACAGGAATACAGCACTACTATTGTATGCATGAGTGTCATTCAACGCACCAGTATATGCACGCCTTTCTCTCCTGCCGTATCAAGGTCAGCCGCAGCAATGGTTGCTACGTTGATAGTCCATGTTGCAGGAAATGTCATTGCACTTTCCGCTCATCCCGTAAAACGAATCAAGGTCCTGACTCAGTGTGTACGAATTAGCTGTAAAAGCCCACATGATCCCGCGAGTAACATCTCTGTTTTTTCGAGCGTTAGCAACCCAGAGTTGCTGCTGAAATCCTGCTTGGCTTTTTGTACAGTCCTCTTTACCATTCAATTCCATATTTATGTGACGGTAGTGGGATCTCAACCGATGTGAGCAGCAATATCACGGAATGATAAACTGCAGCCCGGTAGGCCTCATTCCTTCAACAGACTAATTCCGACGTGAGTAATTTAAGAGTTTCTTTTTATTCGAAACGTAATATGACCTTTGCACAAACAAGCAACTTTCGAATGCGATTTCATAAAGAGGAAACTGCTGTACAATCTTCCTTTCTATACAGACTGTTGATGGCTACCAACGTTGTTCAAATCTGTTGAAAATACCAGCTACTCTACATATCCTACCACGTTGTACCCTTCATGTAAATTTGCTGTTTGTACTTAACATATGATGCAGTGATTTTAATGTCCAGCAGTCTACATAATATTGAATTTCTTTACTCAACTTTATTTCGTTGCTAAAATATAAGATGACAGGAGAAATATTTTCTAGCGTACATCACTTTTCAGAATTTTTTTTATTTGTTATGTAAATGATTGATTGAGTAATTGTCGAATTAACGTTACACTTAGAAGCAACAAGATGACTATTGATGGGGGGCCTCGTAATTATCTAAGTCATTTTAGCAAGTGATGAGGACAACACTAGAGTTTAGTTTTTTTTTATTAACGTCACACTAGAAGCAACACGAGGGCTATTGGCGACGGACCTCATAATTTTGAACCTCGGTCAAGAGACGAGGACGACACCTGAGATGGCACCCACCCCCGGACAACACCAGAGCTGTAACCATTATTTCCAACCATCGACGTGATGACTTGAACCCTCGAGAGATTTAACGTGCATTAGCCCTGCTACATGATGGTCATCAGTGGTATCAAATTAGAACCTACGACACGACAGGAACAATGCCACCGCGAGTTCACGACCATGACTATTAGGCTACCGCGGTCACGGTTTTGTAAGCCAATCAGATTTGTTTTGTGGAACAAATAAGTTATTTCTTCGGAATTTGGTACGTTTGAATCACAAAACAATATTTTATAAACCAATTTAATTACATTTGTAGTTATTACTGAAAAAAATATCAGTTTCAAATCTCTTGGCCATTAGTGGTTCTGATGAAGACTAACGGTGATCTGGCATCGTACGAAATCGCACCCCGTACGAATACATCCCACTGTCTGGATATGTGACGAGAGGCAACAAATCGTCTATCATGGAATTGCCTTCCCATATGGATGCGGTTATGATCCTCACCAGACAAAAGCGAGAATCATTACTTAAAATGACTTGTTGCCATTTTGTTTAACTTAAGGTGACCAGACGTCCCGCTTTTTAACAATTTATCCCGCGTCCCGAAGGTTTTAAGAAAGTCCCGAATTTTAGAAAGAATGAACGGCAAGCAAAGAAACGGCTTGAGAACGGGAAGGGAATATACGGTTTTCGGCTTCCATGTAACTATTTCAATATGATACGAGCTTTATATTATTTTTGTAAATTTTATAATGTTAAACTTTAATAATAAAAATAATTGCTGAGAACTGATTATCAGGAGCTGCTTATCGCCTTGATCAGTTACTAGAATACGGCCACCATTGTTTGGACTTAATGAACAGTGGCATTTTTCGGCATTGTCAGCGACGAAAACATTTTCTAGTTGTAAAATGAAGAGAGAACACTTTGTACACTTCCACAGATTTTATTCTTATGTCGACATGTTCTGCAAGAAATCTAGCATCATTTAGAACAGGGGTCTCCAAACTACGGCCCGAGGGCCACATCCGGCCCGCGGACAGATTTTGTCCGGCCCGCGGAGAGCTAGCATACTTGAAAGAAAACTCCTTCTAGAGAACATATTTATTTTTTATAGCAAATTAAATTTAGTTTACTGAAGTAATCTATTTTTATGTTGAATAATTATTAATATGACATCTACATTGATATGGTCATGGGCTAACTACTCATAACATTGTTGTAGGTTACTATATACTAACTAACAAATTATTGAAATGAATCCAACTAACATTTTATACATTTTAAATGAAAAAATAACTTATAACAAGCATAATGACATATGAAATACTAATGAGATTTATGTAATTGAGATTTTCCACTGACAATAGTTTGTAGTTGTGGACTAATTTTACTTGTACCAATTATTAAAAGAGATTTAAGATGCTCATCAGTTAATTTAGATCTGTAAACATTTTTTGTGTACTTCATTTTGGAAAAGGTCTTCTCACACAAATAAGTAGTACCAAAAACAGAAAACAGCCCACGAGCAAATTTATGCAAATTATCAAATTGTGTCAGTGGAAGACACTTATAAAATTCCAACAAAGATAAGTTTTGATATTTGTTCTTAATTATATCACTGCACTGTAGATCAATCATTTCCATTTGAAGTTCCGGGGCTAGGGTTTCAATGTCAGTATCAAAAGGATTCTGAAAAATCTTAATTTGATTCGCAATGGCATCAAAGTCCGAGAAACGAGTATCAAAATTTATTTTCAAAGCACTCAAAGTTTCGATTGCAAAATCGATAGGAAACTCGGTCTCAGTGGTGTGGCTGAATATTTCACATGTTTTAAAACGTGAAAAACATTTACTTCGTAGTTGTGATTGAAACAGTATCAATTTCTTCCGGAATGATTTGATATTAGTGTATAAATCAGGAAGATGCTGGTTTTCTCCTTGCAATCTCAAATTCAGTTCGTTCACATGTTTTGTCAAATCAACATAGAATGCTAACTTCCACAGCCATGCGTTGTTTTGCAATTCAGTAAGAGGGCGATGCTTTTCATTCAAAAAAATTTCGATCACTGCTCGAAGTTCAAAAAAGCGCTGAAGGACTTTCCCACAACTAAGCCAACGTACGGCAGTATGATAAGGTAAGTCATTTTCTCCAATCTCTTCAATAAATTGCACGAATTGTTGGTGATTCAGCCCAAAAGATCTGATAAAATTAACAGTTGATATGACTGGTTTCAGAACTTCAGACATGTCCAAACATTTTCCGCACAAAGACTGTTGATGAATGATACAATGTAAGACTATTGGTTTTGAACCACCGTCATTTTCTACAGCCTTTGACACAAGAGCGACCACTTCTTTATCTTTCCCACTCATGTTTTTGCCTCCATCAGTTGTAATACATTTCAAGTTTTTCCATCGAAGGTTCTTTTGGTTAATGGCCATTTCAACTCCTTTAAAAATATCTGAACCAGTAGTTGTGCCATGAATACTATACATATCAAGAAGTTCTTCATGCACTTCATAGCTTTTATCTACTCCTCGAATATAAATCAACACCTGAGCAGTATCTGACACATCCGTTGACTCATCCAAGGCCAAAGAAAACCACTCAACATGTCCATTTTTGTTGAACAGTTGAGAGGATATATTTTCAGCGATGTCTTCTACCCTTCGAGCCACAGTGTTTGCTGACATACTGACAGTTTTTAATAAATTTACTTTTTCAGGGCACATTTCTTCGGCTACTGCGATTATGCATTCTTTGACCATTTCTCCATCGGTGAATGGTTTTCCACGTTTTGCAATTTCAAGAGCCACACGAAAGCTGGCATGAGTTGCAGCCTCTTGTTCAGTTTTGAGTTTTGTAAATAAAGATTGCTGCGATTTCAATCCGAGCTTCATAGCTTCGAATTTTTCTGTCCGCAAACTTCCTGTATATTTTGAGTAATTTTGAAAATGTTTTGCTTCATAATGACGTTTAATGTTATATTCTTTGAGAACGGCTATGCTTTCATTGCAAATCAAACATAGCGCCTTGTTACTGGACTCAATTACGAAATACTGAATGTTCCACTGATCTTTGAATTTTCTGCATTCACTATCAATTTTTCGCTTCTTTTCCATTCTACTAAATCACTCACAAAAGCAACAATTCAAATCAAAATATTGTTACAAAGATGTCTTAAACTTAAACACGCACAAACACGTTTTAAGGAGGTACGCACTATTTTATTTCACAGCAGTGTCATAGGAACTGACTTGTGGTTGCGCCACTAGCCTTCTTATATATTCCACTTACTGCCATCTAGAAGTGAGTGGAAGACACCAGAACTTTCTCGAACCAACGAGATTATTCTGTAAGTGCTATTAGCGCCATCTGTTAGCGATAGAAGGTACTACCTATTTCCGCTTGTGTCCACCAGATGTCCTGTCACGTTACTCCTCATGGCTCGCTCGTACTCTACGACTAATCTAGAAATTACAGATAATGACAGGAAAATTAATAATATGCAGTGTTGCCGTTTTGCGGACTTTAGTCCGATTTGCAGCCTTTTTTAAACGTGGCGTACTTTTTCGGACTTTTTTTTTCATGTAAAAAAAATACTCATTCGTTACTTGAGTACTCGTTACTCGTTAGGAACCGAAGTAACGATTACTGAAGAAAAAAGTAATCAATGATTACTTGTGTATTTCATTACTTTTGTAATCAATGATTACTATGGCGATACGATGCGGGTACCCCATTATAACGGATACCCATACGATACGGAAAATACATCAGCTTCCCCGTCGCTAGAGGCATCTGGCAGAAATTAAATGAGTATGTCCCCGTCGCTAGAGGCATAAAATTAAAGCGTTCCCGTCGCTAGAGGCATCTGGCAAAAAAGTAATCATATTTTACACCACTAGTGGACTGATTCAACTTTTTACCACCGGCAACAATGAATGATAATATGGTTTTGGCCCTTGGAATTTACTGGAGTAATCAATATGGCCCTAAGGCTGGAAAGTTTGGAGACCCCTGATTTAGAACATTGTTGCAAAGGAATTACATCTTATACAAAAATTGGAAACGGAGAGGAATTTTAGAGAGGAGAGAGAGAAAGTAAAGTTTATTGAGGCAAGACCCAGGTATGGCTATGCTGCGCTGAACAATATTTCACTGTGGTCTAGACGAGGAGAAATTAAAGAAAAGAAAAATTGGTTAACAAGAAGGAGGGTCGAAAATAGAGAAGAATCGCTACGGTTTTAGAGAGGAGAAGGGTCAGGGTATAAAGAGTTTGTAGGTCGTCCACGAAGTAACGCCTTCGCATATTGAGTTTTGTAACTGTCTCTCATACGATACTCATCGTACTACGTACTAATATAACAAGTGATGTCAACAAAAGAGCTATTCAGATGATTCTGGTAAGAAATTTATTTAGTTATAAAAGGTAGGTATTTTATAGGTACCAAATTTTTAATCAAGAACCTTCCTCCCCCCACCTGTCAATGGTGTTCCGCTTTTCGAATGTTAAAATCTGATCACCTTAGCCTAATTCCATACTGATCTTTCATTGTACCATTGCAATCTCTGGCGTTGCTGTGATATTAGGGGCAATATCCATGCAAGCAATCCAAAATGGGCAACCGTCTGCTAATGATACACACATTTGTCAGATGATTCAGAGAAGACATCACTGTTTGCATAATACTCAGAATTGTGGCGGTTCGTGTGCTTAGCGCTTTCGGGACAATTCTTTTGACTTTCTTACTTATAGTCCGTGTAACTGTTCCATAGCCTACTTGTCATGAGCGATTTCTCTGTACCCAGTTCCGCGAATAGCAAGAAATTGTAACATTTGCGCGACCAATATGATGTGTAATTCAACGGATGAAATGAATGCTGTATGCAAAGGGTACTTGGGAGTTCCAAAACGCATTAAAAGTGTCAAAAACTAGGTAGAATTTTGATGATTCCTCACAAATTAACATTATATTGGAAAGACTGAGGGTAGCTTTTCTGGTTTCGATTTATAATTTCGTTTTGATAGTCAAACGCATCCATAATAGAATATATGTTAATTATAATTTTTATGAATAAATTTTTAATGTATACCTTACACAAAGATTTAACTTGAAATGAATATAAATTAATTGAATGTGTTACGCATATTACCCATAGTTAATATAAAAGTTTATAACAAAACATATGATTTCTTTATCATTTTTACTTATTTCAATACAAGCAACAAATCTTTTATCCCTGAATTTAAATTCATAGAAAAGATTCAGATTCTAGGTTTAAAAAAAAACTTAAATTATGAATTATTGTTATAAATTTAACAATCCAAGTCGGATCATTTGGATATTTTTCGTTTGAGTAAACTGCAGAATATGCCCAAGGTAGAAGCAGAATCTATTAATCCTCACCCTTTCTTTAAAATCTAATAAATAGTTAAAATTTAAATTTAAGCCATTTTTCTGTAATTAAAACAATAGCAGGAAAGTCCTTCTTATTTTCTTTAATTTACATTTAAGTTGCAACAAATAGTTATATTTTTAGCCATTTGGACACAATATACCAGAATCTAGCTTAATTTGAATTTACTAGATCCATAATTTTTTGTAAATTAAAAAAAAAAAAAGTTTTGTATGTAGTGAATGGTAAAATATTTATATGTATATTGAAAATTTTCTTGATTATTAATTAGCAGCAAATGTTTTTTTTTTTTCCACATGCATTCCAAGACAGAAACAATGCACCCTAAAATAATAGACCAATTAAAACAGAAAATGAATAAATGGAATGAACACACACAAAAAAAGGAACAATTATAACTATAGGATGATTCATTACGAAATTCAATCATTACATAAAGTGGAAATCAGCCACTAAGGCATCATTGACCCCCTGGCCTAGATGCTAGCTGTTATCAGTGTTGCACTAACCAATAAAATTTCAGGCAAGTCGAAAGAAACACAAAATGAGTCATAGAATTCCATCATCCTTTCCTGAACTGTAAATGAGTCACTAGAAAAAGTTTAGCTATTAAAAGAAATATTTTTTGCAAAATGCTTAACTTGTAAACTTGTGTGTCGTGCGAAGAGGATTCCAACGTGACATACACACATGCATAAAAATAAGAGAATTTGCTAATAATGTCTATCTCTACAAAAAGTATTGAATCCAAAGAACTAATTATGGCATCAAAAAATTAAGTATATATTCAGAAGAATACATAAATGTTCATGACCCTGACTGCTATAAGGTATAGGCAAGATCTTGGAGCCTAAGTTCCACTTCATAGGGATGAGTTCATTTTGTTAATGGATGCCAATGCTTGTCCACATGGGGTTTTGCAGGTCAATGATTACCTAGAAAGCGAGGATATCCCTTTCAGACCTTGCGAGTATGTCCAAGACACTGTTGGGATATCAATTGCTTCTCACCATCTCCCTATAAGAACCGTTCCAGAGCTAAAAACTGTCTTGCAGTATGAGTAGGACTAATTGCCATAAGGACATATAACCTGCCTCCTATCTAGTATGCCATAATGCTGTGCAATCTGTCTGATAGTGAGAGGGAACCATACCTCATATGGATTTGGACAATAACCTACACTATGAGATTTACTGCTAATCACATGCACATAGAAATGTATCATTCAAATATAATTTTATCTCTGTTATAAATGTGTTTTCATACCTAATTTCATTAAAATTTGTCCATTGTTTTCCAGAAATCTGAAAAAATATTAATTCTCTTAATTTTATCATGTCAGAAATGAAAAAAATTCAAGCACCAGCTTTGCACCAGGAATTTTTTCATTTTTTTTTTAAAAACAGACCTTGAAAATGAGAATGCTATTAAAAGAAAGTGAGGATATCAAAATAAAGAGTATAAAAAAAAAAAAAAAAAAAATCATTTAAAATTAAATTTTACTTAAAATAAAATTATTAATTTAGTTCATCTTCTGCCAACTAAATATAAGATACAGGGAGCAATCTGTCATACTTCTTTAAAAAATACATCAAATTTTGACAAACTTGTTATTAAGCCAACTAACAAAAATAGGACATTAATACTTCATTACTTGCATCTTATATACAGCAGTATTCAGTCATCTTATATACAGCTAGTCAAACTGGCAATTAAAAATATGTAATCAATCATAAAAATCAACAATAGGAAGAGAAGAAAAATGTGTAGAATAATAAAAGAAATGTGTTGGATGCATCATTGCCAGATGTGTGGGCTGCTGTCATATTGGCATACATTTCATCATGTACTTTAAAAATTGAGGATTTTTACAACTTTGTCATATAACAAGAGTTTTCCCCATCTCTTCCTCCCTTCTCTAGTCTTACGAATCAACACACCTTTTGTTGAATTTAATTATTTTTTTAAAGTTTTTATTAGAGAATTTTAATTGTGTTCCAAATGAATGTTACTAGTAAATATATGAGTACATAAGAAAGTTCACAAGGTCAGACCCTCCAAACAAATGAAAACACAAATGCATTTCAAATAAAATGTCTTTATTCCTTGAAATGTGGCACATTATTTGATTATATACAAAGTGATTTTTCAAAAAGAAAGCAGTAATGTTACCAGTTTATATAAAATGTATAAAAAGCATTAAGGATAAATTATCTACAAGTCTAATTTAATCAATATAAAAAAAGGCAATTAGAATTCACAAGTTTTAAAGCTACATTTATAAGAATTAGGTGTAAAGACCTGCTTGACACTTCATTCTTTCTTTTTTTTTTTGTCACCGGGAAGCTCAATATAGGATGTCATTTAATATAAGCCAGCAGCTGAATTGACTGGAGAAAAATCATAGAGAACAAACAATCCAGGTTTATGATGGGATTACTAGGATTAATATTTTAAGAGATATGCTTAACAAAGAAAATTGATAAAAACCATTTTACAGAGAGAGAACAACAACAAAACTTAAAAAATACAAGATCAATTTGTTCAGCTGATCCAGCAGCTAACAAGGCACTAAAATAACAATTCTTAAGATAAAATTGAAAAAGACTCGTCTCCTAACCAATGACTAGGATGCTCTAATTACATATCATTTCTTTCATACTCTCCAGAAGTGACTTGGATGCCTTTCTCTCTCTGCTCGCAGAGCGCTTATGATCGAGTCCTGTGAAAACAATACATATTGAGGTGAATAAATACTTCATGTATTTTATATGATTCTGAGTAGCCATGTAATACTTGCATTACATCACTATTGGACTAAAAATTATACACAACAATAAGGAAGCAAAGACAATCTAAATATTTCCTATCTTTTAAAATAACAGGAATTTTAGATATATAACTATTACCTTAATAGTGAATTTGGAAACAAATCTTCTAAATAATTATATTATACAGATAATAGGATATTTATAAGTATCAATAGAGATTTAATCTCGCATATAATGGAAATCCACACACACACATTAAATTACAAAAATTAAATATATATGTAAAATTTGGCTTCCCCCATTTAATAAATACATTTAATGTTATGTTTAGAAGTAATAAAAATGGGGGATTTTTTTTTCTTTGAATAGAGTAATTATATTAGTTTAAAATTTGAAATACATGTAGTAAGAGACTGTCACTACCTTGTAATATCTTCATTATATGCAATATAGATTTAAATTGCAATAAAATTTACAAAACATTCACTCATTCATATTTCTGACAACTCTTGATAAATAAATGTTTATAAAAAATAATTTACAGTGAAACTATTTATAAAATTTATTAACATGCATATAAAATGAAATGAACTTTTAATTCAATGTTGAATAGATCACACAATCTGGTCTTTATAATATAAGAGCATTAGAATTCTGAATATACAAAAGCAAACATTTTGCTCAGTTTAGATAATAAATGTCAGTAAACAATCAATAGATATTTTAATAGGGAGACAAAGGTGAAAAAAAAAAAAGATTAATAAGACAACGATAAAGTTTAAGAATTAGGAAATATGGAAAGATTAGGTACAGTCCTTGTTCAAACATTAAAAATTTGTAATATACAAGGCGTTTTTGAAAAGTTGAGATACAACACATAAAAGGAAAAGTTTTTGTGGGTGTATCAGCAGACCTCACTTTAAGCTTGAATTTTTCATTTTCGATCATGTGCTTTTTGCAATCCTATGCTAAATCTGATTCGCATATAATGGTTTCATAAAGGCTGAGCCAATATTCAGAACACCACGAAATCTTGAGTTCTCCTCATCATACATTTCCATAACACAAAAGGCGAGAAGCCAACAATTTTCACAAAGAAATTTCTTCCACCTATGGAAAAAAACCTGCCTGCCTGATTCATATGGACCTGTATAATGAATCATGGTGGACCCAGCAACATTTATTTATTCCTTAAAGAAATTCTTTCAGGACAAAACTTCCAAAACAACAAGATCAAAAATAAAATTAAAAAATGGAGTTTCAACAACAGGTGAGCATCTATTACTAGTATACAAAAGCTTGTACCCAGACTTGACAGATATTTGGACAATTTGGCAACTGTGTTAAAATAAAGCATGTGCCAGTCAATAATTTTTAAAAGTTATTTTAGAAATTATTTTTTTAAAAAAATGAATACAATGCATTGCACATTTACTTTACAAAACCTTCTAGCATAACATACACCCCAAACTTGGAACAGAATAATATAGTATTGAAAAACTCAATTCTAACTTTATTTTAGAAAAAAAAATCCTGTGCACTTAAAGTTTTATATAACTAAAAACATTAAAGTGCAATTACCTAATCTGATAACATTTAAACAAACACCAGGGACAGCATTGTTATTTATCTGTAATGTATACTTGATTGCCATGCCAATTTTCATAACAGAAAAAAAAGGTCTTTAAATTATTAGAAGTTGAATTTGTTAAAAAGATTAGTAATGTAACATGCTAAAAGGAAAATTTACCTTACTGGAGAGACGAGAATCCAGCTCTTTTAGTTGTTCATCAAGGCTCTTCTTGCCTGCTGTAACAGATTCTGTTACAGGAGAAGATTGTGATGGTAGAGCAGTACTTGAGGATTCGCTAGATATACTAAGAAGACTTCCTGAAGCACCTAAAGGAATTCAATAAAAAAATTGGTGTAGCAAAGAACTTCAAAACAAATTTTTACAACTAAACAGTATAAGAATAGAACAAAATACAAAACTCAATCCCATTTAATAAGAAATGCATACTGAAATATTAAAATGGGAAAATAATTCATAAAAATTAATTGTACATTTATGTCATATTTAAAAGCAACATCAGGGACTATTGGTAATGGACCTTGTAATTATGAACCTTGGTCAAGTGATTAAGATAACTGATCCCACTAACACCAACCCTATATCCAAACTTCCACCCCACCCCAACATGTGGACTGGTAGGATCCATATTCGTAATCTATTTGGGAATTGAAAACATTAAATTTTTGTCACAAGAAAAAAAAACTCCTCTTTTTACACATTAAGATTATATGAAACTACAATCTCCGAAAAATAAATTTCAGATGCTTCATGCAAAAAAAGGAGGGAGAGGGGAAAAAAAAACACCACTCCTCAATAATAATAATTGCAAGCCTAAAATGTAACTTTTTATTCCTCACACTGTTCATAAAATAAATCATGCACTACATATAATTCCCACTTCAAAAATATTTTATTAAGTTTTCATTACATTAAGAATGAAACCTGTTTCAATAATCAGATTTTTTTCATTTGAAACTATACATATTTATATAATGCATACAACCATACATGAATCCCCTTCTATATTCCCCCAAAAAATTAATAAAGAATTTTACCTAATAACAATTTTGATTAATTATAACTCATTTTTACCAAAATGTATAAGTAATTATAGGTTTAACAACACACTAAAACAATGAAGATTACTGGGGATGGATGTTTTGTTTGGGGGGGGGTTCAGTATCAGTTAATATGTTGCAGTTCTTACAATTTAACATGAAGTACATACAGAAAATTACAACATATTGAGAGCATGTTATTTCTCCTTGAAAATATACCCAGAGATGAACATGGAATTTTATCTTTTTCTCAACCTTCAAATTTGTTAACTCTTTTGAAAATTTGTATGGTGTATATGCATTGGTCATAAGCATAACCTCACAGTCGGATGCACCATATAAGAATAGCCCATTTAATATTGACTCCATGGCTGGGTGTACCAGATGACTTTTGAATATACACATTTAAACATTAATTTATGCCAATTAAATTTATGTAAAATTACAATAAATTTATAATTTTTTTTTCCTTCTAAAGACAGGTTTAGCAACATGAATTTGCTGCTCCCACAAGACAGTGCACCCTGTTCATATGTCATCTGGAGAGAACGGTTCAGCGACAGAGGTGCCTGTCGCAAAAGGGTTGATGAGGAAATAAGAAAAGTAAGAGAAAAAGAAAGGAGCAAGTAAATTAATTGCAAGCTTTATAGATGATTTTCAATTAACTAATATAATATTATATGGCATTAAAATTCAATCTTATATGCTTACTTCCAGTTCTCCTATGTAAGGTGTTTGTAGGAGACGGAGAAACTCTTCCTAGAGAAGACACACCTGTTGTAGTCGTTGTGTGGCAAGTACTGGTAGTCAAACCAACAGTACTTGCAGCACGAGTATGTCTTGGTGGACGACCTAAAACACAGTTTTGAAACACAGCATCCTTATCTTGAGAATGTTGTTGCAGGACTTTGATCATAGCATCTTTTTCTGCTAATTTAGATTCAAAGTCTTTAATTCTATAATAATAAAAAAAAAGAAGTTTGGATTAACATTACTGCTCATTCTAAGAGTTTTATAAGGTGTTATACTGCATTCCATCCAAATATAATCAACTAACATTTTTGTTTTAATGTCAATCATTAATTTTAAATTCCATACACACTAATAATAATATTCTTTTAGATAATAATTATGTTTTTCAATGTATTTCCAAATGTAAAGAGTTCTTTAAAAACCTAGCAGTTATAAGAATAACTACATTTTTAATGCTATACATTGATAAAAATCATATTTAATTCTTTTAATGTTATTGTAATTTAAAAAAATTAGTGCAAAATTTAAAAAATTACATTAGTTAATAAAGACAACATTAAGCTTTTCTATTTCTTAATTTAAAAAAGTCTGCAATTATGAACTACAAAGTTAATCAACTAAAAACAAACCTGCTTTCCAGTTCAGTGCATTTTCTGTTTGAAGCATAAAGTTCATCCATATGCTTTAGTTTCTCAGTACGTGCCTGAGCTATTAATTTTTCACTTTCTTGAGAAGTTTTTTCTAAAGCAGCAATTTTTGCATCTCTGAAATAATTTTTATGATTTAGATCATTCAAAAATGAATATATTCGACATGATTTAAAAAACATTTAAATAGCTACAATAACATTAGAATATATATACACATAAACTTTAGACATTACAATTACATTGTATCTTTATCTCAATATGAAACTAAACATCACTTATCAGTAGTAAATGTTAGAAATATAGGGGTATGAATCAGTTTACTTCAGTTACCTTTTGAATTTCATACAAAGGGACCATTCTACATTAGGAATTCTGGGAAACCAGGGTCATTCTGAAGTTAATGATTTACATTTGTATATAAATTTTGTTTTAATGCAAATTTTAAGATTCTCGTTCACAATATGCACAAATAAATATTCAGACGAAGGGAATAAATTTGTTAATTAGCTGTAATCAATAGTTAAATCTCCATTTAATAAGCAAATACAACAATAAATGTTTAATTTTACTTGACATATGTGTACCAGAGATTAGAGTTAAAACAAAACAGTAAAGGATTGTCTCAAAAGTTAAATCACTGAAAACTGGTCAAAGTATACAACAGCTAAATTTTATTAGAAACACGTTGACTATTCAAAATATTTAATGAAGGTGAGAGATGGATAAAAAACTTTAATCTGGAACATTCAATAATTTGATTATTAAGTTCAGCGAAAAAATATTTCAGAACTGGCAAATCCATCACCAACAATAAATTTTATACCAATGCAACCCTTTTATACAAAAATCGAAATTCATTATTAACATATACATATAATCAGTGGTAGATTCTCATCAAAATATTTTTGAAAATCAGTTTTTGCATCCACATAAAATTCACAAATAAGCCTACATTTGAATTACATACATTTTGAATTCATGCACCAGAATGTATTACTTGCACATGATAAATGCAGACACTTATGTGCATGCGCTGATATTCTATAATTTAATCTCTAGAAAGAGAAGAAAAATAATAAGAAATTTGTTTTTTATTGAGAATTATTAGGTCACATTAGTAATGTAAAAATTCAAAATTCTGATTTATTGCTATGAGATATGACATCTCTGTTTTTATCAGATCTGGCTGGTTAAAATTATTAGTTAAATCATTCCATTCTCATGATAGATTTTTAGGCTAGATATTTAGTTTTCAGCACTTGACTTTAAAAAAATATCATAGCAATGATTCACGTAAAAGGTTATGATTCACTTAATATCAAATTTCAAACTAAAAGATCAACATACTTTGGCACAGAAGCTGCATCAACAGCAATTTGTCTCATTGTACTCTCCGCAATATAACGTTGTTCCCACTAAAAATGAAAGCAGCTTAAGAAACAAGTATATTAACACAGAAGTTAAGTAAAAGATTTGCAAAACTAATTTTAAGTTTAATAATGATTTTTGCTTTAAACTGAAATTAATAATTAGTATTCCACACAAAATTTCAGAATGAGTAAAATATATATAACAAAATTACTTGTAGTGAAATTAAACAATTTCCTTAAAAATATCATTTGCAAAATAATCTGAAGACATAATACTTGGTAAATGTGCAAAATCCAATTTTCACCAATTTAAAAAAAAATGTAGCCAAACAACAATACAGTTGGAGTAATTAGATGAGAAATTATTGGCACAAGTTTGGCTGGAACTTTCATGGTTGACAGGATTTTACACAAGTATTTAATATCCTAAAGGTAAAGTAATAAAAACAAACCTTTGAAACTTCAGCTTCCAATCCAATGATTTTTTCTTCATATTCCATAATTGTTTTCTTCAAGCTTTCAACACTTTCAGAACTCTCATTCTTAGATATAATAGTAGGTGATCTCCCCTGCTGCAGGAATTAAATAATTGTTTAATATTACAAACTTATCTGAATATTTTTTCAAATATATATCAAATAAAAAAGAATTCTACACCTACTATTCAAAAAGTTAAAATAAAATTATAAAAATATATTCTCTAAAAACATAAGTAATCTAATATTTGAAATTTCACAATGTATCTAAGCAGATAAAAGAATGCATATTTATTAACCAATTTGCACTCCAGACCAATGACTCATATTATACACCAACAACTCCCAAAACTATATTAATTACTAGAACACAAATATAAAATGTAAAAAAAAAAAAAAAAATGGTTGCTCCAATAAAACAAAATATTTATTCCTTTTGCTATATATAAAATAAGTAAACTTATAAATCTTCAAAAAAAATGAAAATTTTATTCGAAGTAATTTGTCATAGTGCGATATTTTTCAAAACAATCACCCATTTGCACATGAGTTTCCCCAAGGCAACAATCATAAAATTCACTAGTTGCACATTTTCCCCTGACAGTAAGAAATTGTAACTATAAACACATGAATCGGCTTATACAAAAGTGTTTAAGAAAAACAAGCAAGTTGACATAGCAGCGAAAGTAGACTATAAGTTCATGTTTTAGATGTAGCATTATCAACAATAACGGAGTGCAAAGAGTTAATATCTTAATAAGCATCTATAAATAAGATAAGAAAAATGTTTTCCTTTAAAACTGAAAAAATTTAAAAGGAAATAAATGGTGCATGCTTTAATAAAAGAATGGGAGAAGAAATTCAAACAATTTATTACCATTTAATTCCCTTGCTAGCTGCAATAAAAATTATTTTTTTAACTTTTAAAAACATTTAACAGAAACATATCGCTTCCAATAACTAAACAATACATAATTTAACAATACAAACTAAAATATTTTTCCTTGCATAAGCAAATTTTTAAAAGAAATCAATTTCCAACAATTAAAAATAAAACTTATTTGTTTTTAGAAATGCTATATCAATTACATGAAACATTACAAACTGTTTACAATTAATCCACACAAATATGCAAATTTTGTTTAAGTAGGCCAAATAATGGTTCAGATTCGTTTTGAGTCGACCACATTTATTTAGAGGAATCAGATTGTTTCAAAACTGCCATATCAATCAATAGTGGATCAATCGTATTGCATTCTAACAACATTACAATACATAATATTCTTAATTTTGTAAATTCTTTCATTATTATTTGCTTATCACTAAAAATAACATGAATATCACCTATAAATTTAAAGAACATAAGAAGTCTAAATTATTATACCAACAATAATTAAGACAAGTTTTAAATGCTTTTTTTTTAAAATTATGCAATATTCATAACTTTATTGACCCCCCCCCCAAAAAAAAAAACAGCTATAGAATTACATTATGGTAATGGCATTTACGATATCAATACATTACATTAAGTCATTTAAAAAGTAATGTATTGAAAAAATAAGAATTTGATTAGAGACTCAAGACATCCAACTTTTCAATATGAACATCCATAATATTTATAAAAAAAAAAGTATTTTTGAAAGATTACAGAGCTTATAGAATCTACTTCATTGCCCTAATACAAAGTTATAACGGAATGAATAATCCAATTTCAAAATCCCACATTTTTCATAAAAAAAATGACAATACATATATACACACACATATATATATTGTGAACAATATAGATGGCTCTCATCAATTTTTCATGAAGCTATTTTAGAAGATTTTCAGTGGCAAAGTGATAATGGAGTAAATGGAACAGAAAGCTTTATGTGTGCTGTTGTTTGCATGATGCGGATCTGCAATTATTGTTCAGTGTGAATTTCGTAAAAAGTACTGAATCAATCCAACAATTTGGCCTAAGTTGTTACCACCAATTTGAGAGTAGTGGACCAGGCATATCTGCAGGAAATGTTTACAGAGTACAGCACTTTGCTACGAAGCCCAATGAAATTGACTGTATGCGCTAATCAAGAACTGGGCATTCCTCAGCTACTGTTAGAAAAGTATTAAGGCAAAACTATGTTATAAGCAATTCATACAGTAATCCTTGCAAGAACTGAGGCCAGGTGATTAACATCAATTGAATTTTTGTCTCTACATGCTGGAGTTCATGGAAGTGGATGATTGTAACACCCAATTTGTTTTCAGTGATGAGACCACTTTCCAAACATTTGGAGGTGAATTATCACAATATGCACATAAAGGGCTCAACAAATCTTCATACCTAAATTGAACATATGGAACTCAATGAAAATTGATGTTTATTGTGCAATGTCTGTATCAAATATTTATGGTCCATTCCTTTTTAGAGAAAAAACATTCAATGGCAATATTTAATTGGATATGCAACAAATCTGGCTTTCCCCCTAGACATAAGAAGGTCTCTCCCACTTTTCTTTCAAACAAGATGGAACATCACCCCCACTGGGCTAGAGAAGTTCATCCTTTCTTAACATGAAGCTATCTTGCAGTTGGTTTGGATATTACACGGCTGGCCACTTAGGTCACCTGTACTGAATCCATGGGATTTCTTCCTTTAGGGGGTTTGTAAAAGATGAAAGTATGTGCCATCAATACCCACAAATTTATGTGGACACAAACAATGGATTTCTGCTAATGTACAATCAATTGCCACAGACTTTACAATGAAATGAGTAAGAATTTAAATACCAGCTAGACATTAAATGTGTAACTAAAGGAAGTTATATAGAAAACTTGTAAAAGAAAAATTCCATAATTTCCCCCTTTGTTTTCATGTATCAATTTGTGTTTATTTATGAATTTAAATAAAATTAAATAAAAAAAATTACTTAACATTTCGAAAAAGAATGATTTATCTTGAAAACCCCATAAATTACTTTCATAACATTAAGTACTTATGCTGTTTAAATTGTTATTTATTGAACTAGTAAAAAAAAAAAAAAAATTAGATTTAAATTCAGCTTTCCTACGTTTAAAATATACTTATTCCCATAGTACATGTTAGCGAAATCTTTAATTCAATGAATAAACAAGTGAATAAAAATGTCCAATTCTTATAATTTATATAACATATATGTTTGAAGTAGATTTCTGTAGCTCTTTTAATTTTTCAAATAATCTAATTGCAATGAATAATAAGATTTATAAGGATTATAAATATTTTTACAATACAGAAAAGCAAACTATAACTAAAAAATTACACTTTATATACTCTAGCAACAATCTAAAAATATTTTACATTTTTATTTCTTCCCTTCCTAAAAACTAATTATTAGAACATTACTTTAATTTACTATATCAAATCATTAATTGTTTTTTAAATGGACATTTATTTTGCTTTCACTAAATAATTATAAATTATATCTTGTATTACTTTCTACTATATATATAACTTTCCATTTTCTAGACAGCTTATCAATTCCTTCCTTGAAAAATGTGGTTGTTTCGGAGTGGAAGAGATTTTCAATAGCTTGACTCACTTGCTCTTTATAATTAAAAGCTTTTCTATTCAAAGTTTTATAAGGAACAGAGAATGTGATAGTCAGTTAGGGAAAGGTCCGGACAGTAAAATAGACCATCTAAGATCAAGAATGTTTTCTTAAGTCACTAAAAGAAGGATGTGTTTGTGATTGACCAGTGCAGGATGCAATTCATCATAGTTTCTCTTCCATTCTTTGCAGCTGCTGCATCTCATCAACCATTGAATTTGACTTGAACAACTCATGATGAATCATACCTTGACAATTCCATCAAACACAAAATCCTTTCTTTCTATGGATGTTTGCTTTTAGAACTGGTAGAGGTAGTTGATCCTTATCAAGCCACTGTCTTGAGGACAATAATGTCATAGGTAACCCATTTCTCATTATTTCCATCACTTATTATAATCCTGTCTAAAAATGACTCGATTTTTAACAGTGATGTGGTGATTCACAAGCAATATTCTTTACTCTGTTCACCAAGATTGTAAGGTATCCATTTTCATAACTTGTTAATTTCTCCCAAGTGGCAACAAACTGTGATTATCCAACCATCCTGCAATCATCTCATGTTGATTTATGAAAATTTTGCTCCAATATTACCCTTAACATATTGACTGCCAGTCACTAGAGCTGGATTGATAGTTAATACCTTGACATGGAAGTAGATTGTACCCAGATACCAACATACTTATTATAGAAAATATGATTATAATATTAATTTCAAAAAAAAAAAAAAAATATTTATAGCTAGTTTTTAATCATCACTCCATACCAATACCAAAAGAAATACCCTATATGCAGAGCCAAATAATTTAGAGGATGATCAATCAGAAGTAATTTTCCTTTGCCAGTGCATGACTGGGTGATTGACAGATCAGTTATAAGCCCTGCATCAATCATACATATTACTTATTTTTTTTTAAGATGTCAGCTTATCACTATTGATATTTTAAATTCCCAAACATACCATGATGAATATGCACTTTTTCACTCGTAGATAGATTTTCGTACATTTCACGAAGAATTAAATATATCATGCAACATTCAAAACAGTTGTTAGAAGGCTAATTGAATTCTTATCTATTTAGTGAAAGCAAAATCTCCAGTAATTCATGGCAGATAGATAAAAGCAACATTCTACTCAGCTGCATCAAAAGTTATTTATGATTAGATTAATATGAAACAATATTAGTCTAATCATAAATTACTTTGGCATCATAATTAATATTAACAATTTTATACAATAATTTATTGATATGAAAAATTTAATCGCCATTACTTGTTGAGATCTTAGAGCATGAATTTCTTTTTCATGTTGTGCTCGTAGTTTTTTTTCTACTTGTAATCGCTTTTCACTGGACTGCTGAAGATTTGTTAAGGCCTTTTGAAGTTGGGCTACTCTTTCAACATATACTTGCTTTTTACGACACTAAAACAAAATGATTTCAGTGAATTTCTTTTATAACAATAATCCAGTATGAAATGAAATTACGTAAACAAAAGAATAAAATTTTGAAAAGACACAAATCTATTTACTTGAAACATTAACCCCAAAATATTGGTTTAATTGATGTTAAAATAGAAAGGATTATTTATTAACAGAATTTGAATTACGATTGTATCATATTACCTCTTCTTCCAATCTCACAACATTTGCCTGGGCATTTGTTAAGGCATTGTCTAAAATATCAATGTGATTCCTCTGTTCATGCAGTGTTGCTCTTTGAGCTTGTAATTCAATTTCTTGACGGTCTTTCTCAGCTAATAACTCTTTTGCTGAAAACAGATTAATTTCCTTTTTTTAGAAAGTCAAAATTATTAAAAGTTAAAAGAGACAACATATAAAACAAGGAAACAACAGCATACTTTGAGTTAAAAGTTGAGATATCAAGACCTCTCTTTTACTTAGCTCTTTCCTGAGTTCTGAATCAGTGACATCAGAAAACTATAATAAAAAGTATGTTAATAGGATAATTAAAAGAATTTTATTTTTTGCATTTATCAAAATCATGAGACTTTTAAACAATTAATAAGTTTGGAAATTTTTCAGAAGGATTCATTAGGAAATAAAGGAAAAAAAATCAAAGAATAAATAAATCGATAAACATCAAGACCAACTGTTGCTTTTTAAATTTAAATGAGCCCTATATTGTTATTTTCTCATCATATATATAAAATATAGTATATATATATATATAATATATATATATATAAAATATAATATATATACATAAAATATAGTATATATATAAAAAATATAGTATATATATATAATATAGTATATATATATAAAATATAGTATATATATATAAAATATAGTATATATATATATCACACACTAATTTCCATTTTAAATAGAATACTTACAGAAGCTTTAGGAAAATGAGAATTTATTGATTCCAGATGTTCTGAAAATAAATAAATAATAAGTAAATAAAATAATATATAAATATACATATAAAAGATTTAGATAACATATGACAATATTCACTTTATTCAGATAATTTACAAGACATCACTAATTATATTGGCAACAAGGTAAAACATTTCCTTATGTAACAAAATATTTGAAAATTTATGTAACATAAGTATACCAGCAAAATATTCTTAATAAATGCATTAAAATTTGGGACTTAAAGGATAGAAATTTTTATAAACATACCATTAAATTACAAAATATTTATTAAAAATAACAAAAATTTCTTGAAAAACATTCTATAAAATTTTAGTAAATAGTAATGCACTTCAAATATTTACAAGTGCAAAAATTAGCATTACAATTTCAATTATATAAATCAACAAGAGCTTAAAAGAATTAAAAAAAAAAAAAATTGGAATGCTGAAAATGTACAATCATTTAAAACAAAAGCACCCTCTTCTTTTAGTAATAAGTAAAATAAAATTTATAAAAAATACATTACCCCTTAATTCTTTATTGCGTTCCTGTAAACGACGAATTTCCATTTCTAAACGTGTTCTTATCGACTGTTCAAGCCTCTCTCGTTTTTCAGAAGAATGTACAAGATCTTCATATGCTTTATGAACCTTTTGTATCTCCAATTCAAACTATAATATTAAATACAAATTGTATGTTTTACCAACCAATTAGACAAGTTTTTAACAGCAACCTATTACTTACACATGCAATTATACTCTCATTTACTAAATTAACATTTCTCTAAAAATTACATAAACATTAGCAAGACTTGAATTAAATAAAATTTTAAAAAATATAAATCATTACACTGAAAAATTACACATTAAAATTTCGTTCTTTGAAATCAATATTTAAAATACTAAATATATCTAAAATTATTTTTATTTTTTCAGTAACAGCATACTTAACATGCTTATTTTGCCATGAAAACATTGTTCTCAAACAAACATTACATGACTGAGTAAAATAATATGCTGAATATACTATTTCATTTAATATTTTAATCAAGAAAGCAAAAACTAAAATTTTTTATCACTGGCATGATTTTTTTCCTCATAAAATGCCAAAATAATTTATAAAAAGAACATTGATATTTTAACAGGGGGGGGGAATGTATTTCATAATAATATTTGCAAGTATCAATAATTTATTAATGCGTAATTGTCAAAAGAAAATTAAAGAATCTTTTATTATAATTTTCTAATTAGCATTCGTATGCTGTTAATGTAAAGATTATAAGCTTTCAAGAGACTTTTTTTTTTATAAGATATAAACTAAATTCTGGTAACTTCTTATGTTTCAAAATAATTACTTTACTAATCAAAGTAGAAATACAAAACTAACTTTTTTATGAATCACCAAAAATCCATCTGATTTACATTCTTTCATTTTGGAGACATCAAATACAGATACCATTAAATTTGGTGTAACACAACTAATATTCTTATGACATCGTCGTAAAAAAATTATTTCCTTCATTTTGAAAATAGTTAATATTACAATTTATTACATCATCTGAATTCAGTTCCATTTTCAAATTTTATGGAAGGTTTGTCCAAAAATATAAAATTTAATTTTGCTTGGTAGAACAACTGTGAACTGTTTTGCATTCAAGCATTATCCCTGAAAGTACAGCAAAAAAATTTTCTAAAGCAATTTCTGTTGATAAAATTGCAGTCAATTTGCAGTTTTTGTAATCGAAGCATAATATTTTAAATTAATTTAATATTCAACATTTCTCCCAAGAATGTCAATTTGATGACTACATATTTTATGTTGTGTATATTCTGTAATAGTTAAAATTTTAGAATGAATATGCCTACAAATAAGATTGAATACTAAATTAATAGTTTTATATGAATAATTCTCAGATGCAGGTTCAAATTTAAAAAAAAAAAACAAATAGACAAGAGTATTTCTTAATTTAGTTATATATATATACAAAAAAAAAATTTACTCGCCTATACAAGAAAAAAAAAAAAAAAAAGAGAGAGAGAGAGAGAGAGAGAGAATTTATTTTGCTATCCATCCAAAGTTCACAACTGGGTTTTTTGCAACCCTTCATTTCTTTGAACAAAAGTAGTGAAATATTGATTGATTTTCAGGAAAATCTTGAAACAAAAATAAGAACATTAAAAATAAAATAATAAGAAAACCAGACATAAAATTAACTATTCAACAATTTATCCTGAATGTTGCTTGGGCTGCTTAAGAACCGACCATCCACATTCCTCCAAGATTTTCATTCAGCAATACATTTGATGTAAATTTGTTGATTGAAAAATGTATTTTATAATATTTTTCATAATTAAAAAACCTTGCACATAACATATTAATTAAAAGTTTCACTGATCAGAGAGTCCCAAAAAATGGTTAAAAATAAAATTTATTTGGTTAATATTCAGTAAATAACAAAATCATTTTAATACACTTGAGAGAAAATAATTAGTCAAATGAAGAACTACAATTCACCATACCTTTTGCAATTTGGAGATTTTCTTATTAAATAAATCCAATTCAGTTTTTAAAGCAGTATTTTCAGCAGTTAGTAACTCAATTGTCTGCTGGACATGTGATGCAAATGGCTCGGAATCAACTCCAAGAGCGACTCTACCCTGTGTCTCAGACCTTCAATAATATAAAAAGTAAATGAAGTTTTAAAAATAAATTAGTTTTATTTAAATGATGTCAGGAACATTTTACAACATTTCAAAAAGTAATTAATTGGAATCTCATTAATGATATTTTAATTTATATTGCATAGTATACCATTTTTATTAGTATGCAATAAAAAACATAAAACTTTTAATTTTTGTAATCTATAAAGGGAATAATAAATCAACAAAATACTTAATGTAAAAAAATTTTCGAAAGTACATTTTGCAGCTAACATTATAACTAATAATATAAGATTGCTTAAATTTAAAAAAAAACACTATTAACTCTGTCTCCCAAAAGTTAAGCAAGTAATATGAATTTTCATAAGCATACTAGTATTACAGATACATAAAATCTCTGCTGATGTTATTGTCAGTATGCAGATATCTCATTTTACAATTAATAATAATGACTGACTTCATACAAATGTAAAATTGTTGAAGATGCCAGAATTCTGAACAGCTTGAGGAATTAGCATTTATAAATACAGATACTAAATGCTCATAAGTTACATAGGATTATTTTTGAAGATATTTGAGTTCTTACAGATGAAAGGAAACAACAGAAAAAGGGGGAGGCTGTCATTCAAAAAAAGATGCTGTGCTCTTTAATTTCGATCATTCAGTAATTTTCCAAATACAAAATCAATTCAAAACAAAACAGTTGTTGAGAATCAAGAGCCCGGTTTTGTCCAAGGTTGCCACTCCTTCCGATTGGTATAATTCTATAACAGCCAAACAGATGCAATGAGCAACCTCAGCAATTGCTAACATCCAAAGCTATAGCTTTAGTCTAAAAACTGCTATATGTCAAAGGATACTCAAGAAGGGACTATGACCTACTACCACATGTTAATTGATCCCATTGAAAGTCTTTAGGATGCCTTTGAGCATGATATCTCAGCATGTTTACTTCTTCCAGCCAGTCTCATATAGTTAAAATTTACCTTAACATAATAGCTATTGTTAAGCTTCTGGGATGGTTGCTCACATCATTATAAGGAAGAGGTAAATTTTATTTGCTTTTCAGTCTTAAACATTTTGTTAATGACCTAAATTTCACTTCATATAACTTATTAAAATAAAATATTTTTCCACCTTTATACACAATTTTTGTTCTCGTATACATAAACACATTTGCTACAATTCATGTGCATTTGTGTTAATCAAAGCATTACTTAATCATTTTTATTGATTATACTGTCCCATTCGTAACTTTTTGAAAGTCAGAAAAATCAAATTTATAATCAAAATTTTCATATGAATATTTGCACGTAAAATGCTTATTTTTAAGAAGAATCCAAAAAGTGAATACAGTTTATTTGAAATAAAAAGATGGAAATTTTAAGACAATCTAAGTTTCTTAAGAATGCTATGTTGAATTAAGTTCATCATAATATTTTCAAAATATAAATTTTCTTAAAATATCTATAAAGACAAAGAAAAAAAAATCACCTTTGCTGACCAAGAGACAATTTGGCACTGTTATCTTCTGAATGAAAATGCTTAGTATGACTCAAATCTGGATGCGATCGAGATACAGAGAGTCTGTCTGCTGATTTTGATCTAGAATTTAACACTCCATATCCACGTCTTCTAACATTACTCATCTGGCGGTGATCTAGTTTGGAATATTCAGGTGCTGGACGATAATTATTTAGTTCAGTCAAAATACTAGGATGATTTAATTCCTTACATAAATATTTTAAAACTTCTGATTGATCTAAATAGTCTTTATGATTTTCAGTTACACCTTGAACTGGATAGCCTTCGTGATGATACGAGTTTGTAGGAGACATGTAGTAACATGGGCCATTAGAATAAGTAGGAGATACTTGGTTTTTATTAGAATAGTCAGTAGGTGAAGAATACTGTTCCCATTGATTATGCATAGATGTTTTAAGAAGACCAGTATACATTTGTCTACGAGAAGATGATTTAGGAGAAAGTGGAACTGGTGGACTGTTTCTAGGTGTAATATGATGCATTATTTCATTATCTGAATATATTCTTTTATATTTATCAACAGGGTCCAACTCCATTACAGGTTTATCTATACTTTTCCCTTGATTATAAATTTTACTGTAAAACGGAGAAATGTGTTCTCCAGCTATTTTATCGTGAATAATAAGAGTATTAGATGAAATGGTATCAGCATCATCAGCTACTGTTTCCTCTCCTTGAGGTTCTTGTCGAACACCAATTTGTAAAAATTTCTTATCTTCAACATTTAAATTTTCAGTAGAAGTAGAAACATCAGTGTCACTTCCAGACAAGTTCTGGTGATAACCTGAAAGATATTTTAAATCCAATTAAATCAAGCAACAAAAAGAGTGAGAGAAAGATTCAGTTAGTCTTATACTTACTGACAAGTATTAAACAAATTAATTTGATACAATTTTTCTTATTTCCGAAATTTTATTTCAAATAATGCAATTAAATTAATTTTTTACCAAACAAATACTGCAAATCATAACTTCACACATCCATAAAAATATTTAATAACAGATGGATATATAATTCAAAACATTCATCATTCTTGAAAATATGTACAATTGAAGTTTTAAAAATATTTTCTTCAAAAATAATCTCAAATATATCAAATCAATATATGTACTTAAATACAATAGCCATACAATATTTTCTAACACCAAAAATTATCGCTTTACCATCTTCCATTATCAAATTAATAATTTTATTTCATATTAATGTAACAAGGAAAAAAATATAAGAGTTAATTATATAACATTTCATATAAATAAAAAAAACTTTAGTATTAATAAATATTACATAAAGTCATAAAAATTTATTAGCATTGACATTAAAATCTGTCATTTTTTAAATCAAATGTACAATTCTATTTAATAATTCAAGTGGTGCTAATTGCTTTGTAAAGCTGTAAGAAAAATAACCCAAATCTAAAGGGAAACATGAATATAGGATATAAGATGTTGATTTATGTTGATTGTATAATAAAAGAAATTAATCTGTTTCCAATTTTGCACAAAAAAATACAGTTTTTAAGAATATTTTTAAGTATGATATTTTATGGTTTCAAACATTCACTGACCAATCCAAACATATAAAAGAATAAAAAAAATTGAAATTTCTTTCAAATAATTTTCCTTATCATTAAAATTCAGGAAAATGACATTCGTTTTTACAATTAATAGAATAAATTTTCCCATTGAGTTAAAAACATGTTAGGATTAAAATCTGTACCCCAGAATTAGTTTGGTTGAAGAAACATTGTATTAGAAGCATCAAGAGAATTATTGAGGACAGACAGCACCCGAGCTGACACCGCCTCTCCTTACTTCCACACCATGCCAATAGGACAATATTGGGCCCAACAGATTTCATGTGCATCAGTCCCGACTACTTGGTGGGTCTTTAGTGGCAACAAGGTTCAAACCTGCGACTCAAAGAAAACCAATATCCGCAAGTCGGCGATCATGACCACTAGGTTATCCGGCCACACCCCAGAATAAAGACTAAAGCATGTACTATCTTTTTTGAAACCAAGCTCAAAATCTTAATAACAGACATTGACGGTGATTAAGAATAAGAAACCACAAAAGATAAGCTAAGAATCTATGGACTAAAATATCATAAAGATGTGCAACAAAATGGTATGCTTTTCAAGTGAATTTCAACAGAGAAGTAAAAGTTGACTATTTATAACTTTATTTTGGTTTAATTTAAAAACTAGTAAGCAATTGTTTTTTTTATAAAATTTCAACACTATAAAATATTGATTTCATCAAAAGAACAATATATGTATTACAATTAAATAGTATTGAGAAATCAATATATCAGTGTTAAAAGAACAATATATGTATTACAGTTAAATAGTATTGAGAAATCAAAATATCAGTGTTATTTCTTTAAAAAAATATTTATTTAAAACAAATACCAAAAAATTGTAATGAGTCTAAATTGAACAATGGTTAGCCACATGCATGGCATTGCATTTTGAACATATTTTTGAATAGTAAATTTAACAATTAAAGGAACAAATGGAAAGATGATTAAGTGCAACAAGATTTATACAAATGGTTATAATTCCTAGTTTTTGGCAGTTACATAAAAAAGAATAAAAAATTTTATTTTTACCAAAAATAGTGGGGGATGTCCCCTTACTCATCACCACTATCAAGAGGTACATTATTTTTGAAATCTCATGTACTTATCAAGCATTTTCATTCTAACTAAATATATACTCCTAATTATACCAAGTAAAACAAGGATGAATAAAAGTATGCTAAAGTTCTATGCAAAATTTTACAAAGAACAGATTAGCCAACCACGGTGGGTGCTTTATACTATAATATAAAATTACTCAATTAAATATAAGAATTAAAATAAACAATGAAATATTGAGAAATAGACAATAGTACAGTTTTTTCTGTATTAAAATTAAAGGAAACGATAAATTATTAAATTGAATATATTTAAGCTAAATGTAATTAAAATTAAAGCAAACAAAAATTTAAAAAGTGATCTGGTGTGCCAAAAGTGATCCACCTAAAACAATATCCCCTTAAGTGGTTAACAATTTATTAACATCTTAAACCTTTCAACAAGTAACACATTTAAACTCACAAAATCAAATACTATGAAGTTGTTATACTTTATAAAAGTGAGAGATAATTTAGTGTCTTTAAGTTAATTAAATAATAGGAGTACACTTATATATTTTTTAATTACTTGGAAACAAGTATCGATTACAAAATTTTGAATTTAAAATTTTGGGTTTGGATTCAATAGTAACCAGTTTAAAAAAATCCTCACCCAGGCCTTATTAAATCATCAAAAATATAACAGAATTATGAAATCGCAAATATCCTGAATAGATATCTTGTTCATATAAAATATGCTAACTTTCTACAATTTATTTCCACGACCTTTAATAAACACTTAAAATGCAAATTACTGCATATTCTTATTTTGATAATCAAGCATTTTTAAATCTTTCCAGATCAAAATAAATAATTTTGGTACATACCAGACTGAACGAAGGAACATTTAGGGCTGCTGGAACGAGGCATCAAATGACTACGGACAGATTTCATATTCTTCTTTCTGAGAATACTATTGATTCAATTTTCCAAATACTACACATAAAGAAATAAAAAATAGTTTACAAAGAGATGGAAATAATTCTTCAAAACTATAAACATTTTTTTTTTTTCACGAAGAAACAGCATGAAAAATGTAACAATAGCCACAACATACTTTTTACATAAAACGAAACCAAAAGCTACAATTAAATAAATAAATTTGAGACACTTTTTTTAAATAAATAAATTACTTAGACACATATTAATATTTATTTATTGATAATATTTCAAGTCATAATTATTTGCTTAATGAAAATTTTAAGACCAGGAACTTCATATTCTATGAACAATAACAAAAATTCTTACACATATATTAAATATAAATACATTATACTTACCTCACAACAACTATTTGACTTAACAAACAGTTTTCGAAACTTTCGTCATGGTGAACTATTAAATTTTATAAAACGTTTTCAGTTGAAATTTATAAAACTAACAGCTTCACCAAGTCGTGTAGCGCAACAGCTCGCTAAAAAATTTCAGGAATTTAGTAAACCAATGACGTCACAAATATTTCCCGGCGGGCTTGGTTATATTTTTTTCTTATGATTGTCAACTGTAAGTTTTCACTGGAGAAAGTTTTAACTGAAAACATTTGAGTATAATAAATATTTTTTATATTAATAGAAGTAACAGAGCCAATTTATATCGTAATCTGTGATAAATAGTTTGTTTACATTTATTTAAAACACATGCGTTGATGTAACTGTTTAAATTCCTTTATAATCATATAGTTTGATATATCCTTATAGTAATATCGAAATTCCTAAATAATCATATCGAACACACAATCTTATCGAACTCTTAATAAATATGTTATCGAACCCTAATATTGAACTGAACGAAAAAAAATTCGAATGGAAGAAAATTAAGGGAAAAGATATATTTTAAAACTATTTATTATTTTTAAAAAAATTTCTTATCTGCGTCTCTGGAGCAAACAGGCAAAGTATCATGAAATTTTGATATTAATAACAGGAAGCTATGAACATTGTACGATTTTTTAAGGATATATGTAAAACTATCAAAATATTTCTTTAAATTACAAAACTGTCAAAATATTTCTTTAAATTGAAATATACATAGCAGTACTTTTTGAAAAATATGTAAGTTAATAAGCCATAATAGATTAAAGGTATTAAATTATTTTTTTAAACAAGCAATATACTCAAATTAGAAACATATTATTTAACCAACGTGCTATTTTGGGATTTATCCAAATATATTTAACCCTTTGGGTACACAATGTTTGAAATTTTTTTTTTTTTTTTTTTTTTTTTTTTGCACTTGGAGCATATTATTCAGATAATCTACAATATTTCTAATCTTCTTTATTTAATCATCTTAACTTAGTTTTTCATTATACGTAAAATGCAGAAAACTTGAAGTATCAAAAAACCTATTACGTGGCATAGATTTTGCAAAAACTGGAGTACTTATAATTTGCCTTTTTGACCAATACATTTCCAACTTTGTTTTCTTTATTTGAGACATCAAGATACACAAAGCAATATATGCTTTAATTTCGTCAGAATTTACTGGAAACCACCTTTCATTTCTTTTTTTTCCCAAAACCTTTTCTATTATTTATCTGGCATACCTGTTTGTCTCTTTTACTATGATATTCCAAAAATCTTCCTTTAGAACTTCATTTAAAGCATTTACAGCCTGAGGATTATCACCTAGACTTCACAGGCACAAAGTATTGTTTCCAGGTACTTCAGAAAACCGTTTTACATCAGATACATTTTCTTTTTCTTACCAAGTCCATTCATATAATTTTTCATGAGAAGATTCATTATCACTGCTTGATAAGCATCTTGTACGTCTTTTACGTCTCGAAATAATTTCACTATCATTATCACTTTCTAATATGATATATTCTTCATCATTTTTATTTTGAAATTCCCCTTTATCGCTAAAAGGATCATTATAAAATTCTTCATCACATTCAAGATCATTACTTTCATTAAAACTGTCGCTATCACTTTGATAAAATATATTTTCTATTTCGGTCACTATGGGGTTGTGTATCCCAAACAAGGTTCACCAAACTACTGAAATTATTTGTTCTGTTGCAACAGATACGAATTACTTTGAAATAAACCAGAATGAATTAGTTAAATCTCGGCTCAGTTTCAATGATGTATCAGAACGTCATGGGCGTCTTTGCCCAAACAAATACATGGCGTACTGATTCGTCAAATGTGCCCAAAGGGTTAAATTAGCTTAACAACAATAAAATAAAATATTAAATCTATTTCTTAAAATTAATATGACATGTAAATCCGCTAAATAGCTGATCTGAGTATAATTCTAGTATTGTGTCAAAAAGGGAATTTTTCGAATCTTAGTGAATGAGTAATTTTGGGTTTATGGAGCAAGAGCCAATTCTAGCAATGCTGAAAAAACATTTTAAATTTCACATTTTTTTTTTGAGATAAAAGTTAGGTAAAAAAAAACATTTATTAAGAAAACAAATTGTTAAATACTATAAAAGGGTTGAAATTCTGATTTTGATCTAAAAATTCCGATACAATATAAAAGCGCAAACAATTTATGGTATGGATTTTCCCGACCAAGTTAGACTAGTTTAAAAACAGAAGAGTAAAAAAAGCGCGACAATGATGATAAAACACTGGATACACTATTAGAATGTGATGAACAGTGTATGGGACGTGACAGGAAAGAGATTCAGGAGCACTCTCTCGAAACAAGATTTTATGAGTAAAATGAGTATGTCCAATTGGAAGATGAATCAACCGGTCATCAACTATATGCATTGGAACAATAGGTCATAGATCCCCAATGATTGACCTCACCAAGTATAATAATGAATTTGAGGTGTTGGTTGTTAAGTGCAATTAATATGGGTACAGTGATAACAATTATCACTTCTCATCTCTAGATTTTTCAGTTGATTCCCAGCATCTATTTTTCTGTCTTCGGCCTGTATCGTATATGTGGATTTTATTTTTTCCTACGGACTTTTTGTATTTTCTTCATCTGCTAATTGAAGGGCTTGATCGTGCAATAGGGATAATTTTATAAAAGCTATTCAGGAATAAAACTTTAATTTTTAAAGCCCATATCAAATAACTGGTTCCTGTAAGTTCGGGAACGTTTAATATATCCATTTTGAAATTTGCAGTGAATTCGCTTTTATTTAAATTCCTCTTACCACACTCTGCTACAACTATGTTGTTATTTTAATTGGATCGATTAGTCGTTGTTTTCGGACAAACACATTTATTAACAAACAAACATATAAATGAGAGAAATAAAGATTCACTTAGATATAACAGCACGCAGCAGAATCGTTATTAAAGCACACAACGTTACATGACGTTCCTCAGAGCTTCCGCGATCTCGTCTCTCGGGAGTGAGTTGGAGATGTGGGCGAAGAACAAAGATAGATGTTCTTAATACTGTGAAATAAAAAAATAGTTCGCTCACTCCAAATCAAACACAATAGTTTGAGAGTAAAAGAAATGGATGAAAGAGAATAAGAAACGAAACTTTCACAGAGCTTATCTCCAAAATTCGATCTATTATAAATACAGTTCAACACATTACTGAAAAGTAAAACATATCAAATTATAATACAATAGCACCTGAATTTTCATATATCGGTGAAATATTGAAACAAAAAATAAATGGAATAAAAATAAATCAATCGTTCACAGTAAGTTTGACCAATTTAAGTATTGGCCGCTTGATTTCGCCTAGCTTCTATTGCTAGTATGCTAACGGTATTGTACCCGTCTCACATGGAGGTGGGCGTATTTTATCATAGTAATCTGGTACTAAGAAGCTTTGCATTTTCTCAAAAGCAATGGATATTTTTATGTAAGCTTGAAATGAAGGTACATAAGCAGACACTTCCACAAGTAAATCTCCATTAAGGGGTATACTTGGGATTACTCTGGTTTCGTAATTCTTCCTCTTTTCTCTTGTTTATCATGGAGCCACGTCCTAAAATGGCCATTCTGTTTGGTGTAGATTCCTACAATTGTTGCAAAAAAAACGCCTTTCGGATCAAACATCTTGTCCACAAAATTGAAATTAAGGTGTTCATCAACAGCAATTTTAACTTTCAAGCGATGCTTCTTCCAAGTGTGCACAACATTTTGATCATCCCGTCTTTGGGAATCTTTTCCTGATTCCGAGTTACGAATACGATCAATTTCTTGGAGTAAAAGATTGTATCCACGTGAATATTGTGAGCTTATAAAGCTTCTTGTTCTTTAATGAACTTATTTGTATAATTGTCATTAACTTTGAAGTTCGAGTAATGAGAAGTCATTTCACTATGCGAACGCTATGCTAGAAATTTTTTTCTCCTTCTAAAATAGTTATTCTTTAAACTAATTTAATTATAGTCTCAGGAAACTTTCGCCGGTATCTTACATGCTGAATAGTCAAAATAATTGTCGATACATAGTTAAAATTCAATTTTCTTTCACTTTCCCCATTATCAAATTAATCCTAATATTCAGATAACTCAATCACTATTTTAAAAACAATACGCAATATATAATTTTAAAATCAAAATTTTTACATTTTTATGGTTTTATATACAATTTTATTAAAACGTTTTTCTGAATTTCACTTGGTGTGTGTGTGTGTGTCATCAAATTTTCGATCGTTAATTTAACCAACTTCCCATCAAGCTAGAGCTTTGAAATTTTGGGAATCGTTCGTACTCGCCTAACAATGCAATATTTAGACGTTTGCGACAAGTTTTAACTAATATTTCAATAATTTTAATAAGTCAAAATATTCTTTCCTCTCGGCGCTTTTAGTATTGAGGAAAAAATTTATTTCCCCCTCTGGGAACACCGGGCACTCCTAAAACTATTGTACTCGCTGTGGGATACTACTCCTCCCCTTACTATCTCCGAGCAGAAGGGTTGCTGACTTTTAGTCAGTAATCATTCCCAAGAAAGAAAGTTCCAACATTTTACGTCCACAATATTCTTTTCCTGAATTGATCTCTATTTCTCTTTTTTCTTTTAATAGAATGACTTAGCAAAACTTCAAATGCATAAATTCTTTATAAGTCGCTCACAAATATCTCTTTTTAAGTAAATTTTAAAGTTAAAAATAACTAACAGTTTTATAACTAATATTTCAATAATTTTCTCTAATAAACTTTGCCACCATATAAAAACGTTGTTTTTAAAAACGTTGGCTTTTACATCGAATTATTAAGTTATAATATTAAATTTTGCTTCTTCTGGTACAGGTAAGTGTTTTGAGTTTAAGAGATCTTAAAATTTCTTTCTTATACTAACCGAATTTAGTATAAAAAACACTGAACTTAAACATTTATTTTCACTAGATAATAACCATGTAATAGATATATTTTAATTTTTTTTAAATTTCACAAATCTTAAACAAGTTTATTGCAACAATTTTTGCACTCTCACCTTCATTAAACATGTCACAAGATTTGATAAGAGAAATGTAAAATATTTTGAAATTTGTAAAAATATTGTGTACTTATTGCTAAAAATCGTTGTAAGAAAGTTTGCCTTAGAAAACAATCCCAGACGGTAGCAATCATGGATTAGCATGTTATTCAGGCAAAGTAAGTTAACGAACCCACAAAAGCCATATGTTACAAAAAATCAGTAAAAGAAAGAAATAAAAAAAAGAAAAGAAAAATGTTCAAAGAAACGATACTTTTCTTCGAAAAACATATTTCTCTTTAAAATATTGATGCCAGCCTTTTGTTTCTGTAACTTTACATAAAATATCAAATGTTTGCTTTTTCCTTCTTTCTACTGCGTATTTTTGAAATTTATTTGTGGAAAAACTTTTAGCTTATACTTTATCGCTAAACTACTTTTTTCATTTTTAATGGAAATTTTCTTTTCACTTCTGATTTGATAGAGAAAGTCAATAATCACATACTCCTTATCTTTCTAAATTTCTTATTAAAAACTTACTTGAAGCACTTCAAAGTATTAATAGTTAACTTTAAAACATAAATATCATACACTTTAAACCACTAATTTTCATACATAAATAAAAAATACCAATATTCAAATTCATTAAAACATTCAAATTATCAAATATGAGATTGATGTTTCAAAGTATCAAGTTCATATTTTTCAAATAATTAATTACCGAATACAAATAAAAATATCAAATATCAAAATTCAAATCTTTCAAAACATTCTAAAATATCAAAGATCAAATACATATCCTTTAAATCATAAATTATATTATTTCAAAATATAAAAATCATGTCTTTCAAATCCTCATCAATTACTGTATACAAATAAAAGTATCGAATTTCTTTTACAACCTTGATATTATTAATTCTCATACATGTAGAAAATGCTTACCTCTAGTATACTACAAAACTTCAAAATGGTTCACACAGAAAAATAAAAAAAAAAAAATTCTTTAACGTAACATAATCATTAAAACAATTCTAAGAATAGATTAAATCCTTACAGAAATAAATTATTTTCTGTTTCAAATAATAAAATCAAAACAAAACATTTGTTGAGGAATTTAAGTTTACTTATCCCTATCCGAAGTTCAATCGATAAAATACCCTTTAAAATAATCATTAGAGACCCCCGCAAGGCATCTCACCCCACCTCTATTCAATCTACACTTATGACTTTCCACACCACGTCACAGTGAGTGCTTGCCTGTTTACACATGATTCTGCAGAGCTTGCTCAAGGGGAAATTTTAAACTACGCTCTAGCAAACATGCAAAATTACTTAAACACCCTAGAAAAGAATGCAATCAATTCAAAATTAAGTTCTCAGAATCATACTAATACACCATGAAATGCTGGAAATTCGGTTCTGCACAAAGATTTTAATATCGAATCTCTTTACAGTTTTATCACCAAATTATCCAGAAACGTCTTTAATACAAATGAAACGCACAAGAATCCCATTCTCAAGTTCTTTTCGCAAACCCAAATTCTAAACATAAATATGCATATAAAAAAAAACGAATGGTCGATACCCTTCAAACCACCATAAAAAAATTATTTTGTTCCATGCTCTCGTTGACTAATTCAAACGCACTTTGTAATGCGCAAATTTCAGTTAAAAAATCAGGTCCTTACTAAAGGAAAATTCTCTTGCCATTTGACTCTTTCTGGCCTCCTAGGTTTACACTTCCTCTTCCAATTCACCTGTTTGGGAAAAATTTCTGATTGTTCATCAAACTCTCAACAAGTTATATTGTTCGAAAAAGCGATGAAACTCGATAACCATTCAATAATTCTTAAGAAATATTAAATTCAGATAAAGGCTGTAAAACTATTGCAAGGCTTATACACATAGAGAACTACCATAATAAATCCCACAAAAGTAATAAAAGGAGTTCTAGCTTATAGTTCATATACCTTTTTTTTTTTTAATTCAGTATCTGGTTAAATAAATAAATAAACAAAAATAAATAAATAAATAAATCCACGCGCTGACCCGATTCTAGTACACTCCTCTCCTTTTCTTTCCAGCTGTGGTTCCTGTAATTGTTCTTTTACCGACGAGATTATTACACACGTAGTTTCATTTCATTCCTCTGGTAAAAGGACATAGGGGGTCTTTGGTTCACCCTTTTCTTCATGTTCATACCCAAGTTTCGTAAACAGTCTTTCCAAAAACACACATCTGTAAATTCATACTTCTATAGTTGACTGGTGGTGTTGAATTATACTCGTTTAACCGCTACAGTCCTAAACTGGAAACGCGTTCCATTTCTTTGTAACTCCATATTGAAGCTTCGTCGCTGGTTGTCCATTCCTGAGTGGAATAGTCCTTTCCGCCTTTGTCACCAAACCACGGAATCATAATTCTTGACTTCCTCTTCAATGGGTATCATAGGTGTCCCTTCCGATCTCTCGTAAAGGAAGTGAAGTGATACTTTATCCTTGCTTGTAATTCTGTTACAACCCCAGGTCAAAAGGGTCATTTACAACAATCTTCTTTCCCGTCTCTGGTGGTAGTAAAATTATTCCATCTTTGGAAAAGGGAGTTCAATTACTCTTTTCTTTCCTTTGTGTAATGTCCTCTCCGCCCGAATTTTTGCTTCAGGAGATGTAACAATTCTTGGTTTCAAGAACGTTTGAGAATCATTATCTAACAATATCCTGTTCACACTACTTTTCGTTGGAACTAATTATCTTGACTGATGCTGTAGAAAGCAAAAGATAATAATTATTTATTCGAAAGAAAGGAAGACAATGAGATTCCTTTGACATCGACATAGAATCAGGGCGGGTTCTAGAGTTGAAGCCACTCCCTCACTCTGCAACACATTCACTCGTTTTCAAAGTCAGTGTATTCGAATTTAAAAACTTATTTCCTTAATGTAAAAGAAAATTTCTTTGTAATTAGAAGAAAACTTGACATATGCATTAACCAATCGGCGATAAGTTTAATTCATTAATAAAATTCCGAATACAAGCGAGTAGTGAATTGCTTGTATTTCCTTGAAAAAGATGTCACCTTCTATTCTCGCAAATATAAAATTTAATAAAAGTATATTTCTTGGCATCATGTGTGGGAAAAATACTCATAGGAAAACAAAACAAAAATTTGTATATATAGTAAAATAATTTCAAAATTAAGAGTTTATTATTCAATCATATGGTACATGGGAGTATTATTAGCTATTCTGTTCTAAAAAGAGTGTTATAGTTCAGTTAGGTAAAAATGATAGTAGCTGCATTGGATTTAAATAATTTTATTAACAACAAAAACATTCGATTACAGAAATAAATAAATTTTAAAGTCGTAATATACAAGGATTCTCGTAATAAAAAAAATGAGAAAGCTCCTTAACACATAGGTGTCTTTTCGCAAGACGACTTGAACGAGAATGTTTAAAGCACTAGTTTGCCTAGTCATAACTCAAACATCGGCTTCTAAAATTTCCAGTCGGATGAAGTGATTAAGAACCCTTTAAAGAGGAGAAGAAAAAAATTCACCCCGCGCCGAAAAAGAGTGCGGAACATTCAACTATATTGGAACGCTTGTGGCGTGAGCAATGAGGTTGCTGAGAAGTCTTATAAAAAATCTCCAAAGGTGAATTTCGGGAAAGAAACCCTTGACGATGTATTTAATTAAACATTCGATCCATCTGAAACATTGAAAATTTCGTCAAAGCGCTTTTAAAAATTGTTCTTTCAATTACACCGGAATCTCATTATGAATCAATACTTCATATGGTAATAATTTGAAAATGTTTTGAGTGTTAAATAATTCAAAATATTTCTAAAGTTAATTTAGTGAAGATCCCAATTGTAATTTGTATTTAGCAATCAGCTAGCATTAACAGATAAAACATTATATGCAGATTAAAAACTAATTTTAAGGCTGTCTTTGGATAATGTGTTAAAGAATAGGGCCAAAAGTTCGAACCTATTTTCAGGTAGAAGAATTGCTCCAATATTAATATAAATTAAACGAATATAAACCACATAATTATTTATTGGATAGCTTTCTTAAAATTTTGAATTTTTTCAAAAAAAAAAAAAAAAAAAAAATGCAATATTTTGTCTTTATATCAAATGGATATTCAATTTTCTGTGAAAGTGTAGGAAACGAAATATTTGAAAACAATTTTTACAAGAAAAAATTTTATTGATTGAAGCAGAATTGAATAAATTAAAAATATACTTTTATTACTATGGAATAGTGTAACCAGAATATAGTTTTATGTCGTTATTAATCAAATTTTTAAGATTTAAAATTAATTTTAATTATTAATGACATACTTCGAACTGCTTTGCAACAAATGGCGCCAGGATACTTTTATCTGAAAAACGTGCTCTTGTTAAGGAATACTTATTTTTGGCGAACATTTACGGTTATTTTCTGAAATAAAATCGCCAAATGAAATTATTGGAACTTGTAAATTGTGACAAGTGGTTAATAATGGAGAAAACTTTGCGATTCACAGATGCGTACGTAGCTTACGAACTGACATCTAATAAATTCTCTAGTTTGGAAATATTTTATGTGTGTTTATAAAAATTTATTTTTGCGTGTAATGGTAAATTTGTGTTATTAAAAAAATGTTAAAAATAAGTTTTAATTCAATGATGTGAAAGGAGAGAAGAGAGAATATCGGAATTAAATTAATACTGAACTTCTACGAAAACAATTAAAATTGAAACTTTCTTAATTTATCTTTTAAAACACACAACAAAATGCAAATTACTATTTTATGAAGCATAAATTGTGAAGTTTTAATCTAGTCGTTATGAGGCACTGAAATAATTTATGAAATAATTAACAGAAGATATTTTTTAATTTAACTAGAAGATATTTTTTATTTTTTAATTTTTTTTCGTATGCTGTGCATCTGAGTTTCAGAGTATTTATCCGAATACAAGCCTTTTATTTGCGAATCATTTCCATTTAGTTTTCTTAAGACTTCAGTGCATTCCCTACTTTGAATTTCCTTGCTCCCAAATTCCATTAAACCACTGATTTGAGACTGTTTTTCGTCATTTTTTCGATTGTATTCTAAAGCCAATTTAGGGGAAATCGCTTTCATAATTATCGGAAACAAAAGACAATAATAGGACAATTTGAGTTCCCTAAAATTTACTTTTAACTGATCATACAAATTTCTTAACACAGTCGTATTAAAGGATTTCTGGACAGGAGTCAAATTTAACAAACGATTCATATGATAATCAACTATTATTTCTCCACGTCCAAATCTGTCTCCTAAAATTTTAATTGCTTTGGCATAATTTTCAGGTGCTAATGTCAAACCTTGTATTGCCAATTGTGCATCAGATATTACAGTCAATTTTAAATACGATTGTCAACATCATTTAAACTTGATTTTTCATATGTGCACATCAGATTTAAATCTAACCCCAAAAGTGGGAAAACAGCTGATATCTTTGACGGAGGATTCTAAAGAAAGTTTACGCAAACGCAGTTGATTAGTTAAAACAGAGCCAAGTGTAATATTTAAAGGAATTGTTATATTTTGTAGTTGAGTTTCTACTGAACTTTTCAACAAACTGCAGATGATTTTAAGTAACGCTCTTCACGGTTATCTATAATAAGTAAATTTATCTCTGTATTCTTCATGAACCTCAAATTCACGTCTTTTAAATCATCAGTTCCTATAAAACTCCTAATTTTTTTACCGAGTCTACATAGGAATTAGTTGCATATCGTTCTCATTGATAATTGTTTTATCATTTGAATTATTTTTTTCAGTTTCCAATTACATTGCTTTGTCGAAATAACTCTTTTTTTTTTTATAATGAAGCCTGATTAGCCGTATCCGTTTTGAAACAAAAACGCTCTTAATTACGTAACAAATATTCAAATGAGATACTGAATCAAATCTAAATACTGAATGAATACTAAATCTAAATTCAAAATTCAATTTTTAACACAGAAATCAATATAATGCTCTGAAAACATTCTAATTAATATAATTACCTCTCGAATTCAAAGAAAACCAACTAAATCAACAATGAGATAAAAACACTCAAATCGAGATAAATATTCAATTGAAAATACTAAATCAAAGTACAAAACGCTATTTTTAACACCTCAAACACAAAAATCAATATGTAAATATTTAAAAAATTCATAATACGAGACAAATATTCAAAGTGAAACTGAAACAAAAAATACTCACCCCACCCTACAACGGAAAACGAGATTAACTTTTCAGTAATTTTTTTCCCCCGGCCGACGCACCATAATTTCCTAAATTCACTGTGGGTTGATGATTATAACAATACTATCTTTTATGACCCCCCCCCCTGTAAATATATATATGTAAAGAGTTTATTATACGCATAGTTTTTCAATGATTTCCAATTTAATAAAAGCTGAAATAATAGTATCAGCTAGGACCGATTGCAATGTCTTATTGACCCACAAAGCAACCGTAAATCCATTATGGTGTTTCCACATTGAGCGCTTTAGTTTAGTCGTAATTTTGAACCTCGGTCAAGTGACGAGGACCTGACCAGAACTGGTACCTCCTTCTCCTAACTTCCACACCAACGGGAGGACTTTAGGCCCCCCCACAGTGCATCAGTCCCGGATACACGGCGGATCTTTAGTGGCCAAGGATCGAACCCACGACTGAATGAAAACCGCCAGCCACGAATCCGAAACCATGACTACTAAGCTACCGCGGCCACTCATATTGAGCGTATCCTACCGTAGTCAAGCAAATTTCAAGTGAGTTTGAGTTTGTTGCACAGTCTTGGCAAAATCTAAGTGCTCACATCAAGCCAAAAAATGTCATCTTGAATTCTTCGATAACTTACAATCTAAACTATAGAAGATCCAAAGACAAAGGAAAAATAAAATTATACTAGATACGCCTACTCGGCAGATATGTCGCAATTAAAGTAATTAGAAAAACGTTATGCGTAATACAATTGTTCGACAATGAATAGTTGGTTACATACCATTTACTACTTTCATTAGAGTGATCCGATATTAAGTAATAGTGTGGCTTGGCACAATTTAAGCAAGAATTTTGAGTTTAATAGATTTTGAAAAAGTGCGTGATAATGAAACATGAAAAACAGGCTATTTTTCAGCTAGCATTTTTTTTTTTTTTTTACATAAAGACATATTTCTACCTTCTAAACAGTCCTTGGATAGATGTTTCTTACTACAAAAGACACGTAGAGTAAAATTCGCTTACCTGTGCTTTTTCTAATGTTTGTGCTTGCCAATGACGCAACAGTTGGCTTATTATCCAATTTATTCACTGCCTTTTTTTTTACATTTGAAGAGACGCGAAGCGGGTTTGAGCCAGCTTGACCATTTCTTCCCTTGTTTTAAGTAAGCTATGAGATTTTCAGCTTCAGATGCTGATTTTATGTTTCTGTTTCTTTCCAACTAACAATATTTCTTCTGTCAAACAGGATTCCACTAAAGGACTTCGAAAATTGCCGTATTTTTCTTGCATTCGTCCTAGACTCTCAAGAGCTTGTATATTCGCTTCCAACTAGTCGTACACTATCGGAAGATCCGTTTTTGAGCGTCTGGTGTTTGGATTCTTCATAGCCAGGTTAAGCAGGTCTTTAACATAAACTTGCAGTAATAAATTCTCACGTCCAAATATCTCTCTAAGTTGTGAAATCGCCTTAGCAAAATTTTCCGCCATTGAAGGGAAACTTTCCACCACTCGAGAACCTTTCGATTTCATAACTACCGCTTAAAGGAGGTGCTGCTGCTGCTGTTGTTATTAATATAGATATAATTTAATATAAACTTTATAATATTTCTTTACTAACACATTAAACTATTTATAGCGCAAAAGATTTAGATGCGCTACAATGGGGCTCTGAGCGAATATCAAGTTAGGTGCAGCAACAGGACAGCTTGGAAAGTGAGAGAGTCAGTCTGTACTGAAAAGGCAAAGAGCGCCCAGACCGGGGTTACTGATTTTGACGGGGAACGCCTCGCAGCACCTGTCTGGCGGTCGCCACAATTGGCGAACGATCTGCTTGTTAGCGAGCCGCCGCAGAAGTACTGGAATTTATCTTCATTAGGGATACCGGCATCCTCGTCGATTTTTCTAAACTGATTTCAGATATTAAATATTACTCTACATCTCCGTAAAATTTCTTCAATTCTTATTTTGGTAGCGTGAATTTGCTCTTTTCAGAACATTCTTTCACGTTCTATTTTTTTCAAAGATAGCGGTTCAGTTTGTGAACATAATTCAGAAAATTTATCTCTGTATTCTTCGGCAGACAGGTAATCTTATTTGTTTACATTTTAGACGTCATCATCTTTCAAATTAAGGCCGGTAATATCTCTTTCGCATGTTTCCAAGGCCGTAAATTTGACGTTAATTTGCGATTTCAAAATCGTAAGTTGCTTGGCATCCAGAATTTCCTTCGTAAACTCAGTTTCAAGTAAGTTCACTCTTTCAGTTGACGATGTGCAAAGCGATTTCCGTAGCTATGTTACATCCATTTCAGGCTCAAAATAATCTTCCAGTTCCCAAAGTTGAATCCCGCGTTGGGCACCAGAAATTATACAGTTACTCTCTGTAACTGAGCAGCTCAAAATACTAAAGTAGAGCTGACATCTAACCTATGTCGGATCTCAACAGATTAATTAAATACATACTGAGGAAAGCAGGATGTGACACATAGTAAAAAAATTTTTTTTACACATAAAACACAACTCGCTACATATTCAGCGGTTACAAGCTTCAAGAGAGAAATAGAACACCAATTGACTTGAGAAATAGAACACCAATTGACTTGAGAAATAGAACACCAATTGACTTCAGTTCGCGTTGTTGATTGGTGGGTGAGGTGCTGCCGTTCACAACTATTATGGATAGAAACCTTAACTCTAATGATCTAATTTTTGTTGGTAAATATACTCAAAACCTGGCAATGTGAAACTGTATATTTTTGTTTTATTATTTTTATGCCTCGCTATTTTGAAAACTTGCATAACTTTTGATTAGGCCAATCAAGCTATGGGATATAGCAAATCGCTTGAATATTTAAACCCTGTAAATTTATGGTTTACTATTCAAGATAAAATAATACCGAAAGGAAATTCGAAAATTAAATCTACGCAAACAGTACCTACATTACCTGTTAATACTGTCATGAATCTCTCAAGAGTTGCTGGACATTTATTTATTAAAATAGCAGGAGTTTCCGGAGCTGCTGCTGTGGCTATGGGTGCATATGGATCACATGGTATACGAACCATATTTTTACAGACTTATAAATTTTTCCAATGTAATAAAATGACTGAAACAAAGGATAGAAGTAATTCATAAATGTTTCCTGTAGTTGAGATATATTTTAAAAAAGTGACCATCTATGTAAACGCATTTTAAATATAGGAATACAAATTTGTTTAGTTATTTTTCTTCTTTTCTCTGAAGATTATTAAGGAACATGAGATTAGAATTTAGTATAAAATGTACAAACACTAGTTTATTCAAACGTATTGCACTCGGAAAAATCAGCAAATTGCTCTTTAAAATTTTAATTTTAAAAGATTTATTTCTTATTGTATTCACCTGGGAGTTTTTTAAAAATTATTTTATATTCAAAAAATGGTTTTATAGAAACAATTTATTAAAAATTGCATTTTGTTATTCATTGAAAAAATAATTCAAACATTAAAAAATCAGTTAGAAAGTAAATTGTGAGTTATAATATCAGTCTATACTTCAGTGTACTAAATTGAAAAAGCATTTTCCCCTTTACAAGCAATATTTCACTGGAAGTGAAACTTTTTCCACCATATTTTTGGCTCAATATTTAATATGCTCAATTTAATTGTGACAACTAATTAAATAAGAGGAAAATAACTGACACAATTATTACAAGTGGGAAGAAAGCCAAATTAGAGACCTCTTCGGTTGAGAAAATGCAAATAATAATAATAAAAAAAAGCTAAATGATAAAACTTGAATTAAAAAATAAGAAATATATATATATATATGCACATTTATAGAAATATGTGTTGTAAAAGTCTTTTTTCAGTATTGGCAAGTGAAATGAATCTCTAGAACATGAAAATAATAACAATAAAATTGTACTTCAGTTGGAAATGAGGAATAATATATGTTATAAAATGATTATAAATATGCCTCTTTTTAAAAGAGATTGAGCATAAGATGAAATATATATCAGTAATAATCATGTAATATTTTTTGGTGTTTTTTTTTTCATTTCATTTGAATGGATTAAATAAATTAAGACATTTGGCCTTTAGTGGAATGAATCAATCCAAATGAAAATGAAATTTTATATAAAGTAGAGAAAGAAATTTATAAAACATGTTTTGTTGTAACAAAGATTTTTTTTTCTTGTCCTTCTTTGGTTTTCTTTAAATCTTGCAAATTCTGTTTGGACAGTTTATTGTGAAAATTTCATCTTTAAACTGAATGGGAGTAAAAAAATATAAACTTTCATAAATAAAATAAACTGTTTTAGACATTAAATTTTTTTTATGTTGAAAATATCTGTTATAAACACACATGCATTATTTTTTTTTTAAATATAGGAATATTATTAGACATTTTTACAAGAGCCAGACATGATTGTTATCAATGATTCAATGTTATAACACGGTCAAACTGTTCGATATTGTTGTTGGCTTAATACGTCATGGATGAAATTGATGGCATAACAAGCCTATAATATAAATTTTGAAAATAAAACAATTTGAAAATTAATTTTTGATAAAATGAAGAAATTCGAATCAAATATTTCTTTGTTACAAATATTAATGAATCTTAACAATGTTAAAAAATAATCTCGATGCTTCAAACCATATTCCAGTTCAAATCGGGAATAGGGTGTCCCCTAGGAGATTTGCGACTTTTGTGAGCGATAATTGGCGATTTAGGTCATGGTAACCCTAAGCATACTCAATGCTTAAGCCACTCACATTTGGCAACCTATTTAGGAAGTCGCCAAGTTTCGTCACCAATCTCCTAGGGGACACCCTATTCCCGATTTGAACCCATATTCCTTTTCCTGTGACATGAGAGACTACTTTGTCAAATACAATTTATGAAGTGTATTTTCATTTGTGATTTTTCTCATTAGTTTCATTAGAAGACAAGGCCTGTTTCTTGAAAAAATATTTTATGGTTTTTTCCATTGTAGGCAAGCCCCAAGCTTTCATCGTGTTTAAGTATAACAAATGTGAATTCTCATAAACAAGTCAAAATCGAAAATGGTTGCTATGTTAATGATGGCAATTGAAATAATATTTAGTTATTTATCTCCTGTGCCCTGTTAATGGAATAATATATATTTTTGTTTACTTTTTCCATAATTTTCTTTCACTCAACATATTTGTAGTGAAGTAATACAAAATATTTCTCCTATTCCTATCATAATTTTCTTTTCATTTTCTCAGGTTTTTATCCAAAGCCAGATGTGCCTTCTGAATTGAAAGAAGTTTTTAAAACTGCTAATTATTACCATTTTCTTCATACTTTGGCTCTTTTAGCAGTTCCTCTTACTAGACGACCATATATAGTAAGTTCGTAGATAAATAACTGTAAATCTGATTGAGATATCTGAAATATTATTTATTGCTTTCTATAAGAAGATTTGTAATAATTTTTGAAAAACATTTTCAAGAATGATTTAGATAAACCTATTATGTCTAACTTAAAGCACAATGATAACTTTTGCACAGTTGAGATGTTTGTAAAAGTTTATATATTGAATGTTTTCTGACTGTCTATATTTCTGCTTAACATAAGCTCCTCTAACTACAGCAAGTGCATACAAATTTGAACTGCAGATGACAAGTTTAACACCATAATTGGCACTCTACTCTCCACTTCCACCCTCAACAAAGTGAGGACTTTGAGGTTCAACAGCTCTAATGTACATCAATTCCTTTACTCATTGAGTTTAATGAAGTCAGGACTCGAGCATCTGGTTTGATTGAAACATCTCTCAATTACTGTATCCCTTTGTAAGAGTTATTAAAAATGATTTCTAACACTAAACTGAAATGTTTAAGTGATTAATTTTTAAATATTTTGTTAAAAGTTCTATGTACCATCATATAGAGGAGAGCTTGATGCATATCAAATGTATTGGACTCGGGAATGGAATGGAAGTTGAGGTTTATGGTACAAGAACCTAATCTGGTAATGCTGTTCCAAACACTGTGTATCTTAATGTTGATGTTAGGGAAAAAAAAAATGAAAAAAGGTAAAAATTGGCTGACAAGAAGGTTGATCAAAAATAGAGGCATACATCACATGTGTTTACCAAAGGCAGCAAATTCCATGAGATAGAAAAAAAAAAATCTCTGGGGTATGTTGAGATCATGATGCCTGTAGTTACCTAAAGAAAATAAATCCTTGAATGGCTCTTGGGATTCAAAGATAGTATGATTCTGAATTTTTTTTTAAAAATCAATTGCTAAGTAATTATTTAGAAATGCATGTATACTGATTAAGGTTGATTTTTAAAAATATGTATATAAATATGTATCAAAGTTATTTTAATTACTTTTATTCATTTTTTGAATTTGGAATCCAAGAAATTTTTGAAATAGTTCCCCAGCAAATTTTCTGCAGAAATGAATCCTAAAAATCTATGTATGAGAAATTTGAACTGTCTTTTACTATGTTTGCTTGTTAGAAGTTGCTTGCATGCATAAGAATTGATTTGTAAGGATATTTATTTTGGAATACTTAAGTAGATGGGGGGAAATCTAAAAATTAATTTATATTAGGAGTATTTTATCAATTTTTTTACTCGTTGAATAAAACATATGAAAGAATTTGAAGCCTTTCTTTTCAACCAAACTTTGTGTGTGTTTATATACAGTAGAGAACCTTGAAATGCAAGTTTGATTCATCCTGTGACTAAATTCATAAGCTCAAATGTTCTTATTTCACATTAATATTCCCAATTGAAACAAAATAAAATGGTATTCATTCATTCTATGCTGTTTATATTCATACTATACTTCTTACTGAACAAATATTGTATTTAAACAGAATAAAGTCAAATATATATGTACTTGTAAAAGAGAATATGAAAAAAAAATAAACCAATGTTAGCATTGCTAATTAGCAAATGATATTAATTTTTCCTTTTACATCACTTGCTAAATTTTCTTCTTCACTAGTTTTTTTTTTCTTCTTTTTGCCACTTTTTTGTTGCTTTTATTTCAGGGCATTTCAATAGAAACCTGTCCAAGGAGATTTAGATTTTCTTCCTTCCGAAAATGTTTCTGAAATAAGTTAGATAGGGATCATTAAATTGCGCAGCTGCACAATCAGTTGAATCATTTTTAGATTATTTCTTTTCTCTAAAATTCAAAACAATATTACCAACACTATTATTTGATAACCTCCTCTTTTACAACTCCCAGTCCTTGGACAGGTTTCTATTGAATAGTTGTACTAATATCCTTCAGAACCTCCATATGTTGATTCATGTGTAGTTTTTTTGGTTCCTTTGTCAGTTTCTCTGAATGGGTATTGATAAGGTCTTTAATGTCTCCCTCATCCAGCTCCAGGCCTATAAACTTTCTGAGAGATGCAATATCTTCTAGTACATCTTGTTCAGATCAGTGAACTAGAAGTGCTAGAACACATTCTATTTAAAATTGTATGAATATAATTCATATATTAAAACAAAAAAGTATTATTTTTTTTTATTTGCAATATAATTTTTATTAGAATGCAATTGTTTTTTTTTTTTTGAAAATGTACATTATACATAGTATGGAATGGTCTTGGCGTATTTGTTCTTTTCTTTTCTATTCTCATATCATACTTATAATTGAATAGAAATCATTATTGACGAAGCTTATATTATATAATATAATTCTTAAAAATAAATATGTAACACATGCACAAATGTATATATATACACACACATGCATTTCCACACATATGAGTTCTTGGTATAAGATACCACCAGAGAATCACCCAATTCTAAAACCCTCCTTCTCCTAAATAGGGTGTTCTATATGTTGTGTGACTAAAAGATATAAGATCTCTCTCATTTTGAACGGCTTTCTGACATTGTATCTTTGCCCCAAATAGTCTAGCCACATGGCAGCTTGTAGTATGTAGCCTCTTAGGTTCTAACTATGTCTAAAGTTTATCTACCAACCCTAATGAGATTTAAGACAATACACTTATTGCTGTGTCTGGTGTGATTCCTTCATAGAAATGAAAGGAATATTTTTTTAAAAGATCAATACATTTGTGAAATAATGATAAGAGAGATATGTCTTATTTATTTTCTCATGTATTTTAATATCATCAACAGTCATTTTGTGTGTGTGAACATAGTTACTTTTACATTATCTGGGAAATTCTTTGAAATATTTCAACAGTTTCTCGGGTAAATGAGTATATTTTGTTTACAAGTGAGCCAGGACTGATGCATGAAGTTTCGAAGGTTTAAGTACATAATTGGATATATTCTCAGAACACACAACATAAGGCAACCATAATGGCCATAGTAGCCTAGTGGTCATGGTCGCGGCTGGTGATTTACGTCAAGTCGTGGATTTGAGCCTTGATGCTACTGAAGATCCAACATGTAGCCAGGACTGATGCACGTAAATCTGTCAAGGTCTTAAGTCCTCCCTTTGGGTGGTGTGGAAGAAAGAAAATTGAAGCTCAAAATTACGAGGTCTGTCGCCAATAGCTCTTGTGTTGCTTCTAGTGTGACATTAATAAAACCAACCATTGCAACGGTAAATTCAGTTCACAATAAGATTTTTTTTTTAATTAACTCACAAATTTCAAATATTTGGTTAAGTGAAATACATGTATTATTATTGTTGCTGTTATCATTTCTTACATTTTCATTTGTTTCATTAAATAAAGGCAAACATATTTCTTTGCATATTTTACCAACTATAGGTTTATTTTATTTGTATCTAAAAACAAATAAAATTTGATTTGTACCGAAGTAAATTTTACTTTTTTGATATCATTAAGTATAATATTTAAAAAAAAAAATAAGCAATTAAAATAATATGTACTTAAAACAAGTATACTACTGAGCAAATAACATAAAACTTTTTGGATGAGAATCAGTATTCACAGAGTTGGATGACCATTGCAATGATTGAAACAATGTTGAAGCCACTTCAGTATTTTCCCTCTTTTTCTAAGACATTTCATTAATTTAGTGCATTAGAAAAGCGAAAATTGTCTCTCAGAATATAAGAATTTCTTGTAATATTTGTTAGTAATAAATAAATCATTTGTTTCATTATAAATAATATTAATAAGAAATGCTAGTATTGTCCAGAATTTCTTGTGGACCTCTGAAAATTTCATTCAGACCATTGTTTGATTACCAACTTTATTGCTTCATTGATTTTTCATTAGTTATTAACAGAGGTATTTGCATAATTTTGTTAAAATCATGAACTTTCTTAATTTTTTGAACAGTACATACTCACAATTTAGATATTTTATTTTTTGTGATGTAAACATTTATAGGAATTTTTCTTAATGTACATATTTTTAGAGTTGGTTTTAGAGGGATTTGATACATATCCCTCTTTTTACTAAGCATCACTTGATGCTTAGTAAAAAGAGGGATATGTATCAAATTTAGCTGTGTTTATCAGATTTTGTTAAAGTATCTTAAAACAAGTTTTCTGATTGTTCTGTTCTGTTCATTTTGTGATTATGTATTGATTATAAAACAATTATTTTTTCAGGTTGGTTCTTTATTGACTACTGGAATGTTTATCTTTTGTGGAACATGTTATGCTTATGCATTAACAGGCAACAAATCCTTAATTACTTATACTCCATATGGTGGAAGTTTACTAATAATTGCATGGTTATCAATGGTGTTCTAAAAACTTAAATTTTTCTTCCTTGAAAATATATTTTTGATAATAGTGTTAAGAAGATAGTGGACTCTTTTAAAATGAATTTTTCATATTGACAGAAAGATGACTGGAAGCTATGTGGTGGAACTTTGTTACTTCTCATTCAATTAATTTAAAAATTAATATTTTTCTTTATTATTTATAACTTAAAATTTTTAAAGAAATGAATAACTAAGCTTTTTTTTTTTTTTTTTTAATTTAAAATTTTATAAAAAATTAATAAATAACTTTTTTTTTTTTTTTTTTTAATTCTTTAGTATGTAAACTATTAAAAATGAGGGGAAAAAAATCTGTTGAGAAAATTCATTACTTTTTCTTAATACCATTTTTAAAATTTACAATATTGAAGTGTAATACTATGGTTCTTTAGTGCTAAACGAGGGACATTGAAGTAGTATGTAAAGATTACAAACTTTTAAAGAAATTTAAAAAGTTGGCTCATCCCCTCCCCTTTAGTGTTGTGTGTTTTTGAGATCCTTAGGATAAAACTTACTGTTTTGATTTTTGTTATATAAATAAAATTGCTCTTCATTCGATTTGTATTGTATTATTTTTAATATATTGATTTTTGGTAGGCTTTAATATTAACAAATATGCATAGAAAGGAAATTTCTTGATAAAGGGTGAAGAACTTGCTACTCAAGTGCAACCTTCAAAATGAATTGTATCTTTGTAAAATAAATCCTTTCGTTTTTGTCAATATATGTATATTTTTTGAATCATCAACAAAATGATGTTACTTGATTGTCAAGTACATTTAGAACTTTAACGAGACATAAGTACTTTTGTATTGATTGATAGATAGCAAGTAGAATGCTCATTAAACTGCTCCATTTGATTTATATCAATGTTTTTGTAGCTGATAATTAAATAATTTTGAAATTAGCATATAAAGAATAGTTATAAGCCTCCTGTGAAGTTGAAGTATATTTTTATATATATGTAGTTAAAACTTCTTGAATTTAACCTTATTACTCTCTAAATTAAAATGATGGAAAAGTAACAATTAAAGAAAACTCATTTTGAATTCTGCTCTGTATATAAGTAATCTATTACAAAAATGGAATGAAAGACAAATATATAAATATGTGTAAAGCAATTAAAAGAATTTTTTACTAAAAAAAGATCAAAAAATTACTATCAAAAAAAGAAGAAAAAGATTGGAACTTAATAAGGGTTACATTATCTTTAAATATGTAATGATAAGGAAGTCCTAGAAATTTACATAATCCTTATAAAAACTTCGTCATATTTAATTTAAACCTCATTTTTGTCAGATCTCTCTACTTGATCTATTCTTTGAATCAATTTTACCATCACGCTTGCATTGAAATCGAAGATTGGTTTAGAATTGACATTTTTACATTTATCTGTTGACTTACAAATGGATTTCAATTTATTACCATAAACTATTAACACAATATTTGTCTTGCATAATTTACATATTTCATTTTATTATAAAATGCAAGAGGCAATATATTGGCCTCGGCACTAGCATCAAGCTTAACATTTATAAAATAATTATTAATACATACATCTCTATACCAGTATTTTTCACTTGGTTTCTCAGCATACGAAGAAAGATAATTTATTTACAGATTAGATATTCGAGTTTCTTTTTGAAGTACCCTATAATTTCATTCACATTCTGAGAACTTATCACTAGGAAATAATGTTTTTTTTACATTAGGATGACACATTACATCAAAATGATTTGTTTCGTTTACAAATATGACATAATTTATTAAAGACTGGGTATTCCATCTTGCTGTGAGTTCTACCACATTTATTACAATGGAACGCTCTAGAAGAATTAGCAAACACACTATTTGAAACATTGCTTTCATCATCTGAACTTTTACTCTCATCATTTATTTCAGCTCTTTCATAGTAGATTTCTCATTAATTTTCTTTACTTGTTCTTGACTCATTTCAGCTGGCCAAATGAAATTTGCTGCTTTCTTCAAAGTTAGCCGTGGTTTTCCAAGAATACTTTCTTAAAGAGATTTGTCACGAATTTCAAGAAATAATCGATCACGAATGAATGACTTTTCTTGTTCTTGAAATTCACATGCTGCTGCTGGGGACTTCAGTTGAATCAAATATGTATCTGTGTTCTTTCCATTTTCTTAGGAACAGAACCCCTTTTTGCCTGTTCTGATGTCGATAATTTTAATAATTGAAATAACCTATACAACATGAAATTTAAAATAATAGATGTTGTAATAACTAAATAATGAAAAAATTTGAAATCCAATTCGAGAGATATACACTAGGAAAGCGAAAACAGAGATTCACAATACTTTAAGGATGTATCTAAAAATATCTATCGCTCATTTTAGTAATTAATAACATATAATTTGTCAAATGTATTTTAAAAATACTTTTTGTGTTTGTACTTTTTTTAAACTCTGAATAGCCGCAGATATCTTCGTAAATCTAACCTTCTAAGAGAATGATAGAATCTTGTAAATAAAGCTTTGATAGGAATCCTCAGAATGCACTAAACGTTGCGAAAATTCTGAAACTCCTTGCACAACCCAACAAATGGGTCATAAATTAACATTTATCAATTGAATGTGGGGGATAGCATGTAATATTTCCGTATCTAAAGGAGTTTCTTATTTTCTTTCCTCTTGTGATAATTTTAGTGAGCTGGCTGTGAGTTTTCAGATTTTTAATCAATATTTAAAAATTCTAGCAAAAATCAAAAAAAGTAATCACGGTGAAAAAAAAATCCTTTCTTTTTACTCTTTCAAATGTTCTTTATTTTATGCAACTAAAAGCAATAATCTAGATTTGTGAAGAAAAATATAACTTTCCATAGGATTAACATTACGCTAGTGTTGCAAAAATTCAAGGTGTATGCGAGTGCAATCAGTTCAACACGGATAATAATGGCAAACGACGCTTTATTTATAAATATTCTGGACAACTACTCGCAAGTAGCAATGTTTGGATTCAACAAGAGCACGGCACTTGTACAGATTAGCGTCACAAACACGTACAAAATAGCACTTGTAATGACAGTCATATTTATATCAGCAACGTTCATCTCGCCAGTTTACTAGTTCGCACAAGTGACAAATCTCCGCAGTAACGCTTCCAAACGATTTCACAATCTATCTCTACGGCTTCGCGCCTTTTTGCTATTTATAGGTGCTCCAGTCAGTGTAGCGTCACAGGGAAAAGTCAATAAGTTTCTTCCCAGTGGAGATATCACCTATATCTAATCTACGTAGTAATAATGCACCTAACATTTGTCTGAAAACTTTCTTTTTGTCTCCAAATTCGCTGTTTCTCCCCAAGTGGCCAAAATTGTCGTCAAATTCGTCGCCAAGGTTAAGGGGTCATTGCTGCAACTTTCTTTGGCTGATTGATGAAATCTCTGGAAATATCTCTTTTCCTTCAAAAGAGAACCTTTGCAGGAAAGCGTCATCTCATGTTCGTAACACAAGGAAATTCGAAAAGCGTATCGACGGGAGCTTTAAGCACGTTTTGTTAATTTGAAATTATCGGTCGCAAGATGTATTTGTTACATAACTATATGTACGTATTGAGTAGATTCTTCGGGATAGTCCCCACCTATTTTCTTAGCGCTCTATAGATATTCCATAAAGATAGGTACGTTGAAAGGGATGGTCACTAAAGAATGTTGATTCCCTGAAAACTTGTGAGTATATATCATCCTGATAATACTTTATTTGATTGCCTGATCCATAGAATCCTTGATTGTTACACTCATGTATGTGTCTACATATTTTTTTCAGTGATTGCCCTCGACATCAAGAATGAGAAAAACTTGAGGCAGTATTTTAAATAATTGAATGTTGTGCAATACGTTTAATTACTGAACTCTTAATTAATTATGATTTCCTTTTATTATAGCTGAAAGCTGTTTCCCCCGCACAGTACGTCCTTATTTTCAAGTACTATCGCATTAAATTTCTAAAAGTGTTATTAAAATGATTATTTCGTCAAATTTGGATTAATGTGACATTTTTCATCAGAAAGATTATTCTCGATTGATTATCAAAATTTAACTTGTGTCATTTCATTTACCATTAACTGGCGTTGATAACATTTTTAAATAATTCTTTTAAATTAAGATATAATAGTGGAAATAAATTTGCACTGCACAATTTCATCAAATAAATTATTAAAACAAAAACAAAAAAAAAAATTTACGAAACGGTTATAATCGCTTATAACGAACACTTCTGGTTTGTATTTCTCCCCGATACAAAAGGGCTCCTAACCACAGCCAATACATCTAGTAATTTTGAGCCATTCTCAGATGACGAATCGATACCTGAGCTGCACTCCACATCTACGCCAATATGGAGATCTCAAGCTCAAACAGATTTAACGAGCATTATTCCATTTACTCAACAGAGTGGCTGAGGTAGCCTAGTGATCATGGTCGTGGACTCGTGGCCGGCGTTGCTTTCGTCGAATCGGGGCCTCCAGCCCTGATGTCTCTAAAGCCCCGTCATGTAGTGGGGATGATGTTCGTCATATTTGGTCGAGGTCCCAAGTCCTTTCGTTGGCGTTGGTGGAAGTTTGGAGAGAGAGACAGGTGTCGTCCTCTTCCCTTGATCGAGGTTCAAAATTACGAGGCCAGTCCACAATACTTCTCAGGTTACTTCTAAGTTCGAGGGTATAAGCAACGGATCTTTTGTGGAATCAGGACGCGAACTCATGGCTCGACTGAATCATTGATACCCTCGAGTTCAATGCCATGACCACTCGGCTACCTCAGCTTAAAAGATAATTGAATGATGTTTCAAATTTCATGCACCTACTATTGTGTTATTGTCGTCGTCATTAACAATAATATATTTTTGAAAATCATTGGAAAAGCTACACTTACTGCCAGACGCATAGGTTAAGTCATTATGTGAGTCGATTTTACAAATAAATTGTTGTGTTTCTAATCTCACAATAGTTGAAAACAATTAAAACATTAATAGAAAATTGCCTCGGTCAGAATAAATATTGTTTATGAGAATAACTTTCTCTTTAAAATTTTATTAATGTACTCACAAATAAAAGTTTTCATCCAGTTATTTTTATTTTAAAATTTTTTAGAAATACAAGAAAAAAAAAGTGAACGTTCAGTTTGCATTCTTGGTCAAAGCTTCTAACTTTTAAGATCCCTTGTTTAAACAAGGCCCAAGTCGCTTTCTCTATGTGCCGAGTATTCAGTTTTGAAATTGGGGTTATCCATACTTTTCAATGGATAAATATCTTTATTCCTGTATTCTTTTCTGATAACTTGTGCATAAGTCACTGATGGCTGTGGTGATGGTGCATTTGGCCTGATTTCATTTCTATCACGAGGAGCAGAATATTCTTCCATTGCTGGATTTGCGTATGAATGGTGATTATTTATCCTCTCTTTCAAAACAGTCTCATTAGAATCGGGTTTAATTTTTTCCGGAATCATTCCTTCCTGCATACTATTTTGTGGTTCTTCCCACTTCTTTTTGTATTTTCGAAAACACGTGGCCCATATTACAATGTTGATGATTATGATAAATAAAATTACTCCTAGCAACCCTCCTATGATTACGTAACATTTCGAATAATCGTCAGCTTCTGAAACTATTTTAATACTCTCAGTTGAAGTCTCGGTGCCATTTCCCGTGATATTACCTCCTGTGATGTTTGCTGTTGGATCCTTTTCAACCCCAATTACAACCTGAATCATGTTTGATAGTTGTCCTGTGTTTTGAGAAGCATCTGAGGCTCTCATCGCTATGTAATAAATAGTATTATTGGATTGATCAGGGAACTGAAAAGCTGTCAGTTCTCTTTCACCTGATGGCTTAGGCATTCCTTTGTATTCTAGCGTTTTTGACTGTATTTTTGTAAGCATAGAATCTTGGAGATCTTTCCAGTCTTCCGTGAAGTATATCTCATATTTTTTCGCTGTTGAAAAAGAAAAAAGAAAATTTATCGTCAATGTGTTAGGTTTTACTTACACATTAAATATGTATTCTTAAAAATTTATAATAAAAATACATTATAAAGAAATAAATGCACAAACTTTTAAAAATATAGCCGTTCATTTCAGGGTAGTGATTATTTCATTCTGATAGGTAATACAGTTTACACAAGGTATACTCTAAGTCTTTTGGGAAAAGGTTTATAGTGAACAGATAGCAAAGTGGAAAGTCATTTTGTTTTTGTAAAAAAATAAAACTTTCAGTATTGCTTTCTTGAAAAAATAAAATACATTTTTCTAAAATGAAATTTTAGAATCAAAATGCAAAGAGACAGGTTCAATACACAAAAATCTTTACTCATCTTCAATAAGTATTAAGATAGTTTAGGTATTTTCATTTCTGTTAAAAATGAACAAGTCTTGTATCTCTGGAAATAATTTTACATTATATAAGTATGTTTGTCTGAAGAACGAAAATGATTTTGCTGCTATTATTTAGATTTCATTGATTCAATAAATGCACTTTTTGGCTTAAGAAAGATAGCTAAACATGTCCAAATATTTTAACTACAGACAATTTAAAATCCATTTTTAAATGTAATTATGGATAATTTGTGTAGAGTATATAAAAAAAAAACAAAATTAGCGCAAGAGTTTAAAAAAAAAAAAGATCATGAAATGTTGAAATTGTGGATCACTAATTTTTTTTGCAGGAAATTGAAAATTAAAGATTAAATTTTGTGTTGATATATTTTTGAAAAATCAAAATATTTATGAGATAATATGCTGATTTAAATGTGATATAACCTTTATTAGATTACTGCAAATAATGTACAAATGAAAACGATCGCAGAATACATTTTTCATTAAAACAAAACACAAATAATGATTAATATCATGAAAATAAAGCAATAAAAATACAATTTATTCCATTTGCAGTAATTACATGCAGTCTCAAATACAAAAAACAAATTTTATAATATATAAACATTTTTTTTATTAGATCTAACTTTTGTAAAACATTGTTTACATTCATTAACTCAATATAAATCATTAAAATTCTTAGATATTAAAAATATAATCTTATAAATAAATATAAAAGCCATCATTAACAAAAAAAAAAAAAAAAACACAAGAAATGTGAATTCCAGAAATAACTAAACATGTATTTGTGAGAAAATATTGATCAACTTAAAAAACATGGTTAAAGAAATTTTTTTTTGAAAAGCTAGTAATTATATTTAACGATGCATGTAAATGTATCGATGAATTGACAACTTTTTTTACCATTTGTTTATCACTTTATCTTATAGTTTTAAGTTCCGAATACGTTTTAGTTTGTGAAAGATTTTTCAGTCTCAGAACTGAGACCATCGTTGTATTGTTTCAGATTTAGTATCTGTCTTATATGGAAAAATTATTCATTAAATTAAAAAAAAAAAACAATATCCTACCACGGAGACAATTGCACAAGAATACTTTCTGTACTTCAGATTTCATGATTTCTTTTCCCCACCAAATCAGAATTACTGTTTCTCAACACCCACAATGAAGAAATTGATAGAATCATTACAATTCTATAGTAATTCCATTTCAAAATTAGTTTTCCACCCTTGCTTTTTTTTTTTTTTTATCATACCACACCTAACGGATAAACTTGAGCATCATTGATACTAGAAGGTGTCTGAGGTTGTGGTATTGGAGATTTAAATTCCGTCTCTGATTCAGAATCAACTTCTTGAAGTCTAGCATTGTAACGAGACAAAGATGATGTTGCATACGCCGGTTGAGCTTGCACTAATTTGAAGCCCAGTTCCCTCGAGTCCTTTCTTGCTTTATCCTCAATACTTTTAGAAGTATGATAGGAATAACTGGGACTGCTCGTTTTGTTTCTTACCTGTGGTTGAGTATATTCATTTTGATCAGCTAATGTGCTTGTTGAAACTCTGGAACAATTTGATTCTTCTTGATATGCGATATTAATGTTGTAAGGAGGCCTGAGTGAGGCTTTTCTTGAAAGTTTCTTTGATTCTGGAGATCGTCTTCTTTTCTTTATGTAACAACAACAAATAATTATGTTAATAATTATTATTAGTAGCAAAATACCTCCTGCTGACGATAGTACAATGATGGTCTTTTTATCGAAGAATTCATCACTTTCTATTGGCAGTGGAGAAACTGTACTGTTGTTTTCTTTTGTCGAACTACTGATTTCATAATCATCGGATGTCTGGAATGTTGTATCAGTTGAATTGTTCGTGATAGTTGGAATTTCTGCAGAAGTTGATTTATCCGTAGGTATTATTTTTGTACTTTCTGTGGGACGAATTGGTTTATCTGTGATTACTTTATTTGACTGATTGAGATATATTTGAACAACGTTTGAAATGTCTCCTGTATTATTATTACCATCAACAGCTCTAAGAGCGATATAATATACTACAGTGTCACGGATTTCAGGAAAATAGAATTCATATACTTCTGTATCTCCACTGACATTCGGATTTAGAGTATTGGATGTTTCGATTATGAAATTTTCTTCTCCATTGAAGTAGAGATCTGAAAGACTTGATGGTCGTTGAGAGTATTTAATTTCGTAAGCAGAAGCTGAAAAAATGGTATAATTTTCGAATTTAGAATTTTCTAATTCAAGTAATCCAAAAGCACAACAATTAGTTAAAGCAGCAATTGTATTGTACTAAATGAGAATTTAAATGCAGGCAAATTTATATATAGCAAACATTGTTGAAGATATTTTCACTTAATATCATGATAGTCAAAATCTCTTCTAGTACAATATTTATATGTAAAATGAATGCTATAAAACTTTAACACCTTTCCATCTACTACTAAGCAATATAATTTTAATTTCTGACAAATAAAGTTATGGTAGAAATAATTCGTATGTTATAGTTATTGAATTAATGTAATGCTTATAATTTTTACATCATTTGATTTAATTTTCATGGTGTTAATAAAAAGTTCGTTCGGTAAATAAAATTACTATTTTGAACAAAATCGGTCTTTTGTACCAAATTGTCGAATTTGGTATAATTCACCTTCAGTTAAAAAAATTCAAATATGTTATCCTTACTTTGATAAAAAAAAAAAGAGATAGAAATAATCACCGTTCGTTTGTATAAATCATTGATATAAAAAGAATGGTGATTTTTCTAGTAAACAACCATAAATTTTGTTAAAGCTTTTTTTTAGTTATTATTTTAACTTCCAATTAGTTAATTTTTGATTTTATTTGAACTAAAAATTTTGATGCGTAACTGCTTCAAGAAAGGCTAAAATTGAGGTCTTCGTGGTAAGAAAACCTGATTTTGTATCTTCAGTTTTGCAACATTTTTATCTTTTATCCGTCTTTCAAGATATCAACACAAGTAGAAATCACAAAACTGGTTAATGAATATTTACCCTTTACAATTGTTTCGTTAAAAAAAATACTAATTTATCATGACTTGAATAAAATCTGATCATTAATCTTATTTTAAAACCAACTTTTCTGCTGATTTTGTACAGTGATGTTTATTATATTATATGTTATTCGATTTAACTGATCATTTCATTATTGTGAACTTTGGTTCTTTGGTGACTATTTGATAAAATAGCTACTGTAGTTGAAAACAGAATTTTCAATGGATTAAACTCTTATAAATTGATACAATTTTTGAAAATCTTGTGTTGTTCTGAATTCCTTTTTAAATTTCAGCTGACATTTCTTCTGTTGTTTATTTTTTTTTCACATTTTATAACAATACTTGGATCAAGTTTTTAAGAGATCATCGCTGTGGAAAATGTTACCTATTTGTGATAAGAAGTTCCGTTTCATTATCATCAATAAGATATTATTGACAGGATTGTTAAATTCTTTAAGGCTGGAGTGAACCATTAGTTATTGTTCCTGGTAAATCCGTTTTCTTATCTATGCTATAAATTAAAGAAGCTTGAAGAGGAAACTTGAAACATTTAATACCATTAAGGATTATACTTTATCCAATTTAAGTTCCATAACGTATGAATTTAGTTTTATATTTAAAAATTAAAAAGGATTAATTAAAATTAATATACCTAATATAAAAAAAATATGAAACGTGTAAATATCACTAATAAACACGAATCTATTTAACAATATTAAAATAGATATTTTTGAAAATATGTACTATTCACAGTTTTATATGCATACTCTTTTGGAAACAATAACATCAAATGATACACCAAATATCTATCAACCATATGCTTAGTATTATGTTCCTGTATATTTTCTGATTAAATATAACTGGATAAGATAAAACATTATCACTGTTCGGGCAAGCGATGTGAGTTTGATGTTATGGTGAGCGCACGTGCGCAATTCTTATTTATACACGTGACTTCTGCTCAACAGTGGTTGCTAGTGAAATAAATCAGAGCGAATAAATGAGAATCTATTAGTTTAATATTTTCAAACAATCACTTTAATGGGTATTTACAGTTATAAATCAAATAATTTCAAAAATAGAATAAGAAAAATCTGGGATATAATTAAAAGGAAATTCATAGTAAAGTCGTCAAAAAGAAAGGGAACTTTTAATAGAATTCTTAATTCTCATTGGAGAGAAACAAAGTCGGTATTATTGTTACTTAATGAAAGTAAACTAAATAAAGATAATGCATAAATTTAATAACCGGATTAACATAGATAATTAATGTCTAAAAAAAATTTTTTTTTTCTATTACTGTCGCAGTTCTTATAGAATTAGATTGAAAAGGCTTTAAATAGCTTTTATTGTAAATTTCATTTGAATTCGATCATTAGCTGTAGAACTGTTAGAAAAAAAAAAAACCTGCTTTATTAAAATGACTTGATTGGTTGATTTTTAATTAATTAATGGCACACTTAAAAGTAGCACTAGGGCAATTGGAAGAATACTTCGTAATTTTGAACATCAGTTAAATAGCAAGAATAATACCTGAGCTGGCATCCTCTCTCCAAACTTCCACATCATCCAATCGTGAGGACATTGAACCTCGACAGATTTAACGAGCAACGGCCCAGCTACGCTATGGGCCTTTAGTGTCAATAGAACTCGAATTCACGACACACCAACAGTTAATCTTCAAAATCTAATACCTTTTTCAGTTGTACAGTCTTTTATCCAATATTTCCCCTAATTTGTTTTTATTTCAATATTTTTATTATTTAATTATAATTTTAATATAATTTAAGGTATTTTTTAAAATTAATATATTTGGTAGTTCTCTCTCAAACAAACAACAACTAACTCTAAAACAAATTATCCCTAATATTTATTTCAAATTTCGAACCTCTCTCGATAAGTAAACCGATAAATAAAGCTTATAAGCCAGCTCACTGCCCTTCATCGTCTATCGTAATTGGAGGTAAGTACACAGAATTTTGGACTTTGGGGCTTCAAGATACAAATAATCCAAAAATCTAACGGCTTTGGATAACAAGATAATTTGTGACTTTTATTTATAATATTTTAGTGGACTTACTTTTTAATCCTTATACTTCAGAAATTTTTAAGTAGAATTTTGCGAAAGTTGGAAATTAGTCGAAATTCATGATAAGAAATTCGTTTCGAAAAAGGGTGAATTCACAGCCCACATTTTTTAACTAACCGTATTAATTAAATTAGTTAATAAATCCCTTGTCATCATAGTTTATTTCTCATTAATCTATTAGCAGTAATTTTCAATTTTGTTTTGCTGCGCGAAAGTTATTAAGGTGGCTAATTTATTTATTTATTTTTGATGTCACGTAAGATATCAAAAATGCTCATTTAAAAATAAATATTTTTTTTTTCTGAAAATGTTGTTTTTTAAAAAAAACCCAAAAGCAATTTGTTTTAGTTTTTTCGTTATTTTTAAACTGGATCCTCCCCCTTTCGTCTGTATAAAATTTTAATGTCTTATTTACATGTTTCTCTTTTCAAACATATATTAACACCTGTATGATTACTTCCTTGATTTTTCGCAGTGTATAATTGAAATGATGGGATTCAAATAATTTAACAACCTACCTATTGACATATATTTTAAATATGAGATTTTTGTATCATATTTTTCTTTGATAGAATCAAGATTACGAGGACCATCTTAACAATTGATTAGCCTAACTGAACAAAATAATAGGACTTTACCAAACCCTATTATTGCAGGAATGCACTCCTGTGTATACGTACTATGTATAAAGTGCTCTTTTTAGAACTTCGTTATCATTCTGTATAATTCTTTTTGCGTTTTTTGTTTTATATTTCCGCAAAACAATGTTTTTCATTTTGAACTGTAATCTCGAGTTTTAGATTTCAATACGGAATATTTAATAATTTTCTCTGATTCTTAAATCTAGAATTACCTTGTCCAAAGTCGTAGTCGTTTCCCGGTGCCGTCCATTGAAGCTCGACCATTCTGTTTTCATGATTTACTGACACAACATTTAAATCTGCTACTCTATTTGGCGGTAGTATATCGATATCAGGTGCTGGTTTATTTACGTAGAAGAATCCTATATTTTTCTTTTGAGAGGGACTGTGCTTCTGTTGTTGATTTCCTGTAATATTAAATGAATTAAATGGCACAGGAAAAAAAAAACATTTAAGAATTATACTGAATAATTTTAACACAAGAAAATATTTTTCTCCCCGTTCCTAGCATGCAAACAACAACAACATAGTACCATTTGTAGAAATAGTACGATTGTTGATATTACATAAATTTAAATTCTTTCCTTTTTTACATAATTTGTAACATTTTTTTTATCCTAAAAAAATTCAAAATTTCCAAGAAAGTTAAACCAAACGAACACAATTGTTAAAGAATTTTATATATTTTGATTACCTATACTTATGAACATATATTTATAAACAGAACACACAATTACTTCAGAGTGAATTCAAATAATAACTTTATAATTTAATGAAAATAATGAACCAGTATTTCATAAATTTAATTAATCTATGGAATTAGAATGTAGAAAATTAGTTTAATTAATCATTAGTTCAATATCCCTAAATAAAAGAAACATAATTATAATAACTATTTAAATTATCATGAAAAATTGAAATTGAGCTTCCACTAAAATAATTTCTGACTATACTGTCGGTAACGCACACACACACACACGCACGCACGCACACACACACACGCACACGCGCACGCGCGCACACACACACACGTCACACACACCACACACACACACATATTGCATACAATTCAGTATGTTCATGTAAGCGGTTCTAATATGTTGAGTAATGAATATAAATTGAAATAAGAGTATGTAATACAATTACTGTATAATGAATTTAATAATGTTCAGTAGAATATTTATGTTTTTCTTTCGAGATTGTTTGTGAAATTCTCACTACCCGTAGATGAAATTATAAAGATAAATTTTAAAAAAATTAAATATCGGCAGAAAAGATAAAGTATCTTCCTAAGTGACTTTTGGAAAATTAATCTTTATTGGATAACGTAACAATAGATACATTAAAGCATTTTCAGTTAATAATATCTCTTTATTTATTTATTATTATTTTAGAGTTCTTTGCATAACATTGGATTACAATATTTGAGAGATTAGTTTCAAGGAATTTATTGAGCAGCCCATTGTCAAATTCTTTATATCCCATTTAAAAAAAATAAGTCTTGTTTGCCATGTCAATTTATTTCCTATTTATGTAGCTGCATGAATTTAGTATATTATAGAATCATAGTTTGAGATCTATTTATCCAGTCTAATTAAGTTTTCATTTTTATTAGAAGAGTTGAATAACATTACCTTCAATAAAAGGAAATCCGCTTGTTTCCGTTCAAGTTCAGCGAAACGGACGAGTGTAAGTTCCTTTTACAGAAAAGTGGAAATACGACTGTCAATTCCATCATTGTACTTTACATCAGGATCTAAAATATAGGTTTATCATTAATAAATTAATCATATTTCATTTTTTATCATGCAGTCAAACTTGGATATTAGAGCTGAAGGGAGCAGAAAAAAATTCGGATTATCTAAAATTTGAATTACATAACAACTTGGATAATTAAAAGCTGAGGGGCAGAAAAAAGTTCGGATTATCTAAAATTCAGATGTCATATTCCCCCAAGTGATTGTTTATTAACATCGCTTTAAACAACATCTCACAATTTTTGAACCTCGGTAGAGTGACGAGCACGATTCCTGAGCGTGCACCTTCATCATCAAATTTCCTCGCCACATCAGTAGAAAGGATTTGAAGCCTCAATAATTTAACGTGCAACAGCCAACTACACTGTGGTTTTTTGTGGTATCGGACAGAGACTAATAACTTGACTGAAATACCTGGCCGGCAAATTGCATCTATGATCACTAGCTATTGCGGCCACATATGTTTAGAAAAAAAAAAAAAGGGATAAATTTCTTTATACGAGGAAGCTATTTTTTTAGACCAAAGATTCAAACTTCGTTTTATGGGACTCTCTCTTTCTCTCTCTACTTGCACATGCGACGCGCAGCGTACTTACCCACCATAGTATATTTTAAATCAAAGAAAATTATCAAATACGCACAACAAGGTTATATGGCGTTTTAAAGATTATTATGTTTTTACATGCCAATTTTGGAGTGGTCGGTTTTATACAGTTTCAACATATCAAGTGATTAATAGATAGAACCTCAGGAAGTGACGAGGTTCCAAGCATCCTAGTTTTCCCTTAATCGTTAGAAACACTGTTAACCCAAATGAAAAGACATGTTTAATAAAAATAACATGAGACTCTTTTATCGTAGAATAATCAGAAGAGATTGTGCTAAAAATTCAGGATGATCTAGATTTCTCCTATTTTTAATGGATTAATAGTTCTAGAGAAACGGAATAAAGGTTTTTTTTTTATGGTTTTAGGGACCGGACAAAAGATTTGGATAATCCAGTTTACTTTCATTGTTTTAATATATGATTATACAGACCGGTTGAAAATTTGGAATTATACAAAAGATTCAGATTATAGAAGTTCAACTGTACATATATTATGAAGAGAGAGATATGAGTAAAAATAATACAGTCACTTTTACAATCTTTTTTTTAAAAGTGAGTTTAGGCAAGGCATATTTACCAAAGCGCTCGGTAAGTATGGAACGTTTTTGTACAGAATTATTTTCCAGCGTCCCTTTGCAATAAAGTATACATATTTGTTCAAAATTTTTTTTCATTTATGTGATATATAAGTGACATTAAGATATTGAAAAAAATATTGTTCAAAAATAATTTTTATTAAAAATTATAGTATTCAATACAATGGAACATACTTCAAATTCAATATAATAAATTTATAAGTTACTTTTTACTTTAATTATTTCCAACCACAGTGATTGGTACATTGGTGTCGTTAAAAAAGTTCAACAAAAAAAATATATATATATACTAAGGCAAACATTTTAAAATAAATTTCAATGAAAATAATTATTGCTAATGATTTAAAAGAGAATCCGTAGCAAAAATAATATATTTAAAATGTCATAGTTAATAAAATGTTACAAATTCGATGAGAATTTTAAAGGTTCTATACTATAAATGTTATGACTTCTTATTACTAATACTTTTTTAAAAAGTTCTTAATACATACATTACAAAATTTTAGATTTTTGTGAGAAATTTGGGATTCTATATTCAATCTGATAAATTTTAATATTACAAATGATAAAGAGTGAATATAAATGAAAAAAAAATGACCTACTTTGATAGAACAGTTAAACTTTTAGTATTAACTAATTCATTTCGGTTCTTTTAAGGATGAATTTTATTCTATTGTAGAAATAATAAAAAATGTACCTTTTCTTTAAGTTATATTTAACTGAATCAAATCTTACCACAATAAATATGATCTTGATAAAAGAGAGTATGATCATAAAAATTTCATTTTACAAAAGAGAGAGTCAGAAATGTTATCAGAATTAAACCTAATTTTATGTAAAACTCAATCAAATTAAATGGAAATAAAAAAAAATTAAGAGTATTATTTTGAAAATTATTTATTTTTCATTTGTACAGTAATACTACAACTTCTTTAATAAATTATATATATATATTGACAAATTTGAGCCAAGCTGTCACTTAATTTATGACACCAGGCATAATGTAGTAGATAAAAGTTCAAAAATATTAGCCTGTAAAGCATCCATCTTTTTCCATTCTCCCCTTCACAAACGAGTCAATGCTGAATTTTTATTGTTTTTTTTTCTACTACAATTTAAATTAATGTGATAATGGTATTCGAATAATATTTTAACAAGTTATTTATTATTCTAGACAAACTAAGAATAACTGTATCAAAAAAGTTTATACTGCTAAGAAAAGCTTCTTGTTTTAAATTAAAGAAATTGGAAAAATAGCAAAATTGGAAAGATATTCTGAAAGTATTTGCAATTAAAAGCTGAAGGTTATGATAAAAAAGTGATATAAAACTAATTGAGTGTGACAAAATTAAAGTAAAAGCTACCATTTTTAATGTAAATAAAATAATGAGAATTCTAATGTATTTTGAACGTATTTCCGAACGTTCTAAAAGATCTGAATTTTAATTCGAATTGGAAATTGTGTCTAATTTCTATTTTGTTCAGTTTTTCACATCAGAAAAATCAAGAGTATTTTCTGGATACTTCATGAATGCCCTCACCTCACCTTTGACGATGAAATTAATTCCAGGAATCCTCCGTTTCCATCATAATATTGGAAATATGTGCTCTAATATTTTCAGCAGTTAGACTTGACTTTTACAATGAATACTCACACACACACATACACAATGCATAAACTAAATTTTTAAAAACATTCTTATATAAATGTATACAAATGTACGAATGCAATTGATTACATGGATATATTTCAGTTAAGCATTTTTTGTATGTTTATACAGTGCCTCCCTCCACTTCTTACTCTCTAGCCATAAAACAATATTGCTAAATACTCCTTTAAGTTTAATATTTATAGGAAAGATTAAATGCATACTTCAGATTGTATTATACTAAAAAGCAAAAATGGAAAAATCGATAATATTTGAATCAACAAAATTTTTACTCCAAAGTTCCAAATTTCAAGGTCACAAAATTGAGTATACACCTTATAAAAATTGCGATTTTGTTACTACTATTTTTATGTAATGAATCAATATTCCATCAGTCAGCTTTGTTTTCTTGAGATAGCAATATTTGATTTTCAGGAAAGAAAATATATTTTAACTGCGAAAATAAGTTAATTTAAATTTAAATTTGGAAAATTGTTACTCTAATGGTCGAGGTAAGTAAATTTCTGTGTGCAATTGCAAAGAAGCTTTATGTAGTCACAAAAGGGTACAAAAAGTTTTCCAAAAGTATAACACATTTGGACAAATTCAAACAAACCTAGAAAACGAGTCCTTCAGTTTAACGACCAAGAGAAACATCCTCTCAGAAGTTTGAAACAGTCCTCAGGTGAGCACTGAAAAAATTGCCCCATCTACTTCTGCTGCAATACGAAGATACGTTTTTGCAGAAACTATTCGAAGATTTCTCCGATATGGAAATTATAATGTTCGCATAACTATAAAAGAAAACCTTTCATTTCCGAAGAAAATGGAGAAAAAGGATTACATTTACTAAAACTCATATTTCAAAGTCTAAATATTTCTAAAGTTATATTATATTCAGTGATGAAAGCTTATTTAATGATTTTGGAAGTAATGGTCTGAATGGTATGTTTGTCGGAGAGGAAGCCTAACTCTGCACTACTTTCCTCAAATATCATTCTCATTGTCAAGCATGGTAGTAGTTGGGCTCTTGTATGGGTTGTATTTCTGTAAAAGGAATGCGAACATATGTTTTTATAGACGGAGTTGTGAATAAAATGAAATGCTTCAATAAATTGAAGAATAATTTAAAACTAATCCCTCAAAAATTAGGTTTAAGATCGCATTTTATGTTTCAACAAGTCTTTTTATGTTTTTACAAATATTAACGAACCCGAAATACATAGTTAAAATTGTAAAGTTATGGTTGTTACACTATTATGTGTAAAATCTAATAGCATACACCACCTCAATTACTCGGTCACATTTTGATAGAAAACTTATAGTCTCAGGTGGGAAAATTCTGTCCACTAAATATAATATTAATAGCATTTAATACTTACAATAAGTGGTGGCGCCTCTGTTCCTCTACCACTTACGCTTATACTGAGCGGCAGCACTCTAAGTACTCTCATTCTTCTTTGTTACTAAAACAAAGTTAAGTTTAAACTGTTTCTACAAACTGTTTTTTCTCTAGATTGAACTATTGACGATTTATTTAAAATATTTGTTTACCACCTTTTGGATTAACTTACAATCCCCTCTAATCATTATTACAAGAAAAATGGGCAAAAAATATTCAGCGAAACAGCACGAACCTTTTCAAATCAATGCACAACTTCGGAAAGTGTTCTGAATGCAAATGGATATACAATGAAATAAGAATTTACATTTAAAAAAAATAATAAGGAATTATTCTATGTGTATTCTCAATTTTGTGACTTCACCGTAAAAATTATGGTAATTAAAATATTACTAATTCTTCGTTTTTGTTTTTTAGTCTAATACATTTTATAATGTGCATTTCACTGTTCTTATAAATATTAAATTTAAATAAGTATTTAACAATATTGTTTTAGGTATTTCAAAGAAAGAGAGGGAGAGGTGTATGCTCAATTTTGGAAGCCACTGTAAATGTTTTGAAATAGCATACAAGTTGCAATTAACTATTTGGGTGTCACTCCTCAGAGAATTATTCCGGGTACAGTCCATAACTCCCGCACCTTTCTAAAACCACTACTGCCTATTATCTTTTTCTTTTAGTATTTTATCGAAAACCCTTTTAGAAAACAGTAAATCTTCGAGAAAATAATTGTGAGGTGCAAAGCAAAATACTCTCAAAAGAATTTTTTTATCAGGGTTTTTTTTTTTTGTAGAAATTCACTTCAAGAGTATGTCAGACCTGGTGAGGCTTTTTTTTTTTGTTGATTCGTATTTCCGTCGCTCATTTCATTTGTATGCTACGTTATCAGTGTTCAAATGAATCATTTAAAAAATTTATTTTAATTTAGTAACCAAAAATGAAGACATTTTAAACGAGTACGAACGAATAAAAAGATGAAGAATACAACATTCCTATTACAACAATATAAATAGACATAGATTAAGACATTGAAGGTGACTGGCGAGAACACGATATAGTTACATTTAAGGAATTGATATAACAATATGGAATGAAAAGAGAATCCGAAGTAAATTATAAATTTACACAAAAATATAATATTGAAACTTTTTCAAATACGTTTTCTTTTAAAAAAACTTTTCTGATGTTAATAGTTTCATCATATCTCGATGATTTATAAGAAATACAGATGAAATACTCTAATTACACTTGTAATTGATACGAGAGCTACCGAATAGATGGGTGAAAGAGACTTCTCTAACTGAAATTAACCTTTGAATGAACTGTTAAAATTTCGTTATCTTCAAAATCAAGGGACTGTAAACGCAAATAAACTTGAAGCAATATACAAATACCAGAACAGAAGTGTTTTGTACAGTTATGTCTTCAAAACGCGCTTTGTGAAATGTGCAAAATGAATCAGATTTTCTTTTTAGCATTGTGATAAATATACTTCAGTTTGAGATATTTTCTACGACTGTTTCGATCCTTTTCTTGCTCACCTATTGCAGGGTTAAAATTAAAGAAATTCAAAATAAAGAAGTTTAAACAATCGTGGCAGAGACACCCCGGGTTCCAAGTTCGGTCTTTTTAACCAACTATATATGTACGGCAACATGACAATCAGCATGCACGACATTTGGCACCACAAGCCTCATCGCCAAAAAATACAAAACAGCGCCAATCCTGTCGAAAACTACATCCAATCCATAAATGTATATTCACTGCATGTGAAGGATGTTTCACAATTAAAATAATAATTAAACAAATCGAAGAAAGATACGTTGCCTATTTACGTAAGTCATGACTAGTTACTGTTATTGAACTGTTTTTCACTCAAAGAAACATATGAATTTCCAAATACTTATAAAAATTATTGAATCGACCTTTTTTTTTGTATTAAAAAGGGATCATGTCTAGAAGTACTTTTAGATGGATCTCATTACAGCGTTCATTTTCAAGTAGTTCATTTCTTAGAGAGCTGCTTTCCTCTCTTTGGTCATGCATGCGCTGACTACCTCTCATGGCCTAACTGTTTTCTGATACAGAACATCAGGAAACTCTACTGGTATACTGGTTATACAAATACAAAGACTTTTAAATGAAATAATGAATGAGTGATCCACAACTACCAACAAACGAAACGTTCGAACAACTGTAGCTTCCTCTCATTCTTATCTTGCCTATTAATAAAGTCTAGTTGGGTTTTGCAGTAACACATATACTGTGGATTTCATAAAAATGCGTATCTTTGTACATTGAAATGGATTTGAACGTTAACTAACCCGACCCATCTTGAAAAAGGGCCATCTTCACATAGGAAAAATATTTACTTTAGACGTCCTTTAGGATCATAAATAATAATGCAGGGATATTTTTACATCATACATAATCCCTTTTAATGAGAGAAAATTGATGATTTAAGTTTTCTGGAAATATTATGGAAAGAAATGCTTTTTTACTTTTCTAAAATTTATAAAAGTAAAGAAGGCACCTTTTTAAAATGACCGATACAATTTGTGGCGTTTGTCTATTAGCGATTTCCCCTTTTTTAACCTCGGGGATATTATAGCTATTTGAATTGCATAAAATTATAATCCCCCCCCCTTCACCCCCAAAAAATGAAACTTGATTAGGTAAATTAGATGAAGACAGAAGTGAAGATAATTGAATTAGAAATAGTGTTACATAAATGAAATAGAATTTAAAGGAAAATGAAGGGAGCTGAAACATAAAGTCTGGTGTATATATAATTGTAAGTTGTATTAAAACATCGCAATTTATCTTTTTGGGGAGGATTATAGTGAATTTTAGTTAAAGAATAAGATAAGAATTGACAGTTTATGAAGTGATTGAATCAAAACAAGTGAATTGGTAAGCTAAGGCTTTATTATTTGATACTAATTTCGAATTGACGTGTTAAGTCTGATTTAAGAGAGAGCAACTTTATCTATCCTTCAGTGATAAATAAAGTAGTTTATCTTGTTCTCACGCATCTTCAAAAAGTGTCTAGTATTTATTGACTGTTTAATTATAAGAAACAATGATAGTAAAATTAAATAATAATAAAAAAAAAAGCGTCTCAAGCTGATCTCGCGGAAACAATAATACAGTTCAAGCAGTCATCAAAATAACGTGCGTTTAGTTGAAAATGTATTTAATAATTATAAATATGCAAAGATAAAAATTTAAACCTCCATTTCCATTGTCTCGTAGTTCAATTATGACTGGAGATTTTATTCCGGGACCAGAAATCTGTGCATGAACTTTGAATTTTTTCGTTGAACCAATAATTTCTACATAGATGATGAGAACATTTTCGGGTATGTTTACCTGAAATAAAATATAAAAAGAGCACACATTACTTAGACATTAAGGTACTAGATATTACATGTAAAATATTTTCGTTGATATAAATATATTTTAAAAAATATGAATATTTTTAAGCAATGCTCAATCGAATGCTGTTTGAATTTTGAAAGATTAATATTAGGCTGATCCTAAAATTTAACTCACAAGCATCATGATAAATTAAATTGTAAAAAGTTTTTGAAAAATTAATAGAGATTAAGTTCTTTGGTATATTAACTTTTTGACAAAAAAAAAATTTGCCAATTGAATTTGGATATATTTGCAAACAAGAATAACAATTTTCTCTCTCAGTTTAAGTTAAATTTTTCCTATCATTGAAGTAATACACTTGTATGCTTGAAGTTACGGAAAAAATGTAAATAAGTATCAATTTTAGATGATTTACTTCTACCATCTTTTTTGTAACTGATAGTGATATTAGTATATGAAAAAAAAAAAAAAAAAAATCCCGATTCTTACGGAAAGACTAAAACATGTTCCTGTCTTCTAGAAGTTTAATGCTATGTCAACTAGATTTATTAATGCAAGTATCAATATACATATATATGGCTAATTTTATATTAAAATATTTGTAAAATTTCTTCGTATTTAGAGTGATATCCATGTCAGGATGGGATTAAAACTATTGCGTTTTTCCTGTTAAATATGTTAAAGAGGAACAAATCCGTATTTAAAAAAAATAAAACACTTCAGATATTTTAAGAATACTGTGACAAAATGGAATGCTATCCAATTGTTTTATAAATAGGTTTTAATGTCATCCTATTTCTTCTAGAACAATATTTAGCATACTTATATCCTGGAGAATTGAAAACTAAATATCGAAATTACGTATTTTTAATTTTTCTGTATTAATTAAAAATACTTAGTTTTTGATATAGGAATTTTATTATATTTTAATTTTACTTGGAATTTTATTTCTTTTGATTGCTTCGAGAGAAATTTTATGTTTAGACGGAAAATTCTTGCATATTTCGTTCCTGCAAATCATCATGCGAAATTTTTGCACGACAAATCATTGCTTAAGTTATTGTTTTTCTCAATAAATACATATTTCGATAAAAACTCATATTTAAATCACCAAATGATACATATTGTAAAAGAACAAAAACATTCTCCTTCACCACATATTCGCTAAGCCATCCTCGCATTGTAAAGGAATTCGTCGATGACGATGACGATGATGATGTGAGAAGCATTGCGACTGAAGAACAATGGACAGGAACTGTGCTCCCAAGATATGAAAATGAATACTGCCAGTTTTTCATAGTTATCTGCAAGATAACACATTTTAAGTCGAGCTCAGAGAGTTACTTCTCGATAACATTATTTTTTCTTTGTTCATGGAGTCACTTCACGTAGCATTTTTTTTTTTTTTTTTTTATCTCTGTAATGTTAAAAACGGCTAATTGTAAAAAACATTTTTAAAACATTGACCGATCGTACAGTCAATAATTTAATCGTGTGCATTTAAACACACAAATGCTAGAATATTTTAAAAAACTTTGATACATATATTTTTCCCCCAAAAGAATTGCATGTAGAGTAACGTGTGAAAACTTTAAAAGCGATGAAAATTAGTGTGCACTTTAAGAAGTAAATTTGTTTTGAATAAGTTTGATAAAATTTCTCTTAAAAAAATTATAGTTCAAGGAATTCACACACACACACACACACACACAAATTGTGGATTGTACGATCAGTTAGTTTTTTTTAAAGATGTTCCTTGGTTAATTTTAACATTACGAAGATAGGGAAAGTGCTGCGTGAAGCGAGTCAAAGCTTGAGAGAAATTTTAAATTAATTTAAAACTATATATCGTTTTCGGACGAAGAATTTTCACTTATTAGACAAAATAATCTAAGATTATAGTCAACATTCCCTTAACTGAGTAAATAGAAATATTTATGTGACTGGAATCAAAATTTAAAAGAAGTAGACATAGTATTATTCTTCATGCTCAATTTCTTTTTATTAAAAATTAAGAAGTGAAAAGATCATATTTGAAAAGTTTTACTGTTATTTTTGTCTCTCCAGAAAATATATGATGTGTATAACTTCATTGGGATAGGAAGGATATACTAGTAGTGTACAGAAGATTACAAATGAATCGGACTTAACAAACGTTTATAATATATTTCACTCTTAAAGCCTTAGTTTTACGTATCTCACTCACACATGCTCAAGATGAACGTCACGAAGGAAAGTTGACGAACAGGACAAAAATAAAACTTCTTTCGTTAGCAAAAACGTTAATCAAAGAAGCGTTATTTTTTATTTATAAAAAAAGCTCTTTAAAACTTTATAGAGAAAGAGCGAGACTTAATAGTTGTAAAAGTAAACTACAAATATAAGTAGACGTGAAGTACTTTAAGTAAAGATAATATTAAAATATATCCTTACAAGATACTAATATCTCAATTTCGCCTATAAAAAGAATTTTATTTCGGGGATTTTTATTTTATTACAGCAAAAATAATTTAAGAAAAAAAGACGTTTTTATACAGAGGTAATATAATGTATTATTTAATCCCATTAAAACTAAGGGTTTAATACTTCTCAAGGCTACTGATTTCTTTCTATTCTCGAGACACATCAGTATTTTACTGTATTAAAAGTTCAAGTTAAGTCGTTAAAATTCAAGTAATCTATTGTACTAGAATGATGTATACCATAATTGTGTACCATTACAAAAATCACAGGATTTAAGTTTTCTCTGAAACTATGCATTATATAGTGAAAGCTGCTTTTTCAGATGTTTTCGATTACCACCTTAAATTTTCGTCCATGAGTTTTGAAAAACCCTGTATTAATTTCGGAAGATGGAACTTGCGATTTCCTGGTCATCGACCTTCTGAATCGATATAAATTTTGCTGAGGAAATCGTTTCGTTTTTCTCAACGTACTCTTGTTTGTTTTCGATTCATCAACGAAATTTTAATGTTGCTTGAACCTCACGAAAGTTATATGTTCAGTGTATCATAAGCATTTATTTTGGTATTGTCTGCATGTAAAATCTGCTTCGAAACACTCAATGTGCATCATATGGTTCCAATCCGATTATAACATGGGCTATTCGTGCATTGTTTGGGATTGCTTTCTGATTTTATATATTTTCCCAATAAAATGAAACGTGATTCTAATGAAATAAACTTCGGAAGTGGAGTGAATAGATTTCATATCAAATCGTTTAAAATTGACAGGGAATTGAATTAAAATGAATTATGGTTTTGATAATTAGAAGAGGTTGATGAGATGTGAGCGGAAGGATTCTGGCATATATAGAGAATTAGGTGAGATTAGGACTCGAAGCTCGAACCATTGCAGGAAGTTCTTACGATCATATTCCGGCAAGCATATTCTTTGATAGATTATAGACATTGTTAGTACTTGCGGAAAGGAACTTAACTGTGTGGAAAATATCCCCTTTATTTGAGAAGCAAATAAAGATATTTTGGATTTCATTGACTATTTTAATTAATTGGTTTGTGCTTTAACTTAAGTTGAAATTTAGATCTTGTGATTAAACTTTAAGATGATAGACGAGACGGGTAATAGGATGCCGTCACACGGTCAGCGTTTTTATTAACCGAATGGTATTTCTGATTTCTAAGACTTATTACAACAGGATAGTCTTAAAACTCACATACATAAAAAATAATTTATATTTATTCGCACTTCTCAACTTTAATGCGATCATTTAAATTATAGTAATAAGTTAGAAATGTTCGTTTTAAAATTAGATATAACTTAATTCAATATTTTAGAATAAAGAGATTACCAGCTATACATTAATTTGTTTTTGCATCGAGATGTCAGCGGCAGAATCTACTGTTTTGAGAACTAACCAGATGTATATTGCTGACTTTAGTAGATGCTTTTAGTTAAGCATTATTAAAATAAATATAAGTAAATGTTTTTTAAAACAAGTTTTTATTTGAAGAGGGACTAAAAGGTACAAAAATATTTTTTTTTTAAATATGAAATAATTTATAATTTATAAAAGTACAAGGCACTTAACTAATATAAGGTAATTACCTATAAATTAAGTACCATTGATATTTACTTATCTATCAGATCAAAAGAAAATTTAACCACCTCAAGCTTTTATACATTATATATAACTTTAGATTTAAAAAAGTACTTTTATATATATTTTTTGTCCATCTTTATATAAAAGCTGGATTTAAAACTTTTTTACATACATTTAATTCTTTTTAGTTCTTAAATTCTAGATTAAAAACGATTACTTGAGTTATACGTTGTTGGGAAAATTTCAATTCTATTGGACGTTGTTAAACGCAAGACCCGGCCTACCCTCTTTCTATAAATCAGTCTTTGCTTGAGCATACTACAATCCCGTATTGTCATCGTAGCTATACGTATATGGAAAATTTCAGCTCGATCGGATAATAAGAAGTGGTTTAATATTCGAGTGCAAATTTTTAACTGAAAAGACATTTTTTTACATGAATGCGCACGAACATAGCAAACAAGCATGTAAAAAAGTCCTTAATCAGGATTGATTTATTATAACTTCGCACTAGGAGGTAATACGGCAGTTATTGGACACAATAATTTTGAACTTCAGTCATGTAGCCCGAGGACAATTCTTGAGCTGGCATCCCTCTTTCCTAGCTTTCACACCATCCTAACATGACGATACTGAGATTTAACAGATTTAGCATGTGTATCAACCCTGCCACACGACGGGCCTTTGGCTGGCATCAGGACATGAACCCATGACTCGATGGAAACAACGTCAGTCAAGAGCTCGGGATCATGACTATTCGGCTACCGCTGGCCACCATTAGTCGGTTGATAGATTATTAATGTCAAACTTAGAAACAACATGAGGGCTATTTTAATCAAGAGAAAGTGGCTTAGAAAAATTAGTGTGCTATACATACTTGATACCTTCACATTATGCATATTTACATTAACACATATTTCCTTTAAGTCCTATAAGCTTTACCTCTTAAAGCTTGAATAAGTTTCTAGAACTCACCTTTTCTTCGGTGAATTCTCTGATTTCTCCACATTTGAAGGTTCCCGTTTCAGATGCCTGTCTGCCTAAGGAAGTGCAGTTCACATTGTTCGATCGAATGACTGAATTTCGATTTGGATTGCAATACATGAAGTAAACCATCTGTTTGAATGCACCAGAGGGTGTTGTGAAAAAATCAATAAAATTCGCAGATATATTGTGGTAATTTGCTTCGTGTACCTGTAAAAGTAATATTATCTATATTTGTTTATTTATGAGAAAAAATGCAGTAATTAAAGTAAGCATAAATAACATTAATGCTGTTTAAGTGCACGAGAAAAAATAAACTGTTCAGAAGATTGATGTGAATACGATGTGATACAAAAGTATTGGAGGAAAATACAGTTTAATAGCTAATTTAAAGTTTCAATTTCGTAAAAAAATTAAAAATATTAATAAATTATTAAATTAAAACTATGTTGTTCTGTTCTGTATCTCATACATGAAACATAGGAATAAGTAGAATCTACCATGGGAGAGGTAGAGAAGATTTTATTTGTGAGATTTCTATACGGTTTAAATAAATTTGAAATATCCAATGAAGCTTAGAAAAATAGAATAAAAGATTTTAAAATGTTGATAAGGGTCTATACTATAAATCAATACATTATGTTGCGCTTCTATATTCTGAAAAGCATTTTTTAGAGGCAAAGAAATTATTGAGAACGGAAATATAAATAATGCTCAATGTAAATTACTATAATATTCTGCAATACAATGAATGATACTTGTTACTTCAGAATCTATATTTTTTGGGGTTGTCATTCTTAAACTTCTTTTACTAATCATTATATATGCAGGCCTTAATATGAAATATTTATCTGAACTAATTCTTTACCTAATAACTTCAAACTTCAAAGGATATTATTTCTCCCTCCCATTCCAATTCATTCGTTATTGAGCTTGCTATTTATTTGTAGAGCTTTCACAAATTAAAAGAACAATAACGACATGAAATTGAAATACAAGACTTTATAGTGATTTGAAAATTTAGGTTAATATTCAATTTTTCTCCTTCAACATAAACAATAAGAAGTGTAGATTTTTTTTCATAAATGAAATTACATAAAATATTTCATACAACTAGAACTTTGTCTTCGAGCTGCAAAGGATTCTTGACAATATTCGATAAAATTAATTGTAGTTTACTGGCCATGAAGACGAGTTCCTTTGGTAAAGAATATATAAGGCCCCCTAAAGATCTGATGGCGTAAATCATTTCGGTTGGAACAACTTCCGCTTCTGTGTCCTCTACCAGGACTAAATGCAGTCGTACATTTTTTGAATAACGTTGAATGTTTTCAACCAACACTGAAGGCTTCACGCCAATCAATGCACTCTCCCACACTACAAAAATAATTATGGGATACGGGGAAGAATCATGAGCAGCCTAAAATATAAAAAAAGACAAAAATAAACATATTATAGGTAATTGTTGTATTGCTAGAAAAGTATATGTAAACTCTTTTCAAGTTTTCTTTTTTTTCCCATTCTATAAAGATAATTACTTTTAATTTTAAAGAAAAAGGCTATTATAATTTAATAAATGCTGTAGAAATTAGATTGAAAGGTATACATTTGTTAAAATACATTCTCAATAATATGCTCGAAGTTTACAAGGATTTCATTTTATTTTTAAAGCAGAATGAGAAAAATCTCCAAATCAGCTTGATATAATTTTAGGTTACAATCTTTTTATAGTCCTGTAATAATTTTTTTTTAAATATGAATATTACTATATATCCTTAATAATACCAAAATTAGAAACAAAAGCATTCACAGCCGTTACATTATTCGAAATTCTCTCTTTTGCAAAAAAAAAACAGCATTTAAATTCTTCGTATATAAAATATCGTAGTTTGACAAGGTTATTATTTAGTGCTTGTTTTGCTGCATTTTATTTCAGAATTAGTGAAATATGGGGTGAAAAAAAAAGAAAACAAAAAAAGCTCTGACGAGTTCTACAAAATTAAAATTAGTCATTTTCTTATGAAAAACTCCAGAAAAGTCTACTCTTGAAATTGTATAAATGCCCCAAACAATGTCCATCAAGCATCAAGAATCAATCATCAACCACAAACCACGAGCCCAACCAATCCGGCTAATGTCACAATCATTTCTCCTTTGATTAAATTCTAAAATTTACAATGTAATTAAATCATACAAACTAATTCAGAACACAATAATTGATAAACATAATAAAATTGAACATTTTAATTGCATTTTAATGCTTATAAAAAATTTATTCTAAGACCTAGGTAAATTCAAGATAACGAAACAAAACATTATATAGTTAAGGACTAATGATTGCATGCCAGAATATTCCAGTGATAAATGTTTACAGCCAGGATCATGTTTACAAATGTAAATTAATAACAGTGAATGCCTACCAGATAATTTGATCTGTAACATTTCTGTATATACTAATTTTAAAGACTGTATTTTCATATTAGATAAGAAGTTCCTGAAAGTGGGAAAAGAAATCACAAGCAAATTATGCAAATGGTCTTAATAGTGGAAGACTTTAAAAATTTGTGAAAGTGGATGAGTTTAAACATTTTCAAAAAATATCGCAACCCTGAAAACAAATAATTCCGTTTGAAATTTGGGAAGGTGTTTCTAGATGGATTTTGTATTATTTTGAAAATCTAGATTTCGTTTGTTAGCTGCATCACAATCTGGAAAAACGAGATTCAAAATTTATTTTTAAAGCACCCAAAGCTTCAGCTATGAAGGAACACAGTTTGTTGACTGAACATTAAAAAAAAAAGGAGAGAAACATTTTTGTTCATTTTAAGAAACAATTTTGTAGAAAGGTTAAACATCTGTAGATTCAAAAAAATCACAAAGCTCATGCGTTAATTATTAGACGACCGGTTTCTTTTAAAAAATAGAGCGTAGTGCTTTTTTCACTGGGGTTTGCATGTGTAGGTAGGCTTTGTGAGTTTTATCATGCTTGATTATGTTTCACGCGTTTATAAAAACGGGGAGAGCATTTTGGGTAAGTGAAATTGGAGTGTATCTTTGATCTATGGATAGTTTTCACCAAACATCGCTATTGAGTTCCCTGAACTACAGTGGGCAGGGTGCGTGTGAAATCTATATTCACTTTAATCTCTTTGATATCAGTAGTTCTCCTTCCTCAGCTTTGTGAACACATGTCCTACTGATAGTCTATGGTTGACGTTAGATTTCAGGATGAATACTATAATTCTCATAGATGAATCAAGTCTAATCTTTTGATCAATTTGGTTTTGGTACATAAGAAGCCAAATACAGATCTTGAGAAAGAAACATAGAACAAAACAGTAAGGCGCGCATGCCGGTGGCGCGGTAAGTTGGTGAAGCAGCCAAGCAAGTGTAAGCAGCGCGGGGCAAATTTGCGTCGCGCAGCCGTGGTGCGGCAAGGCTTGCAAAAGGCGGTCAAAGGCTTTGCTGTAGCGTGCTCTACGGGTGGTGCTGCAGCAAGCAAGCAGCAAGACCGCAGCAGCGCTGCAAAAAAGCGGCGAGCGTAAAAGCCGGTAAAAAGCGTATGCTACAAGTGCGCGCAGGTAAGTAAAAAAAAAATGCCAAGCGAAGCGTAAATGCTTGCTGCAAAATGGCGCGTAAAGGCGGCGCGTGCTTGCTAGCCAGCAGTATATGCGGGTGGCGGTGCTGTACCGCGGCGTGCGGCGGCTGGCCAGCGCGTTTTGCAGCGGCTTTTGTTAATACTGTTCTATAATTCCTCAAGACTTAGGCTCCGAATTTTTTCCTTATCCATTAATTTTATAAACATTTACAAATAATGTGTGTGTATATTAAAACTCTTGAAATTCTCTAACACGCACTTTTAGCAACGTTTTTTTTTTAATTACTCACTTATATTTTAAAGCCTTTTTTTTTAATTGTAATATCTGTTTTAATCCCATAATATTTTCGTTCTAATATTGATACGGCTCTTTGATTGAACTGATACTCTCAAATAACATACTTCAAAGGTAAAAGCCTACATTTTCAATACATTATTAGAAATTGTTTGAATATATGTGCTGATTACTGCCAGACACAGAAAAGAAAATATTGAATAACTTTTGAATGAAAAATAAATTTTTTTTATAATTTTAAATATTCAAGATTTTCAAAACACAGATAATAAAAAGAAATTAAAAGATGAGTTTCTCAAAGGGTTTGCCAACTGAGGAGATACAATGAAATAAGTCTCTACCGAAATTCTGATAACCTGTTAGGGAACTGATTTGTTGAATCGACCTTATCAAGCACTTGTTACCCCCCCCGGTTTCAGCTCGTTCAAGTGGTTTTTGATTGATTTCTGTGACTTAATCTTTAATAGAGTCCCATAAAATAAAATCTAGTGGTGATTAGTCAGAGTTATAGGAAGCCAAATGTCCAACGCCAAACCAATCTGAAGGTCTACAATGACATGATTGCCTTGGTGCCTTCTGTGTCAGAACATCTATTAAAATGTGGGAGGAGCTCCATCTTACTGAAGTCATGTGTCTGGATCCAGTATTTGTATGCAGGCACTGCAATGAACCTCAAGCTGTTAAGGCAAGTGCACAAAAAAATTCACCGTTCAAGGTAAAACATCATGGACCCAAATGCCATCAACACACAAACTACACACCACACGGGTGACCCTTTGTAGAGTTTAGGCTTAGCTTGACAATGACAAACTAAGTGTGGGTCTCACTGCCCTCTAAATTTGATTGTGACGACTGACACAGCCATCCAACCTAAAGTGTGCATCATCTCAAAAAAATAATAAAAAAACACCCTGATAATGCCATATAGTTGAAACCAAAGTGTCAAGTATCACAACAATGCCGGTGAACTCCACGTGCCTTCTCTTTTCTAAATAGCCATGGATTAGTAGTTGGGTCCTCCTAACTGAATTTTGCAAGGCTAAAAAAGACAAGATCTGCTGGTTGCTTCTGTTGCGGCAGAATTACTGTCAAGATGATGAGCCAAGCGTCGAGTTACGTTGATTGGCTCTTCCTCCATTATTTTTTTTTTTAGAAGTGGGTGATATTTTAGGTATCTATGCTGTCTTTGCTTGGTCTTCATGCCCACTTTGTTTCACAACTACTGAACTTGTTCATTACAACTAATGCTCCTCTTAAGATGCTTGAAAATGCCTATAACCTATTTTTTTGAAGGCATAGAGATCTGACTGTTCTTGGATTTAAAAAAAATAATTAGCGTTTTGACTTAGAAAACATGATATTCGATTAAATGGTCGGTACATTTGGTAAAAAAATATTTTTCTGAAACTAGCCAGAACTGTAAATCAGTTTCCTTTTAGGGTCCCTGTTCACAAGTGCAAGAGTCACAACGCTATCTTCACTCCGTTGTTGACCCAGGAGCTTGCCTTCTTGAGGGAAGATTCAAATCATCACCTCTGAGGCGCTCTAGAAGTGATCTTTTATTTGCCAGTGGCCTTGGCTGTCCGTGGTACCAGGTGATGTGTCATGGTACCCAAGCGATCCTTCTTATCTTTGACTTTCTTTCTCAACCATTTTACTTTTCCATTTTTCACATCTAGATCATCGTTAGACCTTAGCCCAGCACAATGGACACTTTGATTCAATCTATATTATACAGGTTAAATAACAAAACACGATATTTAATAAATATGAAAATGACTTTGCCTGAGATAATATCAAGAGTTTCTGCCAAGTAAATAGCGGTAATCCAAAAAACTGTTATTTAGTGAATTTACATAGTAATACATACAAATGTACAAAATCTAAAGGAATATATAAAGTAAAATAGTTTCAGTACTGAATCTGGTTTGTTATAATATTAAATTTTTCTTAGATTTTTCTTGATCGTTTTATTACAAGTACGATTCCTATTTATAATATATACCCTTTAAGAATTTAATGTTAATTAATTAGCTTTTTTTTTTAAATAAGTATGAATTTTAGTTTAGATTTTCATTATGCAAAACATAATGTTGGGGCCAACGGTTATTAATGATTTAAGATAGATTTTATAACTTTCCAATAGTTGTCTTCAAAATGCTGCATTATTTTCCTTTCACATTTGCAAAATATTTGTTTAATGCTCTCATTTTAGACAATAAATGATTCAAATGGATCTCCTTATATGACCTTGTGAATGTAGCTCCAAAGATTCCCTTTGATAAATGTGGTTATGTTCTCTGACAGCAATGATACAAGTAAATCCCCTGCAACTTGATGTGATAGACGCTAAAAATTATCGGAAGCTTTAGAATATCACGTGAAAATGGAACATCTCCAATGTGGCTAGTCTCTTCTATGTGGGTTCCAGAGTTTTGATGTGGCATTATGGAAGCCAAAAACTCACTTAACAATCTTTTAGATTACAGTGCTGAATTTCAGCTTTTTTTTTTTATCTCTCTTCCGGATTTGAAAAACAAACTCCCATTAAATCTTATGTATCTGTGAGCGTATGGCAATAAAATTATTTTAAAGTCTTTTTAAGCAAAAATATTTTATATATATATATTTAATTTATCATTATTTAATGTTTAACAGATAGCTAAGGTTTAATATTTTTTAGAATATTTCTTTAAAAGCTGATTTTTAACAAATATATTCTTACATAAATCTTTTTCAAAGATCCTTTTTGGATTAATTGATAAAATAAAATAATAAAAAGGCAATTCTATGAATTTGAAATTTCTCATGGGTTATTTATTCCACTCTTAAGCTGATCTGTCGGGGTCCAAAGTCTCCTGCTGGAGTGGTGGAGGTTAGGAGAGGGGGTGCCAGCTCAGATGTCAACTCGTCACTTGATTGACCGAGGTTCAAAATTACGAGGTCCGGCTCGCCACAGCCCCTCGTGTTGTTTCTAGTGCGACGCTAACGAAAAACTAAACTAAAAAAACTCTCACTCTTTAGCTGAGAGAGCATACATAATATCCATATAAATTCAAAGTCCCAACTCCCATCTTTCGTTTAGAGTGGAAGAGTATAGAAGAGCTACAAGAGCAAATGTGACGAGGGAGTATTTTCACTGCATGTTAATTTATAAACGGGAATTTTCCAAGAATTATTTTTAAGTCAATGCGGGACCTTTCATATGGTATAAGGTGAAGGGAACGGGAAGAATTTCCTGACATCAATACATGTCTAGAGGAATTATTTCCTGACATATTTAAGCAATTAGCAAGTATGGCTAAACAGATTTTATGTGAGCATGCATCTAACAAAATTCCATTGCGATAATTTCGGAATTAGACAGAAAATAGAAGAAAACTCTGCTTTGAATTCACAGAATGGCAAATTCAGGAAAATCAAATTAGTTTCTTTATGAGATTATTTTCAAATTAAAGCTGAATCACTTGGCTATATATATATATACATATATATATATATATATATATATATATATATACATATATATATATATAAATCTAAAAAAGCTCTTACATCTGGAAAGTTTCTATAACCTTAAAGAACTCTATTTCAGATTTTACTCTATGTTTCATATTTTTTTAAAAATCATTCCAACAATTCCTGCTTGCATTAATCAATTATCATCACACAAATCACCACTATCCGGCGCGCGCGCGCGGCGCGCGTACGCGTGCCCGCCAGCCACGCCAAAGCGCGCAGCGCGTGCCGGCGTTTGCGCGGGCGTTTGCAAGCGTTTCTGCGGCGTTCTGCCTTTGCGTTTTTTGTGCGAAATTTCGTGGTTTCGCATGCCGCGCGCTTTAAAGCGTGCCGCAAAAGCGGTACTGAAAAGCGGCAAGGTATGTTTGGCAATGCAAAAGGTACGCTGCTGCAAGTATGCTCTGAGGACAGAGGAGTCTGAAAATCACTCTTGATGCCTGTCAACATCACATCTGATCAAAATGTAAAGAAAGTGAGGGATTACATTGAACTTTGATACGCCTGAGTGTTAGAACCTGGCAGATGAGCGTATCCATAAAAAAAAAAACTGTATATCAAGCATTTCTGTTAAGGAGTACCCAAGCAGGCGGAACATTCATGAGAAACTGGTTCCCAAGGGGCTTCTTCCGATGAGCAGAAGGCTGCAAGTGCACAATATCGCGTGATCTCTGGAGCAGTGGGAAAGTGATCCGAATTTTTTTTGAATAGTGTGACTACTGTGACGAAAACATGGGCTCGAGTACCTAGTACACAAAAGACAAAATGCTGAGTGCATATTGTGTCAGCTTCGCTCCAAGAAAAGGGGCGAAAAATGAGAAACCAGCGTGAAGGCCGCGCCTACTGTTTTTTCGACAAGAAAGGTATTCTCCACTCAGAGTTTCAGGATTACAAGGACAAACAGTGAACTGTCATTTTATTTGAAAGTCCTGAAAAACTCCAAAGCAGAGTAAAATGCGGCAGGAAGGATCACTATACTTTCTGTCTCATCGTGACACAGTGGTGGCCATATCGCACTCCCACTTTCATAGTCATAGAGTAGCGAAACGCGATGTGGCAACACTGCCCCAACTGCACAGGCCCGACTCTTGCATCGGCTAAATATTTCCTTTGTTCCTAAGACTCAAGACGAACTATTGGTCACCCATCTTAGGACCTTGAACCGTAAAAAAGCATGCCGGACAAATCAAGGTGTTTAAACAAGGTCCCCGGTCAATCCTCCAGGGGAGTCCACCTGGGGAAAATGGCTGGTGTTTCTGTGGCACTGATGGAGGAAGCTTCATCTGGAAGAATACTACTTACTTTAATTTATCCGCACAACCTGACTTATCCATCCTGAGCTTTTGGGCGTCAATAATCTGTGTGGTGTGTGTGTGTGTGTGTGTGTGTGTGTGTGTGTGTGTGTGTGTGTGTGCGTGCGTGCGTGTGTGTGTGTGTGTGCGTGTGTGTAGTCTTGTAACGTAA